>VZTO01005522.1:0-44270 GCA_013400615.1 Syrrhaptes paradoxus | reverse complement strand
AAAAAAAAAAAAAAAAAATCAGTCAAAACAAAAACCAATAAAAGCCCAAACTGAATAAAATTCTGACACTGTGAAACAAAAACCAGACCAACAATCCAACTACTAGATAATTTTGTCATAAAGGGAGGTTATTGATATAGATATCTCTTGTGACAGTTGACACTTGAAATAATGACTCTTTAAATAGGCTATTGGTCCTGAATAGCATTTTACAGTCCAGACGCCTTACAGAACATGCACTATAGTGCATATCTGAGATAAAGAAATCAGATTGCATCCACAGCATGTTTTTTATGTATGAATTTATAAAAAGACATGACTAAAATGAAATCAGGTGAGTGGGAAATGCAACTGGAAATAACAGACTCCAAATAACAAGCAAAAGGCAAGACATCAGTGAAAACTCAGTTGAATATCTCAAGGACTTGAAGTAACACCAGTAAAGAAATGAGGCACTGATGGTTTTGCTAAGGTCAAAACACATTTTTTGACATACTTTTAAGGCCAAAAAGCTTGGGCAGGCATGGAACTTTTTGTCTGATGCTAGAAGCCAAAGAGGAAATCCTGGTAACTATGAACAACATTTATTGTGTTTTAAATGTACTGGGAAAGTCCCAGAAAAATGCAGTGATTCTTAAACTACCTCTATTTATGTACTTTCAAATTACGACATGCTGATTTTACTGATAAAAAAATGTATCTTCCTGTCAGACTCAGTACAATTAAGCAGTGGTAAGGCATTTTTATACAAATTTTATATCCATCTACTGAACTGCTGCATTAATACATTCCTCCCCTACAGGAACTGAGGCAATTAAGATACACAAACATTCAGTATGATACTCAAACACCATCTTCTGAAGCTGACCACAAAGTATTTTAAAAATCCATGACCATTAAGTGTTCAATACTTCTGATTTGACATTTCAGTTTCTTCAGGCAGATCTTACAAGTATCACATACGCAAATTTTTGCCTATATAACTTTTGCAGAAACTTGATTATGTTAAACACAAACAATTACTAATCATGGTCACTGACACAAACGGCCAAGGAAAATTCTAAAAACAGACATCCACCCATGTTCTGTTTGTCTTCTAATAGTCAGCTGGGGCCAGGGGAGTGAGGGAAGGGCAGGGAGTGAGGCATGTCCTAGCATTGTGGACATTGCTTCCTAAAATGCATGTTCATCTTAGATTGGACTGACCATCACTGTATTAAAAAAGTGACAAAAAAACCCCAAGTCATCCTAAGAACAAGGCTCAGAACTTCATTTTTATCTCTTTGCAAGTGACAGCCCTCAGCATGAAGCCATGGAACCAGGATCCTGGCTCTCTGGTCTTCCTAGAGCCCTACGGTTGAAATTCATGACTGCACAGCAGCTAAGAATCAAAAGGTAGAGGATTCAAGCATGTTTATACTCAGGAAAACCCATGACCTAGGCGCTCTCCTAGGATATGTATACAGTGTTTCTTCAGGGTGAGAGAAAACCAAAACCTATGCTTTGCACAAACGAAGATGGCTGTCAACACTCGTAACTCTTCAGGCTCTGAAACAGAGTTTAAGAAGCTCTTTGCCTACAGTTTGGACTGCAGAGCCCACAAGCACCAGCCCACAGTGCTACCTGGTGCTTATCCACACGTTGTTTCACAGTTCTGCTACTATCCTTAAAAATACTGCTTCACCAACCACCTCACAGGTGAAGCGGATGAGTTTGACACATTTCAAAGCAGTCTTTCCTGTAGGAATTTATATAACACAGGAAGAAATGCAGAGGAGGATGTAAGAAATTGAGGTAACTAAATATATGGGAGAAGATATAGAGGAGCAGGATAACCAACTGGAGGAGATGCTGGTTTTTGGGGCAAAACATTTCAGATCTCTGCTGCTTCATGTCTCTAAGTGACACACAACTACTACCCTGCTTTTTTACTCTTCATCCTTGATTGACTTATGTTGATTCATCTGAAGAGCATCCAGACAGAAGGAAGCACTAACATGTTCACACTAAAAATTTACTGTGTGTTCATTCACATAGATGAAGTAGATGAGTACCACTGAAGAAAGAAAACACAGAACTCAGTAACCTATGAACACTAAACATAGGATGACCTTACTCATATTTCAGACTAAGTCTGTGTGTGTGCATGTGCATGCAATCGCACATACATATGTGAAGGAGGAGGAAAATCATGGGGTACACTTCTGCAAGAGATAAGAATGCGATAGATCTTAGCTATCTTCCAGAAACTCATGTTAAAGTCAGAGACTAAACTGACTGATCTTTTTCAGATGCAATCATTGATTTTGTCTTACAACTTCAGTATTCAACCATTAAGGCAAAGGTTTGTTGGCTGACAGGCTATAAAGCATGAGGGTAGCTGTCCACAGATAAACTGTAGAAGTTACAAGACCTAAGAACACTTGAAATACTTCAATAAAATTTCAGCAAGATATACAGCATTAGTTTGTGTTACTTTCATAAAGCGAAGTTTCTGTTGTGGACACAGAGCAAAAATTAAAGCCCATGGTTTAAAACTATCTGGATGAAAACGTAGAAGAAAAAAAAAAAAACATAAGGAAAAGAAAAGTTACCTCCTTCTTTTATCCTGAATGTCAGGGAACTTACTCCCAGCTTCAATTTTATGCTTATACAAAACCTCTTTTTCTGTTTCTCCCTCTTCTTGGACTCTGCAAGCTCTACCTGTACTCATAGGTAGTATTTAATCCCCATTTGTATCCTGCACTAAATGAGGCCCTATTGAAATGTTGGGCTTTGTGCAGGCCCTCTAACTAGAAAAAAAATTCCTACTGGTTTTCGGATATTTTGACATGATTCTACTCCTCAGNAAAAAAGCGACAGCAAAGGACAGCAACAAGAACAAAAGAACAGCAAATCTTCATTTAAAAAACAGATTCTATCTAATCTGCAAGTAGGTTTGCCTATTAATATGGGAATGACNAAAAAAAAAAAAACATAAGGAAAAGAAGAGGAAGTACATTCATGCTGCACCATGGACACGCAAGTTTATCAAACTTCATACCTTGAGTCGAGCTTCAACTGAAGCCTTCTTACGAGCTTCCCTCCTGCGATACTGCTCCACTTTATCCAGCTGATCAGGACGCTGAAGCATTCCTGCTACTCTCTGAACAGCTGTTGCAACTGCTTCCCTATCCGTTTCCTCCATTGTTATTAGGATCTCAAAATGTCTTCATAATTTAAAAGTACTGAAAAGAAATATAACATTTTTAGAAAATATTTTTTCATTTGATGGCTATGTCATTTCAAAGATAACAACTGGAGAACTAACCTTGGCAATAAAAACAATGAAACTTGACAGAAGCATCATTAGACTGCGTTATAAAGCATAGTAATGAGAATTCTACAAGAATTGCATTTAAAGTCACTTAATTCTGTTTCATTAGTTTACCTGAAATGTCCTCTGGTTACTGTTTTTGCATTTACCTTGCTCTCTGCAAGNTGAGAGAACCATAACCCCCCTGCAGCAACAGGTCAAATTTGCTGCCAAAAGTAAAGCAAAACACAGTTGTCAATGCTCTAAACCTAGAGACTTAAATATAAAGCACTTCCATTTAGACTTCTGATGGATTTTTTTATTTCCTACTCCTGTTTTCAGTCCTTCTTATGGTATTAGTCCATCAGAGGTGTAGGTATGCAGGGAAAAATTAATCAAGTATTTCATCTAAGTCTCCATCAGAATTTCTAGTGAAGTCAAGACATGCATGCAAACTAGTATACAGAAAGAGTAACATTTCCTGACCATCAAACCAGACCTGTTCTCTCAAGCTTCACTAGCTACTAAGAGAAACCAGGGAGGATCCCAGTCACCGAAGACAGAACACTTCTGTCCACAGAACTCCAAAGAATACATCTGGAGTTCCTCATTCTTTCCAAATTCTTTCCAACATTTTATGCCTTCAGTCTTGTAATCAAACAGAACATTTTAGGTTCTGCCACCACAACTACAGATTATACACTCTCATATTCATATTATTCCTTGAAAGTAGATACCTACTTTCAAAGCAGTCTGCATTCATATATCCAGCACATCACTTGGTCTCAACAGTTATAGTGATGTTATGAAGAACTGTGCCAAGGGCACAGAACTGGAAGAGCAAAAGAGAGGTCTGAAAGACAGTTTGATAGGCTAAGGAAAGCGGAAACACCTGCAATGCCCCAACCAAAAAACCAAACAAACCAAAAAAAAGTGAAGCAAAGGAAATTGCTCACTACGTCCCATAAGCAAACTAATGCTCCAGCCAGTCTCTGAACAACGGCCACCCTGGAAAGTAAACCCCCCCTTTTTCTTTCTCTACCCCATCTTTTATCGCTGAGCATGACATTATATGGTAGGGAATTTCCCTTCGGCCAGTTTGCGTCAGCTGTCCTGGCTGCATTCTCTCTCAACCTCTTGCACACCCCTGGCATACTCAAGGGGAGTGGAAGGCAGAGTAGTAAAAAGAGAAAGCCTTGACACTGCAAGCACCCTTCAGCAATAACCAAAACACTGCTGTGTTATCACCACTGCTTTAGCCACAGCACCATACAGGCTGCTATGAAGAAAGTTAACTCCACCCCGGACAGACTCAGTACATCACTATTAGAATTAGTAATTTTAGAACTTATTGNAAAAGCTGAATAAAAAAAAAAAAAAAAAAAAAGACGACAGCAAAGGACAGCAATAAGAACAAAAGAACACCAAATCTTCATTTAAAACACAGATTCTATCTAATCTGAGAGAGTAGGTTTGCCTATTAAAATGGGAATGAGACAAGCATAAAAAACTCTTGTAACAGGTCCATGCAAAAATCCTAACTCTTCCTGAACTAGAATCTGGTGGAGATGAGAGAACCATAACCCCCCGGCACGCAACAGGTCAAATTTGCTGCCAAAAGTAAAGCAAAACACAGTTGTGGATGCTCTAAACCTAGAGACTTAAATATAAAGCACTTCCATTTAGACTTCGGATGGATTTTTTATTTCCTACTCCTGTTTTCAGTCCTTCTTATGGTATTAGTCCATCAGAGGTGTAGGTATGCAGGGAAAAATTAATCAAGTATTTAATCTAAGTCTCCATCAGAATTTCTAGTGAAGTCAAGACATGCATGCAAACTAGTATACAGAAAGAGTAACATTTCCTGACCATCAAACCAGACCTGTTCTCTCAAGCTTCACTAGCTACTAAGAGAAACCAGGGAGGATCCCAGTCACCGAAGACAGAACACTTCTGTCCACAGAACTCCAAAGAATACATCTGGAGTTCCTCATTCTTTCCAAATTCTTTCCAACATTTTATGCCTTCAGTCTTGTAATCAAACAGAACATTTTAGGTTCTGCCACCACAACTACAGATTATACACTCTCATATTCATATTATTCCTTGAAAGTAGATACCTACTTTCAAAGCAGTCTGCATTCATATATCCAGCACATCACTTGGTCTCAACAGTTATAGTGATGTTATGAAGAACTGTGCCAAGGGCACAGAACTGGAAGAGCAAAAGAGAGGTCTGAAAGACAGTTTGATAGGCTAAGGAAAGTGAAAACACCTGCAATGCCCCAACCAAAAAACCAAACAAACCAAAAAAAAGTGAAGCAAAGGAAATTGCTCACTACGTCCCATAAGCAAACTAATGCTCCAGCCAGTCTCTGAACAACGGCCACCCTGGAAAGTAAACCCCCCCTTTTTCTTTCTCTACCCCATCTTTTATTGCTGAGCATGACATTATATGGTGGGGAATTTCCCTTCGGCCAGTTTGCGTCAGCTGTCCTGGCTGCATTCTCTCTCAACCTCTTGCACACCCCTGGCATACTCAAGGGGAGTGGAAGGCAGAGTAGTAAAAAGAGAAAGCCTTGACACTGCAAGCACCCTTCAGCAATAACCAAAACACTGCTGTGTTATCAGCACTGCTTTAGCCACAGCACCATACAGGCTGCTATGAAGAAAGTTAACTCCACCCCGGACAGACTCAGTACATCACTATTAGAATTAGTAATTTTAGAACTTATTGGGTTAAAAAAGATTCTAGGCAAGGTTTTCCCAAGAGCTAGCCTGTAAGACCTGAAGTATATGTCTCAGGTTCCTTTATCTGGTATTTCAAGATCTGTATCACTAGTATCTTCAAAAATGACATGCAGAAGTATGCATTTATTCCAGAATTATTTCTACAGGGTAATCTCATGCTCTACTTGTCTCCTCAACCATACCCTTCACTTTTTTACTAATGGCCTGTTTAGCTCTAATGATCTTTTACTTCCTACTCTACATTTCAAGGTGGAGGATCTATTCCTACCACTCACACTTTTGAATGAATACTCTGGGTTTGTTTATCCCAATCCATTTCCAAGCTACCAGGACTGCATCAATAATTTTTTAAATTGTTTTCTTAAACACGAATTTACTACAGAAATGGGACCTACATTAGCCAGCTTTATGCTGAATTACTGCCTTTCCTAACAACTCCAAATACATTCAACAACAGAGTTACAACAACTTTAACTCACACAGCCACTACCCAGGCTCATTAAGCAGATGTCACAAACAACACGAGGAGTCAGGACACTGTCATCTCCTAACCGATGACATACTAACTTGCTGAGGTGGACAGGCTGCTGGGCAACTACTAACCATTCAAAAGGAAGAGCAAACTTTAAAGAAACCATGCCAACTTTGCACAGAGGCTATGAGCCAAAAACCACGAACATCTTCAGAGCAAAGTACTTCTAGTGAACAGAAGAGAGTCCCGAGCTGTCTCGGAAAGGCTCCGGCCGCAAGCACGCTTCATCCTCCGGCCTCACCCTCCGCCCGGGAGCCGAGCAGCGAGCCCGGGGGTGGGAAGCACAGGGGGAGGCCCCGGCCCTCTCCATAAACGAGCTCCTGGGCTAGAGGCGCGTAGCGGCATCCAGGTATAGGGCACAACCCCTCAAAACAAAGCTCGGAGGAAGCTGCGGCAGCCCCCGGCCGGCAGCCCCTGCTCCGCCCGGCCCCTCCCGGCCGCGCTCCCTGACGGCAGCGGCTCCACTCGAATTCCGCGCACGGACACAGGTGCCCGTCCCTGCCGGGCAAAGGCCGGAGAGCTGCCCCCGGGCATGCACGGGAGGCTGCAGCCCCGCCACACCGAACTCCTTCAGCCTCAGCAAAGACCGGCGAGCGGCGGACGCGCCGGAGGAGCACTCCCTACCCCCTTCGGCCCCGCCATCCCCAGGGGCTCCCCGAATGGGATCGGATCGGCCCAGCCCGGCCCAGCCCTCCTCCACTTCCCGTTGTGTCAGAGTCGGGTCGGTACAGACAGCGCCAGCCTGCCAGAAGCCGGCACAGCGGCACTCACCGGCCGGGGTCCTGGCACAGGGCCAGCGGCGGGGACGGAAGGAGCCGCAGCTGCCACTTACCGGGTGCAGCCCGCCCCGCGGGAAGGCACTGACAGCCCGCCGGTGCGCAGGCGCCGGGAGCTCAGAGAGGCGCAGGACCGCGCGCGCAAGCGCAGAGCGAAAGCTCCCCGCACCCCGCATTCTGCCGTCGTTGGTCGGCGCGCATGCGGGCTAGGCGCCCTCACCTGTCCGTGGGGCCGGGATGCGCCTGCGCGGGCCCGGGAAGGGCGAGGGCGGTGCTCGCTCACAGGGAAAGCTGCGGGAAGAGCGGTGGTGGCTGAGGCTGCCTTAGGGGCGGCGGAGGGAGGCTGCTTGTTCTCCCTGAGGAGGCTGTGTGTGCGCATGCGTTGCGGCGTGCCACGGGAGCCGTGGAGCGAGGGGAGCGGCAGCGTCTCCTTAGAGATCGGGGCTGCGGGGTGCAGCCTGCGGGGGTACCGCCGGCACCTCCTCGTCTTCCTCCCGTGTTGGTTTTCTGTAGTCCCTCAGTGTTGAGGGCACTGTCAGCACTTTCGGGGCCTAATTCAAAGTCACTGAGATCGGTTAAAAGAAAAGTAGAAGTCCTTTGAGGTGTTCAACGTTTGCAATTTAATGGTGACGCCTTGCAGTGAAAGCTTGGTCGTTGGGTGTCATCCGCACGGAGAAGGGGAGCGTGCTGAGTCAGGGTGGGCAGGCTGGGAAGCATGCAGTGCCTTTCGGATCTGTGTGGCAGGGGCTTTGCCCGGCAGAGAAGAGGGGAAAGGCCTCGTCCAGCCCATCGGCCCAGCCCTGTCTCAGCCGCTGTTGCTGAGCCCCGAGACGGGCTGCGCTGAGGAGGGCGGTGTGGCCGCCCGGCTGCAGCCAGCACGGCCTGCCCTGGCTCTGCGCCTCGCAAGGGCCGGGGCTCAGGGAAGCCCCTCTTAGAGGCATAGTTGGTATGTAAGGGAAAACTATGGTGCATATAAAAAGTCATGATGAAATTAGCCCTGGGTTGGTGGGTGCAGCGGGAAATGGGGACAGAGGAGGTGCCTCCTGGGGGCTGGGTTGTTAGCTGCGTTTGTGTAGGGGTTGCCATAGCAGCTGCCGAGCGGCCAGGCACAGCGCAGGCTTCAAAACCTGCCTGAGATGAAGCAAGAGGCTCAGCCGGCACTCTGCGCCCACCGCTTTGCAGTGGGACCGGCAGCTGTCGTCTGAGAAGGAGCTTAACCTGTCCCTCAACACGTGAGTTCCCCCCTGCAGCAGTCTGATCAGAGAGAAATGGCAGTTAAGCAGTTAGAAATAAAATTTTGTTAACAGGCGACCTTGGAGGAGCTTTTAAAACTTTGTAAACTGACTAGCTCTTCTCATTTTAAATTAGCAACCAAAAGTAGAGAATTTTTTTTTTCTTTTCCTTGCTAGCCTATCATACTGGTGCTATAACAGGGATAAAAATACCAAAGGTGTGGTTGGTTGTCACAATGTTACGTTGTCCGGTCTTTTTCTGTATTGTTTATTTAGGTTGATTTTTGTGTGGTGGTGGAGATGGAGGAGACTGTGGGAGGTGAAACTGAGTTAGAGGGAGTTGTTGAGCCTAGTTCCTCTCCTGGTCACTCTGCACAGCATGAACCAGAACAACCGAGAGCAATGCAATTTTCTTCCAAACCTGATGTTGATCTCTGTCCACCTCTCATTACTATTAAAAAAGGTAAGGGAGAAAATAATGATGAGTACTTCATGTTACCTTTGTATGGAAAAAACATTCCGGGAACAAAACAAGAAACCAATTATGAAGTAGAGTGTTTATAACAGGTACTTATATATACGGGATTGGTATTTGTTGTTCTAATGTGCCAGCATAGGGATCCTCTTCCCCAAGGTCAGGGAATACTTAATCAAAGTGGGCTTGAGTAGATTCATGGGCCCTGAAGGAATGCACCCACAAGCACAGAGGCAGGTGGCTGAGGTCATTGCGAGGCCGTGTTCAATAATCTTTGAATGTTTGTGGCAACTGGGAGAGGTGCTCATGGTTTAGAGGAAAGGTAATGTCACTCCTGTCTCCAAGAAGGTCAGGAAGGAGGACCTAGGGAACCACAGGCTAATCAGCCTTACTTCAGTCCCTGAGAAGGTGATGGAGCAGCTAGTCCTGGATACCGTTTCTGGGCACATGAAGGATGAGAAGGTGATTGGCAGTAGTCAGCATGGATTCACCAAGGGAAGAAATACTTGACTAACCCCATTGCCTTTTGTAAGGAAATTACTGGCTTGGGAGGGGAGGGGAGTGCCGTGGATATGGTCTACCTTTTCTTCAGTAAGGCTTTTGACATTCTTCTGTTGCAGTTTTTTATTGTGCTGCTTAAGGCAAATTAAACACACATCTGTGCTGAGATATATTAAAAAATATTAATTAACAACGCATTGGACAGTCCTACTGCCATAAGCGGTTCTATAAGAAGTCTGTTAAGATACGTCAGAAGCCAATTCCTTATATACACTTGCCCCAGCACCAGTCCTGTGAGCATCAGCATGGAGGGCCTCAGTCCAGCCTTGGCTCCATCCCCCAGAACCAGCCCTGCTGCCCAAAGGTAGACCCTGAACCTCAACTTCTAGGATGGCTACAAGACAATGCTGTGGCTGCTTCTCACTTCATCATCAAGGGGAACTACTCTGCCTTACATGGACTTGTTCTGTCCCTGGCATTCCTGCTTCCAGCCAGCTTAACCCCTTCTGCAGTTAGGCCTTCTTACTTTCCATGCCAGATCATTCTTGGATCACAAATTACTGCTGCTGAGCAGTTACAATTTGAATTTCCTCTTGACTCCTCTAAGATCCCCATAGGGAAGCTCATGAAATGTGGGTTGGATGAGCAAACAGTGAGATGGATGGAAAACTGATTGAACAGACAAGTCTGGAGGGTGGTAATCAGTGGCACAAAGTCCAGTTGGAGGCCACTTAGGTAGTGGTGTACCCCAGGGGTCAGTACTGGGTCCAGTCCTGATTAACATCTTAATTAATGATCTGGATGGAGAGTAAGAGAGTACCCTTAGCAAGGCTGCTGACAACACCTAACTGGAAGGGGTGGCCGGTACACCAGGGGGTTGTGCTCCCGTCCAGAGGGAGCTTGAGAAGCTGGAGAGTTGAGCTGAGAGGAACCTCGGGCAGCTCAACAAGAGGAAGTGCAAATTCCTGCACCTGGAGCAGAATATCCCCGTCACCAGTACATGCTGGGGGCTGACCAACTAGAGACAGGCTCTTTTCAGTGGTGTCTGGTGACAGGACAAGAGGCAACAAGCACAACCTGAAACACAGGATGTTCCCTCTGAACATCAGGAAACACTTTCTTACTGTGAGGGTGGCTGAGCACTGGCACAGGTTGCCCAGAGAGGCTGTGGAGTTTTTCCAGAACTGATTTCTTCAAGCTAGTACTTTAAATTGCTTTTTCTTACCTCTACTGCTATCAGTAGGGGTTGTTTGCAATTGAGCTTGAGAGAAAAGCCATTGTAAGACTTCTTTTCCCCTAACAGCTTCTAAGGGTTTCTGCTGAGGCACAGGTTTTCTAATGTTACTTTCATGTCTCATTTTCACCAGCCTGAGAAGAGGTTAGCTAGCAGATGTTAAGACACAACATCACAGGTCTTGTGAATTCATTTGCTGTGCATATACCTGAATAATTAGAACTTGTCACTTCTTTTAAGTAGACACAGAAAGTAAGCATCGTAGATGTGGAGGGGACCTGAAGACAAGGAGCACTGAATTAGGATCTGCTGTCGCAGGATCACCTTTGACTGTTGTTCTTCCGGCAAGTATTTTTGTGCTAAAATAGTTGGTGACTTAGCTACCTTTTGTCTGTTAACTTTTCTTCTGTATGGATTATTCTTGAAATGTTAATTGACAAAGGTTTGGCCTAATACTGGAGGCTGATGAGGTCCTTCAGTCTCTGTTAACTACAATGAAAAAGAAGAGTGAACCACTCAAAAGTCTGTACGGTTTTGGGACATTTACTTTCTGTACTCACAATGTGTTTTGCTGGGATTTTGGGTTTTGGAGGTTTTTTCGTCATCCACTGGTTAATCCCCTTTCTTTGCCAAGATTAAAATTATTATTGATTAAGAGTACTTGAATAAGTTCATACTGCATCAGTGAAGGCATATGCAAAACAAGAGATCCAGCTGTTGGCATGGAAGCCAGAGATGGTAAAAGACTGACATAGATGAGTTGGGACCTACATGGGAGAAGAATGAACAGTGAATCAGAAAAGATGGAGCTTTTAGAGACATCAGAATGGTACTGACCAACAATTCCATGTATTCAGGCATTCTTGCTGTCAGTTGGTCTCAAAGAGATGCAGGTAGAGACAACAGTGATCTATTACAATACCTCATTTAGATTACTGGGAAGATGATGTAATTTATCTTTGTTTCTCTCCAGTAAAAACTGGGAAGTACAGAGACACTCCAGGTGTACCCAGTCTCCAGATACTCATGTCAGTGGGAGCTGTGTGTAGAAAAAAATGCTCGGTGTAATGACCTTTATACTCAGATCTTGAGTTTTCAGTATAGCTTCTATTGACTTAAAAATGTTATTCACCGTATCTGTTTTCGGTCTTGTTCACACTGTTATGAAGATTTTTTAAAATCTCTTGTTTACATAAATTTCCTTATAATTCTGCTGCTACCTTTATATGACCTACCTATTAAACATCAATTGTATATTTGTTCCAGTGGTGACTGATTTTATAGTGGAATTGTTTTATTTATTTCCTTTGAGCTAATAACTTGATATTATATATTAAAATGCTGTCAGTAGTGATAGATCTGGTCCCAAATCTGGATTATGGACATATGGAAGTTTGGAAGCTGGATTCATAAAGCTGAGATTTGAATTAGAGCCTTTATGGAGCTAAATTTGTATTGTGACCTTAGCCTGGAGCCACATCTGACTCTGAAGTCCTGATCTGAAGTTTATGATCTGAAGTTTCCATTGTAGCAGCATTATACTGAGCACCAATTCTGGCCTAACAAGTTAGTTATTACTGATCTTTTTCCTCTGCATTCCTTAAATGTAGTTTTTTATGTTCCTGCTTAAAGTAGCTTATGAAACCAGCTTGAAGATCAACAATATAACACACAATCCTTAAGTGAGGAAAAAGAATCTCTCTATAACAAACTTTTATTTTCTAGGCAACTGGTAAGAAAAGTATAGTACTTTCCAGTGAAACTAGGAAAGAACTAGCCAAGCAAGCCAAAGTCACCAAAGAGGGGAGAAGAGCTCAGATAGATGAAAGACACAAGTATATGATATCAAGACTAGCAGATGGGATAGGCTTAAGTGAGCAGCAAGTGGAGGAGGCCATTATTTCTGATGACAAGGTAAATATTAATTAAATTATTATTATTAAATATATTTCAAAAATTTCCATTTTTTTGATACTATTTCACAGTTAACTACTTGTAATTTTGTTTTTAGTTTCAACTTATAGAACAATTCTTGGCCCCTAGTGGACTTAAAAAGTTGCTCTTCTTTTACCAAGATGTATTGCAGGTATGTTTCTGTTAGTATTTCTGCAAAAGCAAAGTTCCATTAAAAAAAAAAAATCATGACTGCAGCAAAATTCAGAAAATCTTAACAGACTTTTTTTTTTTTTTTTTCCTCTGTGTATGCCACTGTGGAAAGGACTTTGATCTCGTTTTTTAGATACTGACATCTTGGCTTACATGGAAACAAGGGAATGCCCTGTGGCATTTAATTTCATTATATTTATTCATTATATTTTCTGATATTTTTTCCCCTTTTTGAGTGTTTTCTGAAAGAACAGGGCTACGAAACTGTTCACTGGGGATTGTGACATTCATGCAAAGCTTATTCTCCAGATAAAGCCAACTTCATGATTAATGTCTGTCAATTACTAACTGATTCAGAATGAGTTTAGTTATGATTCACGTATAGGATTCAAATAGGATAAGGTATCTGTATGAGAATACTTTTTTATTTTATTAACCTCTTATTTATAACTTAATTGCTAGCAAAAATTGAATGCATCACTGAAGTCAGATGGGTCAACGAACAGTTTGCTTCAGAAGAAGTTGTTTATTACCATGGGTTCTACTGAGGTATGTTGCATAATTCATTAGATGACATTTGAGAAGTAAAATATTGAAAAAACATAATAGCTGTGCAGTGTTAAAAAAACTTTTTGTAATTCGTGGATAGATATTTAAGTATTTAGTCCATGTTCTCATAATGTAAGATCTCCCAACATTTCTTGAGCTGAGGTTGGAACTCATCAGGAAAGAAGTAGTGATTAATGGATTTGACTGGCTCAGAGGAGAGCAGGTCAAATAAACCCTTGTTAAAAAGTCACAGTTCCTAACATTTTTGTTAGTGACTGCATGTTTAAGAGTTTTCCAGTGCTTGTGCACTTCTAGTTTAAAAGTACAGTTCTTCAGTGGCTTTGTAAGTCGTTTCATATAATAACACTGCACATTACTCTAAAAATACCTTTAATAATTCCTTTATTCCATTCAAATTCTTATAAAAACCTCCTTACTCTAATGTCTAAGCATTATTCCACAGTGTATTCAGAATAGTCATTAAGATTTCTGATTAATTTTCTTTCATTCTATCTCTTTTGGGGGGAATCAGGTGTACCACATGCAATTTCTTTTGAATAAGGGATGGTAATGTCTTTTTCTTTTTTTTTTTTTTCTCCCCAATGAGCTGATACTAACATTGTTACATTAGAAAAGCCATAGCTGAATAATGTTTTCTTGTTTTCAAAGGAGAACTGAGATTTAGTCATCTGCCAGCTGGACCAAATGGAATGTTTTCTTAAATTGTTATAGTTGAGTTATTATTAGATTTAACAGATCAGAAGTAAGCATTGTTCCAGTACTGATTTGAAACTTTTCTATTACTTCAGGCCATCAAAAGTATGAAAGTACATGTTATAAATTATTTGTATCATAAGTTTTTAGTAATCTTTAAATTCCTTTTTTAAACAATGAGGTAAATGTCATTCTAAGATGATCCATTCTGGTCTAGGTGTCTGTGAAAAGTACTTTAAATAGAATCATAGAATGGTTTGGGTTGGAAAGGACCTTAAAGAACGTCGCGTTCCAACCCCCCTGCCATGGGCAGGGACACCCTCCACTAGCCCAGGTTGCTCAAAGCCTCATCCAGCCTGGCCTTGAACACCTCCAGGGATGGGGCATCCACAGCTTCCCTGGGCAGCCTGTTCCATGTTTGAAAGCTGAGGATATCTTCAGTTTTCTTCAGTGAATTTATGTTGGCAGATACAGAAAGGGATTAGACAGTCTCATGGATTGGTCCATAAATGAAGACTAAAATGACTAGACAGGATTATGTCACATAACACCTCTCAGACAACAGTTGCAGGTAGTCAGGGAATACAAGATGAATGGAGCCCAGGAAGTAGCCTAGCTCACAAGCTCTCTCTGAACTGCATTTTCTTGGTAGAGATGCAATACTTTGGTGTTCCTAAGTCAAATGGAGAAAAAACAGTGTTTAATTTGAGAGGGACAGATTTTCAAATATCCTACAAACAGTTCACTATTTTCTGAGGCAATAATTTTTTTGCAATTTTGTTTTCAGCAAACTTTTAGGTTGTTAAGGAAATTACTCTCAGTGTACACATGTATTCTTTTTAACCGTGTGCATTTTGTCATTTTACAGAACTTTACAGGAACCTGTGCATTTTTCCTAAGGACATCAGATAAAGTTATAACTACATCAAATGTTTCCCAGGTTAGACCAAAATCATGCAGTGTTTGCAGTGTACTTAATATTTTCATGGAGTCATAGAATCATAGATTGGTTTGGGTTTGAAGGGAAATTAATAATCATCTAGTTCCAAGCCCCCTGCCATGGGCAGGGACACTTCCCACTAGCCCAGGTTGCTCAAAGCCTCATCCAGCCTGGCCTTGAACCCCTCCAGGGATGGGGCATCCACAGCTTCTCTGGGCAACCTGTTCCAGTGTCTCACCACCCTCATGGTGAAAAATTTCTTCCTAATGTCTAGTCTAAATCTACTCTCTTTCAGCTTAAATCCATTACCCCTTGTCCTTTCACTGCACTCCCTGATGCAGAGTGCCTCCCCATCTCTCCTGTAGCCCCCTTCAGGTACTGGAAGGCTGCTATAATGTCTCCTCGGAGCCTTCTTTTCTCCAGGCTGAACAACCCCACCTCTTTCAGCCTGTCCTCATAGGGGAGGTGCTCCAGCCCTCTGACCGTCTTTTTGGCCCTCCTCTGGACTTGCTCCAACGGGTCCATGTCCTTCCTGTGCTGGATGCAATACTTGAGGTGGGGTCTCATGAGAGGGGAGTAGAGGGGGAGACCTTTAGACCTTTATTCATGCAACTGGAGTCAGAAAAAGAAGTGAGGAGTGCTTTCATGAAAATATCCAGTTCTGTGTTTAACAGAAGTTCTTTTTCATCTCAGTAAGTATGATAAAGTAATGTTCTAGTGATTTGGAAATTAGCTACTGCAATATTATTAAAACCAAGATTTTCATTAATAAAAATTCATTATTATTCAGTCATTAAAATATAAATTTTAATGGCAATAGGGAATAAAGACCTAAACCAGAAGTTTTCCTTTTAATTAATGAGGCTAAATTATGGCAATGCTGCACTTAAATAACTGTATATTTTAAACTTTTAAAATAGAGATCATACTTGAAACTGACTAAAGAAAGTTTTTCTGCTCCTAATATCTTTAATTGTGTGTAAGAAAAGTACTGTAACAGCCTTTTCTGACTTTCAGAGATACTCATGTTCTTGGGAAGTATTTGCAATAGTTTTTTTACAGAGTATCCAGATACTAACATCTAAGAATAGACATTAAAGAAAAAAAGCAATAAGCTTGAAAATCATATTCTCAAAAATGTTGTTGCACTCATTTTTGCTGGACAGATTTTCTCCTTATTTGTCACTAATAGGTTGATGTGTTCCGCTTGAGCAGGCCAAAGCTGTAGTAAGTTTGTTCTCCAGCTACACCCATGGGAATTAGTACTTCAGTTTCTGTCAGTCACTTGCTATATAACAATATTTTTACAAATACCTGATCCAGAGGTGCAAAAGTAATTTCCAGGCTTCCTCTTCTTGCACCCTGTCAGTCCTACTGCACTGCCTCAGTTGGGTACCTGTCAGAATGGTTGTCCAAACTCTTCAGTTGTCTTGGTGCCTTCTCTCTTGTGGTTCTCTTGTGATTCTTGTGATCACCTTTGTGATCACCATGACGTCTGTCATGTAGCTGTCATCAAACTTAATTCTTTATGTGAGGCAATATTTTAGATGCTGCAGAAGGTAAAACAAGCCCTAGTTTTCAGTCAGCCAGTCTTCAGACTGATGAGGCTTGGAGCTCAGGCTTCAACTGGTTTGGGAAATTTTGGTTTATTTTGAAGAGCTGTGTAGGACCAGTTAGAACTTGAGAAACCCCTAGAAATATATGGATTTGTCCCTTATTTCTCAAGATAAATAGCTGAATCTTCAGTGTCCTGTAGAAAGAAATGGGTCAGCTTTGTACATTGAGCTTGTCCTAGACATTCTCATGAACAGAAGATTTATTTTTCACTGCCTCCCCCTCCCTGCAGCAAATGCAAACACTCTCTTATGGGAGAAACTGACATTGTTAAAAGCTTCTGAAGGACAAAGATGGGGTCAGTTCCTTTCTTCATTACCCTTCTGTCCTTTCTTTTTGCTGTTTTGCTAGCACACCCTTTTGCAGAAGGAAGTAGTTTAGGGGCATTTCCTTATAAAAAACCTTGTGGGCATTGCCTCCCAGGGAGTCTGTTCAGACATGTGAAGAAACTTTGTCTTCCTCATAAGCACTTCTTCAAGCATTGTTTAGTGGGAACTGTATTTCTCTATGTCTTTCACTCAAGGGCATCTTGCTCTTTCATTCTTAAACTCCAGGTGGAACAGATAAGAACACACTTTTTGAGAAAGGACTTTCTACCTTCTTTTACTCTAGTGGGATTATAAAACTGTAATAATGTTAGGAAATAGTATTCCACCCATGAATAACAACTAACTGTCTTAAACATTCTTCTTTTGCATGCAAGTGGGGAACTACCAAGAAAAACATCAGTGGAATTAATAATAAGGGTAGCCAAGAGTGTCAAAACCTCTGCAGAAATTCTTTTGTAGTTGCATTCCTAAAACACTCTGGAATTGCAGTCTTTGCAGAGGCAAAAGTTGGGAGTAGAAGGTTCCAGGGCAGAACTCAGTACACTTTCCCTGGTATCAGTGAAGCATTCTTTATGGTGTAAACAAAATCAGTGTGTATTTGTACGGTTCAGAAGTTCTGAAGGAGACTCTCTCCTAACAAGAGAGATACCCAGAGCCAAATGACTAGACAGGATGGATTGCAGAAAGCACATGACCAATATTCAGAATGTATACATTTGTAGGCGGAATGCTAGTAACAGAAAAGCTAACCCATCCATAAATGAATAGTGCTGGGAAAAGATGCAGTCCCTCACTTCTTCCAGGTTATGCTTTGAGTTCTGCAGTAAAATTTCACTCACTGGTACTGTCTCTCCTTGTCCTTGGCTTCTGCAATTCATTGCTGCTTGCTTCACATTAAAAATGAACTGGAGAGAACTGTGAACTGAGAGAGGAATTTCTTGCCTGATACATTTGTTGTCCTTTTTTAGGCATTTATAATAGGAGGTGTTCCTCTAAAAATGATTTAAAATGATATTATGTGTATATATGATTGGTTAACACATTGATGTTAAATGGTTAATTTTAATTGGTTGCTGGAGTGTTGCTACAACATGGGACTGACTCTTCTCGTGACTCAAACTTAAGGGCAAGTCTTGGAATTTCCAGTTGAATTTTAGTCTGTGTCCAATCCAAATTGCAGCTGGGGGGCAATATCCTTATGGAACCTACATAGTTATGGACTGTGTGTGTTTGCCACTTGTCTGAATTCCACTGAAATATTATAATGTTGCAGAAGTTTACATGCACTCTGCTAACTTTCGTTTCTTCCCAAAGGAGGTGACTTTTGGCATATTTGATTGTGCTAATGGAAGTGTCCTTCAGGGCCTGGAATTTTTCTTGTCCCAAATCATGATACCAGCACTTAAATCCCAACAGGTAATCTAATAATCTAATAATATTTTCCTCAGGAACGTTTGGAATGAAGGCAAGTGACTGCTGTGCACCCTTTTTGCATTAGGTGAACACAGAACAGAGGATACAAAAAGATACAGGTCTAATATAGGCCTTTATGAGAGTCATACAATTTGTGTATTCATTTGAAATTCATATAGTTATTTATTTTCAAGCAATGGTACCAGCTGTAATGCTCATGACAAAGGACAACATAGCATAGCAGCCATACTAAGGCAAAACTGTGATGACTTAATTAGTACTAGGTTAAGCCTGCATTGAAAGAAGTGCCAAGTTCTTTTGACAGCACAAAAGATCAGTCTGTGATTTTATTCTAGAGTGTGGACAGCAAACACTATCACAGCCAGGGTATCCAGCTTCTTCAAGTTGTCCTTGTTCTGTGGCACTCACAAAGAATCACAGTTGATTCTGTAGTCTCTAGAAGTACACATTCAGAGGTAGCAAATATAATAAAGCTCAGTGTCTGTCAAGAATTATGGTGTCTATGCTGTTAACTGTATGCTACTGTTTTTTCTGACCCAGTAGCAGGGAGGGAGATTAAAATGCATTTTCTCTGTTCAGAGAGCACCAAATCAGACTGAAAAAAAAAAAGGCAACAATTCAGTGCAAGGACAGTGAAAGCAGGGAGACATTTTTATTTATTGAGAGCCTCATGCTTGTTTGTCTCTTCTTGTCTAACAGAATAATTAAATCAATGCACACTTTAAAGTAATTGTGCTATAGTACTGATAAGTGTTTTTTAAAGACTGTACTGATAAATCTTTACGTACTGCCATGAATAAGAAGTACCTTTCTAATGAAAAATAAAATACCTTTTTTGTTCAAAAAAAAAAAGTGTGACTCGTTTTACTTTTTTTTTTCTTTTTTTTTGGCATAAATCGAAAAATAATCAGAACTGGGGAGCTGTGAAAGAGGGCTTGAAGAACAGCCAGATACAAGACTTTCTGTATTCAGTGGATAAATTTGTGGGTACTTTGTCGTCATCAAGACAGAATATAGAAGATAAAATTCAGCTCACAAAAGTGAATATTGATATCTATGTCAGCAACTTAGAGAACCCATCTGATTATGTAACTGCAGGTGAGTAATTCCTACAGCAAAGCAAACACAATGATGCTGTTTATAAAATAAATGTTATGTCAATAGTAAAAATTTACCTTGAAGAATTAATTAATCTTCCTTGAACTACATACATTTTTCTGCTTACTCTTGTCAGGTTTGTGACTGTGTAATCATAAGATCTTCAATCATTTGCCCATCCTTTAATTCATAGATCGTAAATGATTAGGTAGTTCCTTATCCTATCATGGACACACTGGCCTGTTCCTCCTAGTTTGCTGGCCAAGTAGTTACCAAGTAAAGCCACCTTCTAGTGTGTATACTCTTTGCTCTCTTTGATACTGGGGAAACCTCATCCAATATTATTTGACTGTAAGTCAAAACACAATGCATTTATATATATATTTATATATATATACACACACACACACACACACACAAGAAAAAGAGTAGTTATGTGTCTTTGAACAATAGCCTTGACCATTTCTTATCACCACATGGATTTTCAGAGTGAAATAATGCCAAACCAGTCACTACTTCTGCAATCCCTCTCAACTCTACATGAGCCTATGGCAGGACAGCTTCCAGAGAAGAACTAGTGGCTCTTAACATGAGGCAATAATGTTACATGGCTGAATGAGTTCTTTAGATGCATTTAGCAGTGCAAGGTCCACGAGTCCTAATCATCAAGCAAACTGGACTCTTGCAGCCGCTAGGGCAGTGTGAGAGACATGGTGAGTCATTTGGCTGTTAATAATAGTGTCCTTGATGTGATGCTTTTAATCTGGAGTAGGCTGTAATGGCAGGAAGAGAGAAATGTGGAGAAGTCTTTACTTCTCAAATACAAGCAGAACAATTGTTTAACATCTTTGTTGGAGACATGCACAATGAGATTGCGTGCACCCTCAGCAAGTTTGCCGATGACACCAAGCTGTGTGGTGTGGTGGACACGCTGGAGGGAAGGGATGCCATCCAGAGGGACCTTGACAGGCTTGAGAGGTGGGCCAGTGCAAACCTCATGAAATTTAACAAGGCCAAGTGCAAGGTCCTGCACGTGGGTCGAGGCAATCCCAAGCACAAATACAGGCTGGGCAGAGAATGGATAGAGAGCAGCTCTGAGGAGAAGGACTTGGGGGTATTGGTGGATGAGAAGCTCAACATGAGCCGGCAGTGTGCGCTTGCAGCCCAGAAAGCCAACCGTGTCCTGGGCTGCATCAAGAGAAGCATTAGCAGCAGGTCAAGGGAGGTGATTCTCCCCCTCTACTCTGCTCTCGTGAGACCCCACCTGCAGTACTGTGTTCAGATGTGGGGCCCCCAACATAAAAAAGACCTGGACCTGTTGGAGAGAGTCCAGAGGAGAGCCACAAAATTAATCAGAGGGCTGGAGCACCTCCCCTATGAGGACAGGCTGAGAAAGTTGGGGTTGTTCAGACTGGAGAAGAGAAGGCTCCGAGGAGACTTAATAGCAGCCTTCCAGTACCTGAAGGGGGCTACAGGAGAGATGGGGAGGCACTCTGCATCAGGGAGTGTAGTGGGAGAACATGGAGTAATGATTATGTCCCTGCCCATGACAGGAGGGCTGGAACTTGATGATCTTTAAGGTCCTTTCCAACCCTAACCATTGTATGATTCTATGAATATATGTATCATAGGTGCTGCATTTCTTGGACCTCTGAAACATTCTCCTAAAACCACATTGATGTATTTTTTTTTCCTTATGAACTCACTCTATTTTTAACTGTTTCTGTTGTAAAGGATGTGCAATAGTAACAGAATAGGTGGATGTAAATTGTGTATGTATGCATCTCGTTGCTGTAGTCTTAATCTTTTCCTGTTTTTTATTGGTGATTTGAATATGCCCAGCCTACACAGAGTCTCAGCTTGTGTTTGACAATGACATTTCACTTCTGTAGTTAAAAATCTGGATATATTTATTCATTCTTATGAGACTGTCCTGTTCTATGATTTTGAAGGCAGTAATGCAGAGATCACTGAGAAACTTGAAGAAGTGTTAATGATTTGGATTAGACAGATCAGACAAGTTTTAGTGGAGAGTGAACAAATGAGAAGAGAAGCTGATGACATTGGTCCATCTGCAGAGCTGGAACACTGGAAATCAAGAATGCTATCATTTAACAGGTTAAATCCCTGCATTATTTCTCACAGTCTAAAAAAAGTTTTTTAAAAATAAATGTGAACTTTCATTCCAAAGAGAGATTTCAATATGTTTCTTTCTTCAAAGCCTTTTAGATGAGATCAAGAGTTCAAGAGTAAAGAAAATTATAAGTATTCTCCAGGCAGCAAGATCAAAGACATTAAAACAGTGGAAAGAGCTGGTAATTACTATGTCCTAATAAAAGTTTTAAATTAGTACAGTGTTATATTTGGAATACACGCAGAACTGAACACAGTGATAAAAATAGTTTTGAGTGTTTATGCCTTTTTTGTAGTGTGGTTTATTATCCATTTGCTGAAACATTTAACACCAGTGATTCTGAAGTGAAATAGGTAGCTTGAAAAGTAGTCAGTGTCTTTTATTAACATAATAGGTGGAATGGTTCTGCAAAAGTAAAGCAGCAATGCAACACCTGTCTCTCTCCGTCTGTACTCTGTGCCGGTCAACTGTAGAGATGTCTCAAAGATTATCAGATTGCTGTAGAATTATTGACATCTGGATTTTTGTAGCATGACTGCTACTTCAGAGAAGTGGATAGCTGTAGTCTAAACGTATCAGTCAATATTGTAGGCAGGCCAGAAAATAAGTTGCAAGGAACATGCAGGCAGTCAGACCCCCCAAACCCACCAGAATATAGATCTTATAGCAGTTACAAAGATATTCTACTGTTTTGAAAATAGACCAAGAGACTCATCTTGCTGAGTTTTTGACTTTGTTCTTAATGTACTCGCAGACTTTCAGGACAAATGGAATTTGGATTATATTGTCTGTAAAGAGCCAGTACGAGTCAGAACTAGATTCGTTTCTTCATACAGAATTGCTTCCTAAGTAATGGATAGTTCCACCTCTTGTGACTAGAAAGATATATAGGCATTAGTTGTGAACTCATTTGCAATAACAACTGTTTATTAAAAAATGATGGGAAACATCCTGATATATTTCAAGGATCTTGTCTAAGTTCTGTAGAACTGGTAATTTAAAAAACAGCTGTACCATGCTAAACCATTCTAAAATGTAAGAGGGATTATAAAACCCGTGCTGTTGTACTTCCATCAAGAAGAAAAACTGTGGGGATCTGAGTGAGGAGTTCCTCTCAATCACATACAAAATGTTCCTGATTGCCTGGTAGAGCTTACCAATTCTTGCCTGTAAAAGCAGTTATTTCTTAAGTGAAGAAGAAATGGCTTATTTGAGAGAACTTCGGTGTGAAAATGTTTGCAGGATGGAATCATAGTCTTGTGATAGCATGCACTGTACAAGTACAAGAACCTGTTCAGTAAATTTTAAGAGTATTAATTCTATTTCTTTTTTTTTCCTCCCTTCAGGATGGTAATATAACAATTGCTGCCAATGAGGCTAAAGACAATGTGAGATATTTATATACATTGGATAAATTTTTTGGTCTACTTGCCAAAGCTTCACCTGTAAGTAGTACTCTAAAAGGAAAGGCTTTTGCTGCTGAAAGAAAGATATTTCTCCTTTCAGTATTTAAATTCTATGCTTAATGATTAGTGGAGAGCTTAGCTCCTTTGGCGTTAGTGAGTTGAGTTTACAGATTTTAAATAAGCCATAAGTAGCACTACTTTTTATTAATTATTAAAACCTATTAATTTATTCATTCCCCATTCCCCATTTTTTTTCAATTGGTCATCGTGTGTTAGGTCCCTGCAGATAGATTGGATGATCCGGTTCATAACAGGATGTCTACAAGAACAATGTGTTACAGTCAAAAAGACGTTTATCCACTGACAAACATATTCCCAGGGCTGTCACATTTTCCATTGTTAACTTTTAGGAAATTCAAATTGCTCACTTTTCCATTTTTTCCTTTTGTAGGCTACAATGGTGGAACACGTACCCAGTTTAATGAATACTGTCTGTATGATCTACTGTACATCACCATACTACAACACATCAGAGTGCATGACATCTCTTCTTCTTAAAATCACTAATCAAATGATTAACACGTGCAAGACCTATCTATGTGAGGGTGTTTCAAAAATCTGGGATCTGGACAGGTGATAGAATTTTAATAATTTCATCTTCTTTTGTTAACACTAAAAGTAAAATTATAGATTAGTCAATCCTGCCAGGCACTAAATCCCATGTGAATTTTAAGTTTGTGATGACTTATTTTGTGTAGGATTGAGTACTCTACAAAAACAAATTTACTATGTGTTGTGAAAAAAGCTGTTATTGAAAAGCATGTAATGTATATCAGTATACAACACTCAATATTTTGTCCCCAGGGCTTTTTTTTAGACTAAAACACACTGAAGCAGTTAGAACTGGGAGCTAAGGTTCTTCATAAAGAAGGTCTGAGGACAGACTGGCAAAGTTCCATCTATAGTGTTCCTTCTGGCTTAGTGGATAAGGGAAAGGCTGTGGATGTTGTCTATCTAGACTTCAGTAAAGCCTTTGACACTGTTTACCACAGCATTCTCCTGGAGAAACTGGCTCCTCATGGCTTGGATGGGTGTACTCTTTGCTGGGTAAAAAACTGGCTGGAAGGCTGGGCCCAAAGAGTTGTGATGAACAGAGTTAAATCCAGTTGGTGGCCAGTCACAAGTGGTGTTCCCCAGGGCTCAGTACTAGGGCCAGTTCTGTTTAATATCTTTATCGATATATCTGGATGAGGGGGTTGAATGCACCCTCAGTAAGGTTGCAGATGACACCAAGTTGGTCTTTTCCAACGTAAGTGATTCTATGATTCTATTCTACGATTCCAAGATTTAAATCTTGCTATTACTGGACAGAAGAGTCAGTTTGAGGAAGAGGACAATATATACCAGGACCAGAATAACAATTCAGTTGTACTCTGTTTGGAGTGAGGTTTGTGGGTGATAGGATGGGACTCAGACTTGTGTTTTCTGAGTATTCTGTGGAGAATGCAGTATGAGCAAATGCACAAAGAGTGTTAATGGTGCCAGTGTGGCACTTTAAGTTAAAAAAGCTAGATTTACTGTAAATTTGCTAGTTAGACATGCTGAAGATTAGTTTTCTTCTTCCTTTGTCTTCCATAAATGTCTTATGACTGATTTCCGTGCCTCATCTGTATATCTTACGTATAGAAGTACCTCAGGGATAATGAACAACTGTATATAAGATGTAACTTTCTGTGGCCTTAGAAACTGAGATCTTCCTGATGTGTCTTTGTAAAGAAACAAGACTTTCCTCATGCTTATTGTAGTCTGAAAAAATACCTCTCCAGTCTTGTCTACTTAGAAAAAGAAAAACCCATTAGCCATACCCGTTTTACAGATGATGAAAAATGGCCAAACTGCAGGCACTCAGGAGCCAGGGTTTACCTGAGGTAACTCCTTTCTGGACTGGACTGTGAAAGTTTTGGGTTGATGACAATAAAACCTGAACTTAAAAATATCCAATCTAGATAACAAATTTAAAACAAAACCCTGTAATATAATCCTCATATTTTGAGTCTTTTTTCAGGTAATATATAATTTCGTGTTTTATTTTGCGAAGTTGCATATCTGACTGAAATGTTCTATTTTTATTTTATTCTTTTGAAGACCTTCTTAGGATGATATTCTGTCTTCTGTGCTTTTTTCCTCAGGAAAGAATTGCTAAAGAGGATACAGCAATGTGTTTTCCTCAAAGAACAGTACCAAACATCCTTTCAGAGAATTAGGGAAGAGCTAAAGGAAAATCCAAGTGGCAGGCAGTTTGATTTCAGGTAAATAATTCACTCTAATATTGAATCATATTCATTTATGCACTTTATGAATGAGATGTCATTATATCTGCTGACTAGCAGAAAAGCAAAATACTCAATTAAAATGTTGTATGTATTATGATCAGAATATGACCTTGCAGAGATTTTTTTTTAAATTTGGGAATAAACCAGTGACAGGTTTTTGCCAGTCACTTGCTGATTTAGCAGATGTCCAAGGGGACTTCAGGAGAATTTATGAATGTGTTAAAGTAATACATACGTTTACGTATGGTCTAAAATCTCCCCAATGAGTAATGAATGTAAGTGGAAAGACTCCAAGGGAATTTAATCAGCTTTGGTGGGTTGTCTATCACAATGCCAAGGGGAATTTTACCTGTATTGGCTCTTAAAGCTTGGGGCGTTTCTTAGTATTGTACTTTCACATGTTGATCTCCTGCAAATGTCTTATTTAAAAGAGTAACTCATGTAAAATGTGGTAAAGGCTTTTAATTGACATAAGTATTAAGCATTTTCTGGTTTATAGCCATTACTTTAAAGTGATTTTCACTTGATTTGTAATTCTTAACAGCATAGATTTTTTAGTGCAAAACTTGGGTGGGTTAAATGTATGTGGTTAAATCAAATAGATTTGCGTAACAATCCCTCTGTTGCTTTTTTATTGTTAGTGAAAACTATATATTTGGAAAATTTGATACATTCTGTAAACGTTTGGAGAAAATTTCAGATATGAGCAATATTATGGAAAGCCTTGTAGAGCTCCAGCGTATAAAAATAGAAGGTATTGAAGAGATCAGTACTTATTACCAGAGCATTGCTGCAAACACCAAATCCAAACAGTATGACGTTCTGGATCACAGAAAAAAAGAGGTATACACATTCAGCACTGGTCTGTCAATCACTGCCTTAATTCTGTGCTTTTCACTGGAGTTATGCAAAGAAGACTAAATTTTATAACAGTGTATTTTGCTGTAATAATACTACATTCATATCTTTTAATACAATTTGAAAATTTTTTGGTAAATTCATCTTTTGTTTCAAATATTTTTGTTAATTTTTGCTAAACTAGGTTTTGTGTGATAGGTAATGCTACAAACAACTTCTCCTAAACTTGTTTGTTTTGAAATGCTTGTATTTTGAACTGCAGACTGAAAACTAACTCAGGCAGGTCAATGCATTAAGTACAGTTCATCTAGTTGTAAGAGTAACTCGGTGTTATTGAAAATACTTAGTGGACTAGTAAAGGCAGCAAAGGCACTTAGATAAACATTTTAGAGGAAGAGGTGAATGGTATCACCTCCAGCACTGAGAAGGGTGGTAAAAACTAAAGTGGCTTTTCAAGTGCTTCAGACTCATGTTTTAATACAACCTACACACGCTGGAATTAAGCAGCTTTTCTTTTTTTTTTTTTGTGTTGTTGTTGGGTTGGGTTTTTTTGTGTTTTTGTTTTTGTTTTTGTTTTTGTTTTTAAGCTGTAGCCTACTTGCTTTGAGGATTGATAGCCTCACAACAGAAGTGCTAGAAATGTTGACTTACTCTTCTGCCTTCCTGAACTGTAGCTTGCAACTTTCTTTTAAGCATTTAAGTCTAGAGTACCTTGGGCTTTCTTCTAACTATCTGATGGCTTACATTTTTGAAATACTTGCTGTGTGGTTCTTTTCTGAAAGAGAATATTTACTGGTAACTGGAATTTGAAGGTTTTTAAAAATTGTGTGGCTTTGCTCCAGTCATTGAGGTGTAGAAATATATATTATGGACCATCTTTCCAAGCTTGTGGAGTGCTTTCTTCAAGAGGAAGTTTTCATTGGACTCTTTTTATAGGTCCTCAGTTTTATGGACTTTTAAGAGAAATTATTACAGATAAATACACAAATTATTACAGATAAATACCCTGCTTCTAGTTAGGAGTTGTCAAATTTGGTAACTCAGTAGAGGTGGGGCTGTTGTTCTGTGTCCCCAGGTCCACTGAGCTGCTAGGCTAAGCATGTAATTCCCAATAGGTGTGCATGCACACGTACACACAATACATACCTCAGTGCACTCCGGTCTCTCCAGTTGCTGACTCTACAGGCCCACAATGATCCATGGTCTCCATAGAATCATAGAAGGGTTTGGGTTGGAAAGGACCTTAAAGATTGTCTAGTTTCAACCCTGCTGCCATGGGCAGGGATACCTCTCACTAGATCAGGTTGCCCAAAGCTGCATCCAAACTGACCTTGAGTGCTTCCAGGGATGGGACATCCACAACTTCTCTGGGCAACCTGTTCCAGTGCCTCACCACCCTCTCAGTAAAAAAATTTCTTCCTTATGTCCAATCTAGATCAACCCTCTCTGGGGTAGATTTGAAAGTTACCCCTTGCCCTATCGCTACAAGCCTTGGTAAAAGTGTCTCTTCGTCTTTCTTATAAGCTGCCTTTAAGCCCCTTCCACTCCTGTTGCTGCTACTTAGACTCGTATACACACAGAAGAGAGAAACATTTCACCCATGAAAGTGGTTAAGGAGATAAGTAAGAAGACAAGACAGACTGCGCTAATCAGCTTGCAGGGCTCGGCCAGACAAGTGAACTGACTTGTTCAAATGTGACCGACTTCTTTTATCCCATCATGCCTCCATTTTTCCACACTTGTTCCTCCTGCAAACCACATTGATCCCTGACTTTGCTTCTTCCCTAACTCCCATAATACATTTTGCATAGTCCCATAATGCTCTTCTCTGGTAAACTGTAGTGAGTCCCTTATCTCCTAGGCAATCTCAGTCTGTAAGGCGCTCTAAAGAGACTACCATTGTACTCATCTTGATGGGTTTCGTACCCAGACAGTGAGCTGAGCGCTCTCCTGGGGCACTGCTGGGAGTAGTTGGTGTGGTCTGTTCTCTCTGGTTAGGTCATTAGATTTCTTTTCTCTGCTTGTCTTTGTTCCTCTGTGCTCCTTTGTGTTCATGAAGATGAGGCTTTAATCATACATAATTTTTTATTTTTTCATTTGCTTTGCTTAAAATGTAAATGCCTCTGTTTTCTGGTGGTGTCCCTGTTCTCTTTAATTCAGTCCTGAATACATGCACTGTGCAGATGAAGAAAATTCCCCAGAAACTTCAAGGAAGGAATTTTGTATGAAATGAAAGGGACACTATAAATAATTTTTTTCTTTTACACTTTTCTAGTTTGACAAAGATTACCTTGATTTTAAGAACCAAATTGCTGCATTGTATGAATCCATACAAGAATTGGTGGATTCCTGGTTTGAGAAGACTGTAACTGTAAGTAATCTTACAAGTGCAAATCCCTTGTTCTGCTGCTCAGAAAGGCTGAGTACCCATAGCTCCTACTGATCTTCACTACTGCCAGTGTTTTGTACTGTGCTGGTGGCTGCCTAAGATTATGTAGGAGGGCATCAAGCCTGTTACACGTATTCTAACAGTCACCTGGAGAAGTCTTGGAAGATAATGTTCATTGTTACTTGGTGCCAGTTTTATGTTCTGTCTTTCCTTGCAAATTTTATAGCCCTATTTTTTTGAAGTTTATTTTCTTTCTTCATTTTGGTGTTCCCCATCCTCCCTACTGCATTTCTAAGCTATTCCTGTTGGACTGACAGGAATAATTAAATAATTTCTGGCATCTGTTACCTTAGTGTTAGTATTGTTCACTGGTTCAGGCTGTGATCACGATATGAGATGTTAATGGAGCATGAGTAAAGGTGTAGTTGTTCTACCACAACTGTTTGCAGAAAAGAAGAGTGATTACTTGAGAGTCAGGAAAAAATTAACTATTCCAGCATACTGCAGTGGTAGCATACTGTGGTAAATATATTCTAGATGAGAAAAAATACAGAAGTAAAATTCACTAACTTGTCTGTATGGACTTCTGTGTTTCTTACAAAACAACTTACAACATATGTTACATTGTAAATTAAAAGAATAGTTTATTAATAATGGCTTTCTGAACTGTAAACATATTTTCCCAGTAAATGCTCCTTCCTCCTTTCCAGACTGAACAGATGCTGGGACTTCTGATGAAGCTTGAACAAATAGGAGAAAATCATATCGATCTTAATGAGAAGTATAGCATTGTCCTTCAGCAGTACAGCCAAGACTTGGAGTTTGTTCAAAAACTCTACCAGAAGCAAAAAGAAAATCCACCTATACCACGTAATATACCACCAGTAAGAATGAAATAAATGAGAGAGAAAAAAAACTTTGCTTCTTGGCTGTTTTTAACTTAATGTAAATTTAATATCGTGTGTTCTGTGTTTTAGGTAACAGGGAAGATTATGTGGGCTCAGCAGTTATACAGAAAAATTGACCATCCAATGGCGCTCCTTAAAAAGAAAACCTCACTTTTGAAGGTTGAAAATCAGCAGAGAAGGATTTGTGCTGATCTTTCAAGCATGTTATTAGCAGACACATGATTTATATTTATACTCCTAAGCTAACTTTTCTAGCAACTTGTATTCAAGCTCATCCAACAGGATAGATGTTAGTGTTTGCTCCAGGATTTGAATTCCTTTTTGCAGCATTATTATTCTACGTCTGAGGACAGTTACTTCCCTTGAGATAATAAGCTGATGACTTAGGCCAGTGCTTTTGTCCCTTCTGGGGCTTCACTCATGTTAGTCCTGACAGCAGCATTGTTGGCCACGTACCTAATTTAGAGCCTTCTGGCTGCTATGCTCTGTAATGAAGAGGACTGAGATATTCAAGCCAACCATGGCCTGGGCTGCATCAAGAGAAGTGTGACCAGCAGATTGAGGGAGGCGTTCCTCCCCCTCTACTCTGCTCTTGTGAGACCCAACCTGGAGTACTGTGTCCAGGTCTGGGCCCCCCAACACAAGAAGAACATTGAGCTGTTGGAGTGGGTCCAGAGGAGGAGCACAAAGATGATCAGGGAGCTGGAGCAGCTCCCTTATGAGGTCAGGCTGAGAAAGCTGGAGAAGAGAAGGCTCTGGGGAGACCTTGTAGCAGCCTGCCTGTACTTAAAGGAGGCCTACAGGAGAAATGGGGAAGCACTCTATCTGGGAGTGTAGTGATAGGATGAAGGGTGACAGCTTTAAGCTGAAAGAGGGTAGATTTAGACTAGACATTAGGAAGACATTTTTCACTGTGAAGGTGGTGAGACACTGGAACAGGTTGCCCAGGGAAGCTGTGGATGCCCCATCCCTGGAGGTGTTCAAGGGCAGGCTGGATGAGGCTTTGAGCAACCTGGGCTAGTGGAGGGTGTTCCTGCCCATGGCAGGGGGGTTGGATCTTGATGATCTTTAAGGTCACTTCCAACCCAAACCTTTCTATGATTCTACATTTAACTTGAAACAGTAGCCACCCTTCATGGAAGAATATACTTATAGCTTTTTTTCAGTGGGATATCAGTGCCTTGTATAGACTTTGTTTTATGGGCAAGACTGGGAGAAAAAATGAGGAAAAGAGTTATGTTGTTTAGAGCAGTTAAATACATCTTAATAATTGAATTCCTAAGTATGTTTCTGTGTTTCTGTGTCTTACCTTATCTCTAAAATAGCATAACTTAAAGCTTTCTATTTGTTTTGTTTTCCTAATGGTGGTGAGGAAAAGCCTAGTGGAGGACATTTCTGTTAGACTCGTTGAATTGATTAAATGGTGTTTGCCTTTTTTTTTTTTTTTTCCATTGAATTGCAGACACTGGAAATGAAAAAGGTTGTTAAGAGCTACAATAAAATGGCTGCAGTTCTTTTGGAATTTGAGCTTATTTATCATAGCGCCTGGTGCAGGTTTGCTGACCAGGCTAGAGATGCTCTCTGTGCTTCATTGCTTGTCCGGCACCCAGAAACCAAGGTGAATATGATTTATTCTTTGCATTACTGTTGTATTGTTTAGTATTACATACACGACTTTAGTCATATCATGGATAGACAAGCACAGCATTGAAATAATCTTAATAGGGTTAAAAAAAATGCACTATTTGAATTGTTTTTTTTTTTTTTCCTTTGTGTGTATATTTATGGTACAGACTTCATCATGTCTCTTCTTCATAAGGCTTCTGCCTCATTCAGGGCATAAAAGAGGCAGTACCCAGCAAATAGACATCTATTATTGACTTACCTACATTTTTTTAATATTATTTCATGTTTTATTTTCCGTGTTAACTGAAATTTTAGTCAAGGAAGGAATTTCTAATTAGATCGTATTTTTTTTCTGTAGCAGTCAACATCGCTGTGTTGAGTATATTGCAGTCATTCATTAATTTGCTTTCAAAACTGCTTGCTGAGTTAGAAAATCTTACCATTCTTACTTCACAAATTATATTCTCTGCTCCAGTGTAGAGAAATCATGGTTTAAATGTGGCATTTTTCGAACTAGTGCTTCCATAACGGACAACTAGAACCTAGTTTTCTAATTTGTGTAGCATCTTAAGAGCATTTAGTGCCCTGAAAGTGTACAGAGATTAACCTTCACCACATTTCCCCCTACTCTATCAATGGAGAAACTGAGATGAAAGGGCAAATTAGTTTCCACAGAGTGTAGCTATAGAACTAGAATTAAATTTAGGAAGTCACAGGAGCCAAGTGATTAGCAGACAGTGAAGAAGTCACAGGAAATTGAAATCAGTGTATGGTACTGGCTGACTAATACTTTGGAAAATCCAGGTATTTGTAGAGGAGGATGAAGATCTGTGTAGAAACATGGGTATCTGTTTTACAGATCTAATCTAGTCATTTACATCTTGTTACATGTTCCAGTTATGTCACGCTACATGTAACCACTAAACTACTGCCTTATTTTCTATTTCTTTTTTCTCACTTGTACTGCTGTATGAAGGAATTACTTGTAAACTTGGATCCAGTGGTCCTGGAAGTACTTTCTGAAACAAAATACCTGAAAAAAATGCATTTTGAAGTTCCAGATGTTGTCCTTGGCTTGTGTACAGATGAAGGACAGATTAAAAGACACAGAATGGAGTGAGTGAACACTTTTTGGATTTGATTCTCTTCTGCAAATGGGAATCTCTAGCTTTGAGTTGGTTGCATATGCTTTTGCTCTGCTATAGTTTTTCTCTTTGATGGAGTTCAAAAGTAATTTAATTGCTTTCCCCTGCATTTCCATAGCAATATGGAATGTAATAGGAAGAAATTCCTTACTGTGAGGGGGGTGAGGCACTGGAACAGGTTGCCCAGGGAAGCTGTGGATGCCCCATCCCTGGAGGGGTTCAAGGCCAGGCTGGATGAGGCTTTGAGCAACCTGGGCTAGTGAAGGGTGTCCCTGCCCATGGCAGGGGGCTTGGAACTAGGTGATCTCTTAAGGCCCCTTCCAATCCAAACCATTCTATGATTCGTTGAATATTGGTACCATGCAGTTGTTTGTATCTCCAAAAATAATCTCATTACTAGAAAACGCAGACATGCTTTTGTGTTGTCACTGCAACAGCTGCTCTGTAAGTGGGGCTCCTAGGTACTGCTAAGATGTCTATGCACTATAACATAGTTAACAGCTTTTTTCTGTTAGAAAAACAAGCTGGAATTTACCATTTGATTAAGGCAAACCCCAAACATTTGTATAGGTAACACATCAAAGATACAATATTCAGATACTGAATATCTGAAATAACTGATTTTGAATAATTTATTTCTGCTTCTTGTAACAGTCCAATTCTGTGCTGGAAGAATTCTTTTCATTCTCAGGGATGGTGATTATTAATTCTCTAACTCACTTAGCGAGGAAGATAGGTCTTAAAAAAAGTCATCCTTTGTGAGCAGTATTCTTTGGGGAGTTTTTGCATAGAAGTGGACAAAAAGGGACAAAGTTCAAAGAGTTTCAAAAACACTTGAATTCAACCCCTCGTCCCTTTTTCTATTGTTAAAGCTTGTATAATTATATTGTATATTTCATTAAGTACCTGTGGAGTGTTTTAGGAAAAAACTAACCTAAATTTTCTAATATTCAAGGCAACTCTGTATGCTACAGTCCTCTAAAAAGCAGCAGCCCCAACTTTTGCCATTCAAGAGAGACAAAAAAGTATAGAAAATGTTTGCAATGAAAAAATAATCCAAACTTACTTTCTAATCTAAAAAACCCTTCAGACTGACTCAGCAAAGAAGGAATATTCAGAGACTGTATATTTTTGCTTAAACAACACTGGAAAAACACTTGGGTGTATTATGAATGAGTTATCTCAGTATATGGTTTATAACAATGATATTTGAAGTCATGGTTTTAATCTGGCACAGAACATAGCTATTACTTTTTGGGTTTTTTGCAGCAGTTCTTGTAAGGAACTTATTGTGTGCCTGACATCTGAGTTGCGTTCACTTCTAATTCTTATTTATGCAGCCTCATTATGTAGCTCGATTTTCATGGAACTATATTAGTAAGTCTTGATTCAGAATTTGGTCTCTTTTTCTTTGGGATTTGGTGTCCTAAGTAGTTTGGATCTAGTTTTTCTTAGAAGCAGTATGTGCTGGTTTTGGCTGGGATAGTTATTTTCTTCATAGTCGCTAGTGTGGGACTATGTTTTGGATTTGTGCTGAGAACAGTGCTGATAGCACAGGGATGTTTTTGTTATTGCTGAGCAGTGCTTACACAGAGCCAAGGCCTTTTCTGCTTCTCACACCACCCCACCAGCAAGTAGACTGGGGGTGCACAAGAAGTTGGGAGGCGACACAGCTGGGACAGCTGACCCCACATGAGCAAGGGCATATTCCATACCATATGGCATCATGCTCAGCATATAAAGCTGGGAGAGGAAGAAGAAGGAAGGGGTGGATGTTTGGAGCGATGGCATTTGTCTTCCCAAGTAACTGTTACGTGTGATGGAGCCATGCTTTTCTGGAGATGGCTGAACACCTGCCTGCCCATGGGAAGTGGTGAATGGCTTCCTTGTTTTGCTTTGCTTGTCTGCGCAGCTTTTGCTTTACGTATTAAACTATCTTTATCTCAACCCATGAGTTTTCTCACTTTTACTCTTCTGATTCTGTCCCCCATCCCAATAAGCAAGTGGCTGTGTGGTGCTTATGCTGGCTGAGGTTAAACCGTGACACAGTGTCATTTCGTAGCACGTCTTGTTAGATAGGAAGAAGGGAACAAAAATACTGTGTTTTCAGTTTCCTGGGATTTTTAATTGTAACTAATTTTCCTTGGAAGAAAGTTTCTCTAAATTGATCACAGTCACTTTACTGGAGGTACTTCCACATTCTGGTTCTGCTGCTAGTGGGGAGAAAGAGGCTTAGTCTGAGCTAGGAAGAGCTGGGAAGAGTTCTTGCTTTTAACATGGGGTCAGAACTTGCAAGTCTTCTTAACAGAAAATGTGTCCAAACTTCTGTATGTTTCAAATATCTGAATTAAGCACATTCTTAACATGATTGTGTCTTGCAGACTCCAGAATCTGTTGACAAATTACAAAGAGTGTCTGAATGGGATTCCTGTTTTGCTGAAACCACTGATGAAACCATTCATAGGACAAGTTGAGGATGCCCTTACTCCAGGCCTGATGCAGTTATCATGGACTTCTTTGAACATCAATAAATGTATGTAGGAGAAGAAGTGGTGAACTGTTGATGCTGTTAGGTGGTACCAGCCAGAAGTTTCTTTGTTAGTTTTAGGAACAGCACTCCCTCTATATGGGGGAAAAACATGACAGGTCCCTTCGTCCTGGTTATTAAAGTAAGTCAGACATGAGTAAGGTAAAAATGGTGTCCTGCTTTAAACGGTGGTGATCAAGCCAGGGATGTTTGACAGCTATCTTTGAACAGCCCTTGTTAAGTCATTTGCTTTCCCAGGCATATCCTTTTTTCCCCTCCCTGGTGATGCCCCTTTGCCACTTTTATATCCTCACACATAAGCAACCCACCCCTTTTTACTCTTGTGATAAAGTGGAAGCAAAATCATTGTTTCTTGAAATTTGTCAGAATTTCTTAATCCTACTAAATTTGAAGGCTATTGCACTACTTATTATAAAATGGTTTCATTAAACGACTCCAAAGTAGAGTAAGTCCATCATGTTTTGGTTCCAGGCCTTAATTGCATATTTCATTGCTGTTTAATCCTCATTTTATTGTAATACTGGAGGCAGGGAGTGGGGGTGGGAAGATGATATTTAAGGGGTCTGTATTTTGCATGATTTGTTTTAATTTTGTTTTCCTTGCTTAGTTATTGAGAATGTTTATAGTACCCTGAGGGAGCTGGATTTTGTAGCCAAAGAAGCAACTGATACCCTGGAATGCAGAATTGAAAGAATTCTGGAGGATATGTCGAACACTGCTCTGATAATTTTGCCAGAAGATGAACCTATAGATGTGCTTTCTTTCCTGGAACAGACACAGAAGCTTGCTATCTCTGCTGCTCACAAACTCTCGCAGTAGGTTTATTCATTGCATAGATTTGAAGGTCATATTTGGGAGGGATTATTTATGTGTTATTTCTTATGCATAGAGTTTACTTTTTAAATTTTATTTTAACAGAGTACTAATCTAAAGCAAAATTATAGTCTCAGGATGCAGGTAGAAACTCCCAAATATCCTGAATACAGCACATGTAAGATTGCATCTGTAGTGTTTAGCATTTCATGTTTTTCTTCTTATGGCATTCTAATCAGTAACAAGAAAAATAAAGATGGATAAAACCTGAAATGTAATTCCCATGTTAATTAAATGATTCTTACTGCTAGCTAGCTAATGTAAGACTTCCCATTGTCTGCAAATTTTTTGACCTTTGCTTATTTTCCAAGTTATAGCAAAATAGTTGTTCAGTTCTTCTCCAAAAAGATGTCTATGCTCACTGTGCAAAATAAGATATTTTATCTTTTTGTTTGTTTTTATTTTACTAATTCTGATTTCACAGTTTATCTGACTGCATCATCATTATAAGCTTGGTTTATTAACTAGCTGGAAACTATTTTTTCTCTTTAATTATTGTGAAGTCCAGTTGAATTGGATATGACAAATGGGTTTCCTGTTAGTCTGCATATCTTAATGTCTTACACTCTCTGTATGCCGAAGCAATAGGAACAAACTGAAAAGTGTAGGGGTATTTCCCTACACAAACAATTCTTCATAGTGCACTGGGGCTGGGGGTGTGTGCCTGGAAAACAGCAAAGAGTATTCCTTATGTTTGATTCTCTGTGGGTGACTGTAAGGTTGTTTTTCTAGACAGAGTCAGCAAGTGGAATGGTCTGTGTACGAACTGGTAGATATTCTTAAGCACAGGCTGAAAGCAGATGACGGGAGAGCTCTGGAGGTAAGATGACCTCTACAGTGTAAAAAGTAACCTTTCATAAGCTAGTCAGATACTTGATGTTTCACTTACATGCTGGATAATATGGTTATTTTCCTAAGAATTTCCCTTTAATTTTTCAGGATTCATACACCTGTACACATCTTGACATGAAACACAAAACACGCTGCCAAGAATGCCTGTCCTGTAGTTACTATAATCTGATGGGACAGATTTGTCACAAGAATACTGATTCTTTGGTCAGATGTGAGTCTGTCTTTTTCAGATATGTTTAATTTTTTAATATAATTTTAATTTTTTTCCCCCAAGCTTATTGTGGTAAAAAATATAACCTCACTTAAATATTATGCTTATTTAGGCATGAAGATTTCTTTAGAGTCCTTAAGACATCGATTGCGTGTTGTTGACTCAAGGTATCAGATGACCAAGTTTGCGGAGACACAGAGAGTTCCTTTGTTCAAAGCAGAAATTCAGCTAGCTATTCCAAATGTTGTCTTGAGACCAAGTCTTGAAGATATTCAGGTAACAAAATAATTGCACATCTCAGTCATTTAAGGTAAAACATTTATAAATGCATCGTTTAAAAACAACATGTACAAGTTTAATCTGGTATAATAACTTAAGGGAAGAGGAAAAAAAAAGATTAAAATTCACTATTTCAGTTTAGGACTTTTCATTTGTCACTGTCAAAATCAGTAGTTGAATTCTTTATCAGATTTAATTTGTAGCCTTCATGGTGTTGTCAGTAAGAAATCAGACCACACAGGGTAATTTTAAAATACCATAGAAGGAGTTATATAGAAATTTATATAGCTGCCTGTATAGACTATACCTTCACAAATTCTGACAAATATATTCAGCAATTCTGGTATGAATGTGAAAACTATTATTATTATTAATAAATAACTATGTTGATAACCAGTTTAAGGGGAAAAACTACTATAATTAAGTTATGATCCCCAGTAAGTCATGATTCATAAAGGTTTCTTGTGTTCTTGTTTGAAAACGACATGATAAAGCTTTATGGAGTACTCTGTCCTCTTACAAAATGTATTTTTGGGTGATCCTACTTCGTGCTTATCAGAATATTTCCTGTAAAGATAGACGCATAATTTTTCCACTTTGGTATTTTTTGGAGGATCCCTTTTTTCCTTTTTTCTCTGCTCTTATTTGTCATTATCTCTCTGTGTGCTCAAGGTGAATGTTTTGCTGTTTCAGAGTGCTGTAAACAAAGCAGTAAATATCATATTGTCAATTGCCAAAGATATCCCCCTCTGGAAATTTGCTTACTTACATCATAAACAGCAGCAAGTGAGTATTTGATTTTAATTATTTTAAAATGTTAGTATTTTGGTTAACATGTCTTGATCTCATATGTTCTGTACCAATATTTTGATTTGTAATCTGATGGATCTTCCTGTTAGGTGACAACCTAGTTTTTAATCTCTGTACCAAATAACTGAACATAAGAGCAATAATTAATAAACCTTATGTCTTGTTGTTGTTAATATTAAAATGAAAAGTTGTTTTAATAAAAATATTTTAAAAATACTGTTAAAGTATGATGATGATGTTGTAGAGAATGTGTGAGAATTATCCATGGGTACTACTATCTAAGTATAAATTATTATTGTCTTCCCAGGCAAAAACTTTATTTTGACCTAAACTTTCAGGCTGCATACAGTACCTATAGTGCTACAGTAAATACAATGTAAATATTTTAACTGGTATTAAAATGCGCACTAAAACCTTGGGAAGGTCTGAGGTATAGATAGAAACTAAAATTTGTTGAAGTACAGAAGTACAGTAATGGTAACCAAATGGCCTTAATTCTGTCCTCTGGTAAGGAAATACAGATCTATGCAGATCTGTGCTGAAAAGTGTCTTTGTAAAAATATCTTCCTAGGTATTTTCTTCATAGAGAAAATGAATATAGAACTCCACATGGCTATTTTTTAAAAAATCAACCTTAACACTAGCACTGTAGGAAAATCCAAGCTAAGAACAGGGAGTAACCTCGTGGATGCTTTCTCTGCATTTTCTATCTGTTCTTAGAAGTATTTATTGTGCATAAATAAAGCTACTGGATATATGTTCATATGTTTTTGTTGTTTAATATATGCCAGATTGAACAAGCGGTTGCTGTTGAGCTAGGTGATGAGAACAAACTCACCAGGATGGTGGCACTGAAACCTTTAGACAAGATGATCATCGAGCATAAGGATGTAAACAAAGTGGTGATACAACTAAATACAATTATTTTATCTCTTAAAACTGAAGCATTGGATCTTCTGAACAGTTTTTCTGAATTCTCAGGCATCTGGAACAAGGTTAAATACATATTTAATAAAATATGTTGCTATATTGTGAAATCTTCTAAATAACCTGGTTTAGGTTTCGTAAGGAGACTGGGTGCTCAGTAGGAAGCATCAGTTTAGTGCTAGAATCCATATACCCATAGTACCTCCTCTGTCTACTCTTGTGTTGAGCAGAACTTGTCGTTCTTTGTCAATTAAACCATCTGAGGAAGAAAGCAGAAGAACAAAAAAGAATGTTGGAGGATAAACAAGCTTATGTTTTCATATGCTTATGCATCTTCTCACAGCATCTTGTCTGCGTAGTTCATAAAAAAGAGTAATTTAGCGGAGTCTTTGAGAAATTGCAGACTACAAAACTGCTCCTGAGTGTTAAACTGACTAGTTCTTCAGCAACCACTGTTGAAAGGAGCTTATCTATTTCTTCACAAAAATGATAAACTAAATCTAGGAAATAAAGTAATAAAGGATTCCAAAGCTGAAGCAAATCTGGGCTGATGGGGTTGTCTTCGTTAGGAAGTGAGTCCAGTCACATAAATGGTAAAGCTCCAAGGAGTGTTTTGGTAGGAGATATTTCATGACATAAACCTTGTGTACATTGTGACTAATGAAATTCAGCTCTGTGTGGGTGGACAACTACTGATCTTACCTATCCAAGGGGTTTTAGTCAGGCTGAGAAACAAACAATTAAAACAGAAGTAATCTTATGTTTGTAACTGCTTTCACTTTCCCTTCCTAAACCAACTGATAGATGAACACATTCCTGCAGCTGACTCTTTTGCAGTTAGAGTTCAGGCTAAGACAGGGAATTTTCACTTCTTCATGGCTTCTGGGGTTCCAATTCTTTATGCCCAGTTACCTCAGCTTTTGGAGATACTGCTTGAGCTAACCATGTATTGATGGTATGTCATTTTACCCAGACAAGGCACAATCAGATTGGATGATGCAGTAGCATGGTAATGCTTCCTTTTTACTAAAATCTTCTAAAATGGTTAATTAACCTGTTCCTTAACCTTAAAATTGCTTAGGAGTTGACACTGTTTCCCCCCATCTTTATAATTTCTGTGGGACCACAGGGAACTGTCACTGGTAACTCATTACTGGCCGGAGAAGCTGTGACAGCTTCTCAGGGACCTCATAGTGCAGGCTGTGGATGAACGTCACCGAGCCGGGAGAAGATTATTTGTCTGTAATTGAACTGACAATCTAACACATTTATTGAGCTGGTGACGCTAAATTTGTTCTCACCTCTGCAGAGACTGGCCTTCCTTATGAAAAGGAAGGATGCTCAGTGCTGTTCTCTGTAAACAAGCTAAATGTTCTCTTAGATCCATCTTTTCCTGCCAAACCATGCTTGCTCCAAGTGGCCAGGCCAGTTGTAGCTAGAAATTGCAGTTAAAGATATTGTTTCAGGAAGGATGAAGATGGCTGGGTATGATTGCTACCATTTAAATGCCTGTTAGAAGATGTGAGCTTCTTTGGGGGGTTTACAGATGGAAGGGAGACTGGGGAGGAAATAGTTCCAGCAAAGTTTGATCAGCTACATTGTAAATTTCATAGTAGTATTTGGATGGTAAGGGATATCTTGATCTGCATCAGTTTTTGAGTTACAGATAGATTTCAAATGCTTTAAAGAGTACTGTAGAAAAAGTCGGGAAAAGCAGTTCAAGTGAAATAATTTGATCTTAATGCTTATATCTCAAGCTCTTTTAGAGAGGGATTATTTGTGTTTGCACAGTACATCAGGCAGCTGGGTCCCCCATAGGTTATTGGAATACCACTGCTAAATAATATTTAAAATAAACTTGTTTTATATAGGATCCGGAGGAAAAAGTGAGGGAATTTATAGATACTAAACCAACAATGGCTGAATTCCAAACTCAAATCAGGTATTTTTCTGTAAGTATTCGGTCTTTAATAAAAATGAACTGTTCAGAGAAATTGTAGTGAAATTAGAAGCTTATTACTTGTGTTTGTCTTAGCAATTAGAAATGCAAATCAGAGAACTGCCAAATCACTGTGTACTGAAATCACTGGATATTGCAACAGAGGCTTTGAAAATAGCCTTAATTCAGGAATGCCGCTCAAGACAAAGAGCATTTGGATTAGCTTTGAATAAGAAGTCTGCCACAGACATGGATGAAATTTATTCATTCGTTGAAAATGTTAGCAAGAGACTAAGCAGACGTATCTGTGACCTTGACGATGTACGAGGAGCAATGGAAGCACTCAAGGAAATTCGAGAGAATGAGATTAAAATTGACATGACAGTTGGGCCTATAGAAGAATCTTATTCTGTGCTTCATAAATGCAATCTGCGCTTTCAAGATGGAAATACAGAAAGAGTTGATGGATTGGCTTATGCCTGGAAGAACCTAAACACACAGGTATCCTAGCTATATTATTTCTCAAATCATATATATTGCAAGGTTATTGAAATGCTGGAACAAATGTTGAAATGCTTTTTAATGTTGAAATGCTAGAACAAAACTATTTTCTTCTGACACTTTTATGCCTGTTTTTCCTCTTTGCATGTAGGCACTGCAGGTTGAGGACTTGCTGCTGAAGGTACAGCCAGACATGAAAACAGATTTACTGAGCCGTGTCCAAAAATTCCAGAATGATACTGCAGAATTTTACAAAGATTATGAGAAAAAGTAGGTGACCTGTCGTGCAATACAATTATATTTTTAAAATGTACATCTAAAGGGCTTCAGAAAATAATCACAGCACAGCCTCAATGTATATGTGACAGCTGATAAAAAAGCCTCATTTCAGAGTAATGTAAGATGGGTAGATACTCTTACTGTCATAGATTCAGTCCCATAATTTAAATGCTGGAGTTGGTGAAATTCCAGAAGAGTTAATGAACTGGGGGAAGAAAAATCAAATTCTTAATCCAGATACAAATTTAAAAGTTTTTTTTGAGTTCTAAACTCAACAAAGCACTTAAGCAGATACTTAATATTAAGTATATAAGCAGTACTTTGGATGTGAGTGGAGATTTCCAGTTCTGGGTGTTTCTAAGTTCACTGACACTTACTCCATCTTACTTCTAAGCTTACAGTAGCTTCTTTTTTTAATTTAAATTGTGGGGTATATGTGCTTCATTGGACACTTCTGTATCAGCAACAAAGAAGGAAAGAACAGAATTTGGTTTGCTGCAATATGGAGTGGTTCTATGACAATACATGCACAGTGTCACCAGGAGTGACACTTCTTGAAGGCACACTAGCAGTGCATTTGAGTGCAAGCTTCAAGACTCGAGCTAGAGACACAAGGTGCATTTACACCTAAAAGGAACCTGCTAGAGCACCAAGCTGCCAATGTGGACGCGTGCCTAGTGCTGTCTGCGGTTCTTCTCTCAGAGTTGTCCAGATGAATTAATGGAAGCATCCTGTGGCTGCTACCAGTTGTAGGGACCCTGAGAGCATCTCCAGCTCTGTCACAACCATGCCTGTGCCTGGCCGTGGACCTGCTGAGCTGAACCTGGATCGTGACACACAGACTCGCTTCTCAGCCTGATCTCAGAACCGCCTGGTAACCGCTGGGCTGTGTCTCATCCTGATCACCTTTGTTAGACCTGCTCCTGATACTGACTTGCCAACTCACCTTCCTTGCTTAACCTTGGTCCTGTATAATTACTGTGGAGTTGCCTAAAGATCTGGACTCTCATTTGAACCTGACTACCATCTCCAGACCTGCCCCGCTCTCCTTGCTCGAGTACTATGGGACCAGGCACTGACTGCCTCTGCTGACCATGTCACTCCTCTCATCTCCCAGTTCCATTTTCCTTATCAAGCAGCCAGCGTGCACCTCTCTCTGATGGCCTTGTGCCTGTATTTCTTTCTATAAATGACCATGACGTAACAGAAGATGGTGTACTCACAGTTCTCATCCCAAAATATTATGATGCAAGCCAAGAAGTGGTCCCAGGCATGAAAACTGGGGGTTACACCCAGTCCTCCAGCTGACATATACTCATTAGAGCAAAATTATGTTTTTTCTGTAATTTTTATGAGTGCTTAATTATAGTTCTGTTACCAGCTACCACACTTTTCACTCCTGCTATCTTTCCCTTTTTAAGAATATAAATTAAAATAATCATTAAAATGTATTTTATAGAAAAAAGAAATGGCAAATAACAAAGACAAAACATTTGTGGATCCTTTTAGCTGTTTGTAGTATGTATACTAACCCAGATTCATTTTATTACTAGAAAATAAATTGGGCTTTCTTTCAGAGACTACTCAATCTGTAATTTTGGATCACTGAATATATTTGGTATTTTCTCTTTTAGTGTCTTTTATGAAAATTTCTAGAAAAAAATGTTAGAAAATATTAAATGTTGTTGAGTAAGTCTGGTCTGGGTTCTGCTGTGCTTCTTTGTGAAACCTGTATGGTTGATACTTGCACTGAATTTGGGTTTGTTTTTTTTTTTACAGGGGCCCCGGTGAAGCGAATGTTCCTCCCCATGAAGCAAATGACAGATTACAGATCTTTCAAGCCAAATTTGATGAACTATGGAGGAAGTATATCTGTCTTTCTCATGGGGAAGAATTATTTGGTCTTCCTATCACAGGTAGTTTCTCAGGGGATATGGATATCTGGCCCTAGGCTTTTAAATTTTTCTTGTGGGTCCTGTTAAATGCATTCAGTGCTGGATTCATAGTAGAGATATTCCTTGCAGTAAGTTTTTATTGTCTTTCCTACGAAAAGGGATTCTATGATTCTATGAAAAGCAGCTGTGTGAAAGTGGCTCTCAGTCTCCACGTACATAAATATGAGGTGGAAGAAATATTGCACTGTTCCATGTATGTCAGTGTTCAGCTGCTTAGCTCTCTTGCTTTTCCTGTTCAGAGCTAAGCACATCTCCTGTCTGTATTCTTCCATATCCAAATTCGGGAAACATGTTGCTGAAGTACTCAAGTTGTCACTCCTCCAGATACAGAATGAATTCCCTTGGGCTGTGCAACTGATCTGTAATATACTTATGCCTCCTAGTCAGACACACTTCAAGTCTGGAAGACTATGGTGTGAATTAGGGTTACAGCAGAATGTATGGTACATACTAAATTCAGTATATTTTCCAGCCTGAAGACATGCAATAACCATGATATAGTTAACTAGAAATTCCCAAAGATATGAGAGAAGCTAAACAAAGTATTTCCATTAAGGAGGTTGATTTTCAATACTTTTATTGGGTAATATATTCTGTATTTTTATTTGAAAGCACACCCCCCATGCCCAACCTCTGCATCTTAAGTAAATAGTGCATATTCAGATGGGGGATATTTTAGTTCTTGTATAAAAACACAAATCTGGGCTGGGTGGAGAA
>VZTO01005521.1:32662-53663 GCA_013400615.1 Syrrhaptes paradoxus | reverse complement strand
GAAAGAAAAAAAAAAAAGACCCAAATCAGAGTAAAATTTATTTTTGTATTTCTTTGAATATGGAAAGGGGGAACATCTGGAGATTTACAGGACCAGGACCAGGACCAGGACCAGGACCAGGACCAGGACCAGGAAAGAACACAAAGGGTTTGTGTTTTGCCTCGGAATTGTATGATTTCTGTCAGATGAATTTGAATTGTTACTGTGCCTTCCAATGGGCAGTGTGTTCAGTGGGAGTGCTCGGTTGCTAAATTCTACTTCTTGTATAACATTTGCTGACATGGATACATATTCCAGCAGTTCAAAAATGTTCTGAGATATCTGCACATATTCAGAATAACAACCTGCAGCTTGCAAAACTGAGTGTGAAGTAAGGTGAATGAGACCAGTGACCAGTATTCCCTAGGTCTCAGTGTCCAGGAAAAAATTGTGAAATGCTCTCGTAGCCTCATTTGGGCTCTTGTTATGTCATTACAGCTCTTCGCCACTCCCCTCTGGATTATGACTTTCTGTTAAGGTTTTATATAGGAGGAGCAATAGATCTCAACTGAACCTTGCTTATTTTCTGTGCAATATCCCAGAGACAAAAAGGACAGAAATATATATAAAAAAAGCCTGTTCCTAGGAAATTCAGAGCACCCAGTTGCATGAACAAATGTGAAGCTCAGTGCTTTCCGACATGCTCTGTGTTTTACATGCAGATGAAGTAGGAACTAATATTTACCCTGTCCATAAATCGCAGCCTAGAAAGACTGAAAGACTAAGACTGGCAGGTGATCTTCGACCCCATGCAGAATGTCCACCCTATCCATTTAAATGATGCTCTTCCCTGGGATGAGGACAGCTTTTTTTTTGCAGTTTCAAGGGATATGGTAAGTCTCTTGGAGGTACAGACCCTATGTGTTGCAGATTCCTGCTTTGCCTTCCTCCTAGGACCCAGAAAAATCTACAACTGCATCTCCCCTGCTATCATATGTACACACAGCCAAGGACCTTGTTTTGAAATGTAGTTTCCAGCCTCTCAGTTCCATCAGAATGGTATTGGAGTTTCCTCATCTGATGTGCAGAATCCCTTGGTGCCTCTTAGATTCTCGTTAGGAAAGAGTGAACCTGTCATATAGCTTCATGGACATTCACCACATCCATACTTCAACTAATATTGTCTTCCCTGTGAATGATACCACTTCATCACTGCTGTCTGAAGACAGAACTTTCTGCTTCCCAGGGAGGCAGTTATTAAGACAGGCTCTTAGTCTTTTTTTTTTTGGCCTGTAAGGGGAAGGACCAACAAATGATGCATTTACTAGGAATATGAGACAGAATTTCTTCAAGGCAGTAAAAGCATTTAACATGCTCATTTGTCACTAGAATTTGACTGTCACAACAGGGGTAAGTTTTTAAATCTGGGGATTTTCAGAAAGCCTTGACTGTGGAGAGGTTTAATAAATGTCCCAGACAGGGTAGAGAAAGAAACGTCACGTTATTAGCTCTGACCAAAACAAAACAAAAAAATGAATATAGCACTAATTCTACCCTGTAGGCTACATGCACACTGGGAAAGGGAAATGTAAGCTAAAAGGACGGAGCAAATTGCTCCAATGCATTTAGGTGCCCGGTGGCAAAGAGCCCAGGGTGTAGAAGGTGACTGTCTTCAAGAGTATGTCATAATAGAAATACTTTTTGCAGTAGTTGTGAGTGTCTGTAGTGCTGAGCAGCACAATATATAGGAGTCAAGAGGATTAGTCAATGGGCAAGCATCTTTGTCTGAGTCTATCACCTTAAACTCATTTTATAATTAAGAGAAGGAGAGATCAGTATATCCAAAGGATGGTTCGTCTTATCCAAAGCCAGGTAGCTAAGGCAGACCAGCTGAATTGCCATCTGGACACGCCACCTTTCCTTCAATGACTGCGAGAACCTAAACTGACCTGTACATTTGAGTTCAGACACCCAAGTGATAAAAATCACACCAACGTGTCCATCAAAATAACACCAGTCATTTAGCTTAATGACAGAGTGAAACAGCCAAAGAGTGTAATAGAACAGCCATAATGCTGGTTATTTCACAAAATGTCTGAAAATTTCAGGTATTTCATGAAATGACTGCTTTCACCATCCGACTGTAACATACAGCTAGAATTAGAAATGAAGAAGCTACAACCACCTTCTTAGTTACTGCATTTGTGTCTGAGCACAGTTGTTCTCTCACTGTGGCTATATCCTTATGTAGATTCTTATCAAGAAACTTTGCTATTGCAGTTCCTCTTTAGCAGATAACAATTTTTGCTGTTCTGTTCTTTTTTTCCCCCCTATTGTTACCAAAATAATGATGATTATAAACTTCACTTTAAAAGTGTGCCATGCTAAGGATGTCTGTGCTGCAATATATCATCTGAAATCTACAGTATTTATTTATGGTGAAACATTTTATATTAATGTTTCCATTGCTTATCACAGACACCGGCATTATAAGTGCTTACTTCAGCTCAGCTCAGTTATTTATTAGGATGGGTTTCACTGACATTTTCTTGAGTAAAATTCTTCCTGTCCCCATTCAGGGAATCTGTTTTTTTTTTTCCTGCCAATCATTGCTCCTTGACTGTCTTTACCCATCACACAATTCAGTCCATCAACATTAAATAAAATAACAATACATTGCATTCCTGGTAATTAATAATCATGATTTTCAGACGTGCAACTTCTTAAGATTGTGTGCACAGATTAAAAATAAAACAGAAAATTTAGAGCAATTAGAAAACAATCTTACACCTGAACCTCCCGACACATGCAAATTCTCAGGTGTTAGAAAACTTGACCCTTGAATTCCAAGTTCAACACTTCTGGGCTTATTCTGATTCTTGGTATTCCATACGATTTCCCAAAATATGTTTTCTGTTTAAGGCCTTGACCTTAACTAGTCCCAGGCAGGGTTCATAAAGAGCTGTAATTCCCTGGTAACTGTCTTCCTTGGTAACATTCCTGTGCATCAGTTGTGATTTTTCCATAGCGAAAAAGTTGGCAGTGGTGAGATGATGTTTTTTTTTAATCTGATCCTTTACCTGTACGGCTACTCTTGAATGTGCATTTTCTTTCCTTGAGTTCCTTTTAACAGAGAAGATTTTACATCAGGGTGTGTTATGAGAAGAAACTCTTATGCTGGCCTCAGTGGAGCTGGACTACTGCACAGCAGCTGCTGGTTTGGCCACGTCATTACTTCTCGACCCAGCAAAGTCGTGTATGTAACTGGGACTAATTCCTTGTTTAGTGGTTACTGGGATGTATTGACACTAAGATGTTTAACAGGATGCATCTTAGAAGCATCCTAGAAAAAAATGGCTTTGGAATAGGAATTTATAGCTTAGAAAAAGATCATACATAATGCGTAGCCAATTTGTTAGCTATTCCTTACCCTCTAATTAGCTTCTTGTCAGGGAAATAAAAAAATAATCCGGTCATAATTTAGGTGTGAGCAGGTGAATTTGATAGTGACCAAACAGAGTTCCACTAAATGAGGGGGTCAAACGGAGCTTCACTTTGAGGTTTCGTGTAAAAAGAACTCCAAGTCCTGGATTTTGTAGGCTTATGTTAAAATCATCTTTTCGAAGCTGTATGTATATTCTTGAAATGTAGATGGATTTGCTACTTCTTTTTATTTTCTGTTTTTTTTTCACTTGCACCTTGAAAAATTGTGCTAAAATGCTACCTTGAGCAGACAGTTGTAAACAAAAAGCCAGTGGTATTGTAGTCCATGTTGTGTCCTATTGTGGGGAAAAAATAACTACCAAAATGCATGCATTGTTTGATAGCTAATCCTAACAAATAGACAGACCTGTGTAACTAATTGATTTTTCACTTGGNCTGGGGCTGTGTCTGACACTGGCTGCTCTCTCTGAGCCTGATCCTTCCCCCACCTGCGAGCTCCGTCTTGCCCCATCACCGTGGGCCAGACTGCTCACGGTGAAAAACAGAAAAAGAGCTCTTATGTGTGTGTTTTGATATCTCTTAACTGGTTTGAAACTACTGACGGAGTTTTTTAGACAGGAAAGTTTTATTTTTGTTTGAAAATATATAAAGGAAATAATGTGACTTTGCCCATTCTGGAGGTATGAAAATCTTTTTGTTCATTATGATTCAGTGCCCAAATAGTTCTCCTACCACAGTACGTCAGCCTATGGGCTGACATCCTGTCCTGAACCTAGGTTCCTGCCCAGCCATCCTGGGGCTGTGTCTGACACTGGCTGCTCTCTCTGAGCCTGATCCTTCCCCCACCTGCGAGCTCCGTCTTGCCCCATCACCGTGGGCCAGACTGCTCACGGTGAAAAACAGAAAAAGAGCTCTTATGTGTGCCAAGCCAAGTTGGATGAGGCTTTGAGCAACCTAGTCTGGTGGAAGGAGCCCCTGCCCATGGCAGGGAGGTTAGATATAGATGATCATTAAGGTCCCTTCCAACCCAAACCATTCTGTGATTCTATGGTTATGTGATTTTACCATGGTTTATGTTAGGTTAACTGATTGTAGCATGGCAAAGATATCAAATCACAGAATCACAGAATTATAAAGTTGGAAAAGACCTAGAAGATCGTCCAGTCCAACCATATCCAATACTTCCCAGCTAAATCTTATCCCTCAACAGAACTTCAGAAAGCATCTACATATGTGTACAATACAAAGTCTGAGAAACAGTATTACTAGTACTAGTATTTATATGATTTAAGATAAAGAAGTGCTTAAGACTCTTGCTGGGTAAAGAATTTTAGGAAAACAAATTTGGTGGAATTAAGAAAATCTAGCTGTATAACCTAATAGTAATGGGCACAATCTGATAAACAGTCGTACTGAAAGCTCAGCAGAAGAAGAGGTTTCTGGTGTATTGAAACACATGGTAGTTAAGTTTATTGTCTCCTGGAGAAAGAAGTATTAAAAGAACAAATAAATACAGTTGCTCCGTGAAAGACTGGAGGAACACAAAAAAGAACTACTAGTTCATAGGTAATGTGTCATTACTTGTCAAGATCAGCAGTAATTGGTTTAATTTTATCCTAGCAAAGTGCTTTGGAAAAGTAATTGAAAATCTGGGGATGCAACAGAAAGGGAGGAAAATGAGTATAGTATTGATTTTTGAAAAGAAAAAAGAAAAAGAATGATTGTGGTAGTTATCCCTTCCTAGGTCCAACTGAAAGCTACACTGAAATAACGGATCAAGTACAACAAAGTAATAATTAGGGAACTTCTAGATAATTTTATACGCATAATGAGCATGGTCAGCTTATCAAAGGAAAGTAGTGGAGAGGCTCATAGCTTGGATCCTCGCCGCATTGCACCCAATATAGCTTTTAGTATCTACGCAGAGATAGAGAAAAACAAATTTGTGCTGCTAGAAAGTCAAGAGTGTTCTCTAAATAGTCTATAGAGTCATCCACAGGTGTCCTGAGGCTGTGGGAGGAACCTACATCAAAATTCCTTTGCTGTGGAAGAGCATCAAGTGACATCAAACTTTCACAGCTCTCCTATCCTCCCAGAGAATGTTTGATTATTTGGGTTGGCAAGAAGCCTTCTGGGATAAAATGAGACCTTCATAAAGCGTTTAAATGTCAACGTAAACCTCCAGAATCGAAAAGCTTTACAGATATTAAACAAGTCATCCTTAATCATGTAAACTTCTCAGCTGAGTAATTCTACTGGGGCTGATAAAATCACTCAGGAGTAGGTGCTACCTGCTGAGGTAAAAGTGGTCTGGACAGGGCCCTTGCTTTCCCCACCTTTCTCTGAACTACAGAAGTGTTATTAAGAGTCATTATTAAACAAAATCTCACAGATGGGGAAACGGAGCCATCAAGACGTGATTTATTAAAGATCATAGAATAACTACTGGTTGCAGAAGCTAGATGAAATGATTTCTAGCCTTTTTCTTTAAACTTAAGATTAACATTTACCATGGTAAGAAACTTATGTGCATGCAAAGATTCTTAGAAATATGATACTAAGTAAACAAACAAAGAACTGTATGTATGGATATATGAGATCTTGCTGTTTTCAAAGCAGAAATTTCTCTACTGCCTTAGCTCCATCCAAGCTCACCGGATAATGGTGGGAATGTACTTGGTTGAAAAAATTTTTTTGATTAAGAAACACTTTGGTCCTATGTGTTTGTGGGTAAGAAAGGAAAAGGTAATAATTTACTTTTCAGTTAATTTTCAAGGTCATAAGAAGCTCCACTTTGACGGTTACCTTCATTCCACTCTGCCTGTGGGGTGCAGGAAATGGATGATGAGTCAGATGAAAAAGTGAGCAATAGGTAACAACAGATAAACCATTTGGTCTAAGACAGATTGAAAGTGAAAATTACTCTTTCATTAACATAAATAGCCATTTAGCTAACGGATCTGGAAACAGAGGACCCAAAAGAAGGCACTCATAGAGAGTAGGAGATATTTCAGTTTTGAGTCAAAGTCAAAATAGATAGAAACAGAAAGACCTATAAAGACACTTAAATCTCATTCCCTTTTTCCAGGTGTAAGTCAGCTATGACTCCTGTAAAGTACTTGGGGTCTTTATAGTTGCACAGAAAAATAAATAAGAACAAGTATGTTCCAGAAGACTTTGACCAGAGAGACGCTAACACTGTATTTTTAGCTACAAAGACATCTGTTTCTTCTCAAGAAAAAAAAAAGAATGAAGAGAATTTTGTTAATCAATCAACCAATGGACCTCTATCCCCCTCCACTCAAAACAGGGAGAAAAGAAAGTTTCAAAAAGTTAAACAAAGGCCAGCCTTTGGTGTAAGTTGCTAACTCTGCTGTTTTATACTAGTTGAAAGATGCAGTTCAATATAAAGAAAAGCAAAAAAATATAATGATAATGAGTTTTTATATAGATCTCAAAGCTATTTCCTAAGCTTTGTTCTTTGGGAAGCACCTGTCACAGTCTGGGGGATGCAATAACCTAAAAAAGAAATAAGAAAGGATCAGTTCTGTAGAGGCACAATGCCTTGCCATGTAACATATGGAAGATGGAGGAGCCTCAGTAGAAATGCTGATCACTGGATGGTTAGGAAAGAAAATCAATAACATATCCCTAAGTCACAGTACAATGTGCAAATACTGATATTATTGCAAATCAACACGTAGTACTGTAGCATTAAGTTTTAGCTTGCAAGCTCCTTAAGGAAGGTTTAGGTTGTAAGCTCTTTGGGACTTAGGGGTAAGTTTCTTCTCCGTCATATGCACAAGCCAGCACACTGGAGTTTGCCAAAGGCCTGGGGTTTTTCAGCCTTAGCATAACACAACAAGTTTTCTGGCGATATCTTTCACTCCATCCAAGACTACTGTAAGTTTTGGATAAGTCGGGTTTCATTGTCTGCTGCACTGATGCAGTCCCTCAGCCAGCACTCAGAATATAATAATAAAATACAATCAATAACTACAATATTCTGCTCTACACTTGTGAGTAGGAACCCTGGGAGATACTGAGCTGTGAAGAGTCTCAGGGAGTGGCAAAATTGTTCCGGACTTTGTACAGTTCTGATTTTTAACTGAGCTCTTGCAGTGACGTAAATGTTTGATTTTAGAAGGCTTTTCTTTTTTTTTTTTTTTCCGCTGATTTTGGCTCTGAGTGGTTGTATGAAGCTGAGGATGCTGGATGTAGTTGAGATAGAACCTCCACATTTTTGCACTGAGCTACACTGATAACACTCTATTCTTCATTTAAAAATCTGATTAGTGTGAACTGTGGGTTGTTGCAATGTGACGTTCAGTGAAAGGCCAATCTTTTCTCTAAATTCTGCACAAACTGTGTCACGACAGAGTAAAGCTGAATACGATCAAGCACACAAACACCGTGTCTTTTGCATATTTGGCTTATCCAAAAAAGAGCACGTTGTTTTTCCACATGACCAAGCTCTTGTGTACAAATATTTTTGAACAGGAAAACAACCTCAAGACAAACTCTTTTTATGCAGGTCCAGTGGTGTTTTCTTCCTTTAAAGGATAGTGGGGTTGGACCCCAGGTACCAAGTACGTCATTGATAAGTGGGAAACAGATTGGGGAGAAAAAGGGTGAAATTGTGGAATCAGAATTACCCCTCTGCAAGTATAAAAGGGAAGAAAAAGGTATCTGTCAGTGAAACACACTAAATTTTAAATTCACCCTAAATACTTACCCAGTGATCTTGGATCTTAGAGCCACAGGAATTCAGAGAAGTCCCAGAAAAATGTGCCCATACTGCCTCCCTGTAAAGGATCACTAAGTGTCAGGATAATAACTAAATGATTATTTTTCAAACTTAGTCCATATCTAACATCAGAATTACTAGGGAAGCCAGTTATTGCTGATTCAGAAAGAAAAGCAAGTGTGACATGATGTAAAACTGCGTGTTGAAATTAGGGCATACATGGATTTGCTTTTAAGCTCAGCATGCTTAGGGACTGTGTAGTTAGGGCAGAGCAAAATCCCTGGGAATTATTAGCCAACATCACATCAGCCAACCTTTTTCTTGATTGACTGGGTTTCTGAGGCTGCAGCAGAGCAAAAAACAGCATTTTGCTGTATTCTGATTTCCCCTTGCTGTTGCAAATGGATATATGGGGGTGAGGACATGCATCCTAGTGAAACCTCTTGGTGCCTAATAATGGATGTTTCTATATACAGGCAAGTGGTATCCTGTTATTCTCCACATCCTCTTTGCAGAGAAAGGGGAAAGAAAATCAGGAAAAAAAAAAGTTCGTATTCATTATTTCTTGGCCTTAAGAAAATGTGCCCATCAATCCAACAAAAATGAATTTTATTCTGTAATATTAACGTTTAAGGCTATGCTCTTCTGGCATATTGATTCTTCATAAGCAGCAGGATTCTGAAATGGAAACAATTTTAGAAATGTTGCTTTCAGTTTCCTTAATATCGTGTGTTCCTGTTATAAAAGAAAATGGCCTTTCCTTCACCCTTCTCTTAGAAAAAGAAAAAAAATACTGTATATGTCGGTCAGGGGAAAGTGGGCTGAGCTGATGTCTTGTAGAAGTCCAAGGACCTTACATCTCTGTAAAATTTCCGCAGCCAGTTTGTTTCTTAAATAATTAAATGACATCATGTCTTTATTTATAAATACTGCAATAAAATCCTGGCCCAAAGTCAGGATTACAATCAGGATTTCTTTTTTTATTTTTCATCGAGCCCCTACGTGCAGAACAACTGAGTCAGGACGTTGGCTAAACATATGCTTAACTTGGGCTGTGCCTGTAAGAATTCGAGCATTTACTACCTCTAAAAGATGGAGTTAAACATGTGCTGAACGTTTTCCTTCATGTGTATAATTGGGGGATGTTTGGGCAAAGGAAAGGTGAATCTTCAACTGCCTTGGAACCAAAGTCTTGTATTTGAATGAACACTGGTGGTGAATGTTGTGGAGTGTGGCAGTGGTGCAGTCTTGGACAAAGTTCTGGGGAACTAATTTCCAGACCTCTAAAGTTGAGACTGGAATTGGGATGGCAGCTAAGATCTCCTCACGTCTCTACATCTGGTGTCTCTGTATCGTGGCTAACATACGTGAACGCTTCCACTGCCAGTGCTTTTAGTGTGTGACGTGGTTTGAAATCTGTTTTTTCCTGTTGGGAACAGAAGGTTTAGGTCTCCAGCTCTGTCAGTTTGACACCTCCTAACAGTACAGACCTCCCTCTTTGGCACCATGCTTCTGAGCTTTTCTGTCAAATGTCTCTTTCTTTCTAAAGGAAGAATTTACTTAATTCATTATGGCTGAAACGTCCTCTACAGGTTTCCAGCGTATGATCTGAACAACCTGAAGGCACTGTCTGCCAGGACCTAACATACGGCCTTAGAAGAGGACTTGGGAGATATTTTAGAGGTGAATGCTTCTTGGTCTGGACGACTGCCTACAAGAGAGCTTCTGTGGAAGGGAAGAAAATACACATGAAATAATATCACGGATTGAATCCAACGTGCTGTTATTTATATAGCAGCTATTGATAACCCACAGAAGGTCTCTAAGTGTGGCTTACCATAGGAGGTCGTGTAAACAGGAGGGCTTCATAGACAGCTCTTCTTGAGCCAATAAAAAGAACAAATGTAGCTTGTGTATAAACTCTGCTAAAATGAGATATAAATAGCATAAAAGGAAAAAAAAAAGAGGAAAGGGCCTATTTAAAAACTCTGCTTCAACACTCAATAAAAGTGTGCAGGCTAAAAGCGTGAAAAGCCTTCCACCATACGGGTTTACAGAACACACGGAAAAATAAAGATGTGTGTGTTTACGGTAAAAATCCCCTACTCTCAGGTTGCTCTCAGTGCCCAGGTAATGATCACTGTTGATGGGTCCTACGGTGTCTCTGTACAACTCTTTATGTCCAACATCCATCTTGGCTCAAAGATTTCGTACATGCCTGCCTTCGGGACACTGCTGTAAAGAATTCTGTAATTCACAGAAGAGGAAGTGCCACGTAGACAAGGCAACAGAAATTAGGGGGAAGGACAACTGGTTTCAACCCCCAACATAAAAAAGACCTGGACCTGTTGGAGAGAGTCCAGAGGAGAGCCACGAAGATTGTCAGAGGGCTGGAGCACCTCCCCTATGAGGACAGGGTGAAAGAGTTGGGGTTGCTCAGCCTGGAGAAGAGAAGGCTCCGAGGAGACTTAATAGCAGCCTTCCAGTACCTGAAGGGGCTACAGGAGAGATGGGGAGGGGCTCTGCATCAGNGATTCTGTGATTGATTACTTCTGGAGTGCTGTGAGAAAACATGATTCTTTCTATCCACCTCTTAATTGTAGTCAGCACCAAATACGTTATCCCTGAACAACTACTCTGAGACGTAATTGTGCTGTTTTGAAACACCACACAGTCTCACACAACTTCCCAATTTCTCCAGCTCAGTCACCAGGTGGATCATGGTACAAAGCAGCTCCTTAAAGCTCAGCCTTTTAGTCACGTAGTGATGCTGTGAGAAAGATTAGACACTGAGTTATCCACAGTCCAATCCTGTATGCTTGCTCTAGAGCTCACAAAACAGTTAAGGTTGACGTCTTTTTCAAGGGTGACTCATGTTTCCATGTCATCTACACTTGACGTTATTTTAGAGGGTGGATTGACCACATCTAAGTTAGAGACAAGATTGGGAAAAGGCAGAGCAGCAGAGGAGATGCCAAATAAAAAAGATGCTGATTTATATCAAAGGATCTGGGAACTTAGAAACAAAAAGTGTTCTCATTCACGACAGAAGCAAAACAGTGCCCTTCTCTGTATCTGGTCTGTGAAGCTGTTGCTGTCCCCGAAACAACTTTACTATGTTTTTTTTTTTTTTTAAAAGCAAGTTTTGTTATGGACTGTTCTTCACTTAACTGAGATATGCTAAAGTCAAGATAGATGCCTTATTGGGACAGCTCTCAAAGAACCGATTTAGCCAATGTTAATGAACAGTAATGCCTGATGCTTAATCAGGAGAGTATTATAGGGTGAAAACCAATGCAGCAGAGATGTGTATTTAACATATGCCAAGTGATTAAGTGGTGATTAACCAGGGGTTGAAATTCTGAGCTCTGGACTTTTTAATAAAGTGTCAAATAAAGATTAAAAGGAAGAAGAAAGTGTAGTCAAAGAAGAAACTCAGTAAGCCTGCATTTTATTACTGTCTCTTTATTCAGTGTAGGGTTTTTTTATGTCCTATGTATTTGTATTGTAACATAAAGTCCTGTAATAGAAATGGGCATTTAGGATGCAATATTTAAATGCACTTAATGGATTTGAAAGCCTGCCTGTTATCGGGTTGTTTCCCATGTTACCTAACTTTGCAATACATTAAATGAAATCCTAACTATTTACAGTATCACTTTCAAATATAAATAGATATCTTTGTTGCATCGTTTGTCTTAGATATATTAAAACTCCACTGCAAAGCACTTAGCAGCTTCACAAACCACTGAACACATTCTGCAGATTTTATCCAGCCTGGATAACAATTACTTGGGAAAGTAATGTTGCTGAAGTCAATGGACAGAGGCATTGATTCTACTGTGCCATGAATGTTGGTCGTGGATTCAAAACCTGAGGTAGCCAAACTACTTTACTGACTCCAAAGGACTTATTAACATGCAGTGGGAGCACTCAAGGTGGTTGTACTCTCCAGAGCTAACGATTCATGACAGGTACTATCATCATGCTTCGAGTGCTGTTCAACTGCATTCCATCTCATCAGATGCAAAGGATTTCATCTCAGGATAGCACCACATGATAGGTTTTAACTCGCCTTTTGGACAGACAGAAGTGGTAAGTACCTAAAATCGGTGTGTGGGAGTAAAAGTTCTCCTTCAGGAAAAAAACAAGCAATGAGAAGTAATAAATTACCATCATATTTCAGTCTCAGAACTGAACAATCAGGGCTTGAAGAACCAGGGTCTGACTACCCTTGCATCTGCACAGTGCTCCGTGTTATTGCGTGAAGGTGGCGAATTGCTGCTCAACGATCCAGGTGTAGGTGCTTCATGGTGCTTCTCAAATGTTTCACTGTGAAGGGAAAGTAAGAATATTAAACATCATCTCCCAAGTGATGCTTCCTAGCATGGAAACTGCTGTGATGAATTTACCAGGAACTTGTCGTGCCATGAAGTTACCAGGAACAAGTGGACTCCGAAGGAAACACCAGCTACAACTGAGTTTATACAGTGAGCTGGACAAGAAATTAAAGGTTGCCTTAACAAACTGATTCATCATTTTTAGAGTAGTTCAGAAAACTACCAAAGGAACAACCAAACAAAACAAAATCCAATCAAAGGAAAAGACAGTGAAAAAAAATTGGTAGCTCCATCAGCTAGACTTTAAGTTTCCGTGACTGCTTTACAGATACTTAGTTTCTGCAGCTGAGGACTGATTTTTAAAGGATTTTGATTGCCACAATGCAAATCAGCTTCAGTGAAAGTGAAGGTAGCTCGACACCTTTGAACATCGGGCTATTATAAAGTTATTATGTCATAGCTGATGGCATATGGGTAGCATTACACTGCAAGTGTCCATGCACTTAACATAGTGGTAGCTAGATGCAGAAGTTTTCTTTGACAGATAAAAAAAGAAGTCAATCTAGGTAGTTAATCTTTATGATATGTGTTTTTCTGCAAATTCAGAAAAGTCTGGACAGCAGAATTTTGCAGTGACACTTGTTAATTTTCATGAATGTAAAGAGTGAATGACTATTTACACGCTCATCATGCAGTGAAATAGGTACTTTTTGAAGCTGTGACATGGAGTGTCTACTTATTGCACTGTATTCCTCGCTTCATCTAGCTGAAAAAAGGATGTTTTCTCAAGCATAGAGAATCTTTATTTTATTTCTTACACCAAATCTACCCCTTGAGGCTGCAGAAGGGATTAACCTACACTCAAGTTTGAAAAGTGAGGAACTCGCCCCTACAACTAATAAAAATAGATGCCCCAACAATGCTCTGCCAGCTATGGTTCAAGCCAAGCGTAAGGTTTTTGTATCAAGAATGTTAAATGAAAAACTATGTTTATCATGAGCTTGATGGCCTTCTTTCCACTTTTGACCACCCACACCTCTCTGTATCTCTTTTCTGTCACCATCTGATCAAACAGATTCCAACATCTGGTTACTGGAACTCACAGAAATCACTTTTTTTAAAGGGTTCTTTAGGTAACTTATTGACCAGTCTGTGTCTAATCCAAGATCGGACAGAAAACAGATAAACGCAGACATTGTCACCAAGAAAATGATAATTGCTTTTGGTAAATTCTCTAAGAAAAATATGTTTTTCTCTCATGTTAGTAGTTAGATCCTGCAGTCCTGTAACCTTAATTTGATGAAAATTTGCTCACCTCAATTGCCTGTCTTCTACAGCTGGGAATACCCATGCAACACTGCAGCGGAGAAGTGCTGAAATCAGAAAAAAAAAAAAAAAAGCTTCCTGAACATAGCAAAAATGTGAGGAATGTTACTTTTGCCTGCTGACATTGCTGATTCCTGTTCCTTCTCTTTTCCAATGGGTTGCTACCTCATGACTGTGAATTTTGAGTGAAGGAACCATTGTCTTTAAAGTCATCAGTATTTTCTCTGATCTTAATTTTGGACAGGTTGGGGAATCGTATTCATGCTCTCCCACTGGAAATAGCTTTTTGAAAAACTCTTCTGTGCTGAATTGCTTGTTACATTCACGTACATCAGTCAGAGCTGAAACCTGTGACCACTGCCAGAGACGTACCCTTTCATTTCCCACTGCCACTGCCTGATCTGCAGAGCTGGGCACCGTTATCAGGAGACACTTGTTTGGATAAGCAGATGCCATAATGTAACAGCCATAGACAGTTTACAAATCCAACACGGGCAGCTAAACATAATAATAATGAAAAAAATCAAACATAAAATAATGGGAAAATATGTGTATTGTTTACTCTGTTTGACATCATAAAAAAGGTGCACACTTGGGATGTTTATGCCCCAGATTGTTATTTTCTGATAATGTACCTGGTTAAAGTAAAGTTTTCCCTCTGGATGCATATATAACACTTAGATAAGAACAATTCAGAAAATCCTATTATAGTGCAGCTGTACACAAACACATTTTCACATGCTTCAGATAATATCGGGTACATACATACAAGAGGAAAAGGTATTTCTAGGAATATCATTATTGGTGACATATCTGTTTAAGTTTCCACACGCACTGGTGGCTTTTTCTTTGAGGCAAACACTAAAAACTTCAAAAAAAATGCATTTGATTTTTTTTGGAACGACAGTCTTTTTGAAACAAACAAATAAACAAAAACCCTACCAAGTTTTAATATTCTTTCTCCCTACTAGCTACCATGATTCCTTCTTTCTCCCAAGAAATCATCACCTTTAGATCTCCAAGGTACTCTATTGCTTTTAATTGCGACCCAGAGGAGGAATGCGTAAAAATTTTGAACTGTCAGGAAGACAAAATGTAACTTTTTCTTGCCTTTTAACAGCTATTTAAATAAGTTGAATGTCTAGATCTTGGACTGTGTTATTGCTGTTGCACCACCCTGAAGGACTCTTCCAATTCCTTACCCAGCAGTGGGGAAGCCGATCGCTGTGTTGTTGAACCATTATTTCTTCTTTTCTGCAGACCTGTGCTGTAATGTCTATATCCACCATGAACTTCTTTTCCAACCCCATGCAAACAGTTTAATCTATCTTTGTCATCAAGACATGGCGCTAGTCTTGAGGAAATTTCTGGGTTTGCCTTGGTTTCTATTTGGCAAGTCATTCCTCTCTTTGTGTTTTCATTTTCCCACCCGGACCTAATGAATTTGACACCAGCACTGGAGGGCATTGAGCTATACAAGCCTCCAGCAGAATGCCAGAATCACTGCTGATCCTTAAATACCTATGGATAACACTGGAACATATTCTTAGTAGAATTTATTCTGGGTGGTTAGTAGTTTGCCAGGAAATTTTAAGATAGCTTTGTAATTGTTTTAAATCTCCTATGTTTAAAATAGATTTAAAAGTATCTGGGTGTATATTTTACTAAAATATTCAGGCTATTCAAATATTCAAGCTAATTAAAAATAGTCCACACTGGTTCTATTTCTTTCATCCGGGAATCAGCTGTACATGTTAAAGGAGACAATGCCACAGGCTATAGGACAGCCAATGTTATATGAAGCCTAAAAATCAGCTTTTATAATTATAACATGCTTTAGTTTTCACAGTCTTCAGCTATACTTGGCAATATATTTGTAAATATTGAATATTTTATAGCACTTATGGAACAAAACACTTTCAATAAGAAAATCATTAACATCTTTTTTAGTAGATTTATACTAGAGCTTAAACTTAGAAATGATGTAAGTCTTACATTTTGTGGTTTGTATAGAGTATTTCATAAGAGCCTATAATTGGAAAGTTATAAATGCAAAGCAGTTGTAAAGCTAGGAACCATTTGGTCAAGAATCAAGCAACTAACATGAATGTCTCCTCAAAGAACAAGACTCCTTGTACTAGACATCCAGCTGGTATAGACATTATCATAATCTCACAAAAACAGATTTTTATAAAATATGCTTTAGAAAGAATCCTGACTTTCAAAAATGTAAAGAGCAAAGAAGAATGTAGGGGTATGTTAACAGAATGTATCATAAACAGCTCCCATTCCACACTTTAAGAAAACTTCTTGTCGAAATCAAATCAAAACTTCCTGATGATTTCTTATTGAACATGTTTTCTTCTGGAAGTGCTCTAAGCTTTTGAACTTGAAGAAACATATATTTATGTCTCAAAAAGGCTCTAGAGGAGAAGGTGATTACTTCTGTACTGCTCATGTTTTCCCTTAATCTTATAGATGCTTTTTGTTTTGATCTCCTGATAACCACAAAATAGTAAAATTCTTTAGAGATATCTGTCTGTAAATATTAGATTTTAGTTTGTACATAGTATGAGCCTAACCTGTAGCAGCAACTTAAGCAGTCATTATACAATAAAAGTGTGATTCATTTTGCCACATTTCACAGCAGAAAGGAGTCTGATCTAAACTAGCCTCACAGGCTTATCCTGTAGCAAGTACAGGAATAGTGATGCTTCATCCCTTGTGATGTTTGTAATTTAAGATATGTGGCATACAAAACAAAGCCAACTATGAAACAATTTTCTGCGACTACCTATCTGACAAAGGGGAAATCTTAGCTGACCACTTCAAGTGAGATGCAAAATTTACACTGCTCAGATCAAGATGAACCTTCCAGCCGGTCAATAGGAAAAGTTTTATATCTTTGTAGGGTTATTTCTGAGGGGAGATTGTGTCCAGCTAACAGTAAACCCCAAATTTGCGTAAACATGACCTGTCTTTGATAGCCTTCAAAGGCTTATTTCTTTCCCTTAAATAGAGAAATGAAAGACTTTGTTCATTGTGTTGCTTCAGAGGTTGTACAAATTTAGGGACATGTAAAGTTTACCTCCATCATCTTTACTTACAAAGCCTATAGAAGCCCAGTGTGGCCCCATGGACAAAAATGGACTAATTGTGGAGTTCGACTGGTTATTACCAGGAAACCTTTGAAATACAAGACCGTATTCTGTTATATAATGTATACAGTATCAAATGAAGACGTCAGTAAAGTGGCGTTTCTTGTTTAGCACTGACTGTACTAATTAAGATATATCTACATTGAAGATCAGGCTGATGAGAGCTTGTTATTACCATTGTTGAGGCATGGCAGAAGTGTGTTGCAAAGTCGCATTGCTGACCAAAATTTAACGTTCTTTCTCAGTACTGCTTATTCATTCAGGCTTAGTGATTTTTGACCAAAATCTTATGCGTTCTGATCAACTTAGCAGAAAAGTTTGACCATTCTTCCAACTTGCAACTTATGTTGTAGGTATACCTTTTCTTACCAATTGAGTAAAAAAATTTTAAAAAAAGAAGAAAAAGACAAAAGCTTGTATACACAGGTTGCTAAGGATAACAGCACTGTTTTTTCCTCGGTTGTTCAGTTTGGAAAGCCCTCTTAAAGACCAACTCTTAAAAAGATTCTTCTGAGAAGTGGAAGATTGTTCCCTCACCCTTTTGTAAAAGGAAAGTTCACTGTAATCTATTTGAAGAACAATTTTATCTTGTATTAAGCCCTATGAAACTAAATGTCTTGAATAAATGCAAAAACTTAAAAACTTGCCTTGAAAGGAACTCTGAGTCATTTGTACCAGATACACATGCACTCAAAAGACAGCTAGAAGTGTGCTGCATGTGCATTAAATTGACTGCAGTCTTGAGCTACATTTCTAAGGTCATGGAGATGTTAAAGGGTAGATGAGAAGAGCTAATTTTGAATCTAGACAAATCTGAAAGAAATGTACATTTTTTCCTTGCCTAAAGTAGGAGAGACGGTTATAAAACCCTCTGAAATAAAGGGACAGCTCTCCTTCTGCTCAGCTTTATAATGTGGCCAATAGCTCTTCCAGTTCACTCCTGGGAGTTTGCAGCAACCACAGGCCTAAGAAAAACTGAAAAAAAGGCAATAATTCAACATAAAACAGCAGTATTCAATAACTCAGAGTTATTCCTACCGTGTGATGACATCACTGAGATGACATCAGAAGAGGTGATGGGCAGCTGGGAAACTTTGCTGCAGAACTCAATTCAAATTCTCTTTGAACAGTTTTACCAGCGTGTTGAAATGCTGTTGTCGTGTAAATGGCTGAGAGCTTCTACCCTTGAACCCCAGCTTTTTAGAATACATATTCCTGGAGAGGACACCGAGGCTAAAATTTGGTAAACAAAGATAAGTAGTGGGATTTAATACAGACTTAAGGTTCTTGATATTCATTGATTTGCCTGTCTCAAGACAACTGCTTGACTGGTGTCTTTTGATTAACTGGCTTAAAGGCTTCCTTCGGTTTCATAGGATTTATTTAAGATTAGTCACATTTGCACACTTATAAATTGCTTAGGTAATCCATGATATAGAATTAGGGTCCACCAACCCTTTAATGAATTTTGCCCATCTATAAATTATTTTAATTACTTGTGATACAGTGTTACTTGTCGGCTGCTAATTTTTGTAATCATGTACTTGGTTCCCTCAAGAGTCATCTGACTTTCCAAGTCAGTAATATCTTTCAAAAACCCTTTATAGAGAAATACACAGGAAACTGAAGTAATCACTTTTTGTGTACTGTTTTGTTTTTAATTTAGGTCCCTTTTTCTGAGAATAAAATGATCATCACAAAGCATCATCCATAAATTATTTTTTACCTTTAATTATGACATGACAAAGAACTTAGTTCAAAAAGATTAAATGAAGGGAATCAACCCTGATTCACCATCCAGAGAGACAGATATTATGATTTAGCTTCTACCTTTTATAATTTCTTCAGATTATAAATAGCCTGCAAGTTTTTAAACAAAACAAAATGACACTTAGTAACTTGAAATAACTTTTAGCTTCACAGTATCATTAGCAATCAAGAGTGCTTCATGGTCATCTTTAATTTGATTATTAGGTCTTGCTAAACAGGACCTCTTTTTGTCAAATATTTATTTTCAGTTTGAGAAATGGGGAACTGCAAACCAGCATGTGTGACACAATAGGAAGCAAAATGGAAGGAGCTGTGATCAAGAACAGAACTGGCAGACAAGTAGATGGACATAATATAAAGTGAAACAGGCAACACAACTTTTATTGGAAGTAGTTATCCCTTCTAAAATTTTTTAGAGTGCTTTTAAAGAATCAGCAAGCGTATGGATAAAAGCATACTTGGGTTTTTGAAAAGTCCCTTACTGAGGGCTTGTAAAGAAAGTCGGGTATTGCAGAAAGAAATAAGAAAGAATTTTCTTGGGTTAAGAACTGCTTAAAGAAGTTGATGTGAAATGTAGGGATAAATGGTCAGTTTTCTTACTGGAGGGAGATGACCATGGGAGTCCCACAGGGATTCTTTCTGTTGCAGGAGAGACAAAATCTGTTGATGGCATTGAGGTGGTCAAGGTAATAAAAATAAATCTGATGATGAGGAGCACAGAACTCATGATGCTGAATGATCAGGAGACAAAGTGGCAGGAGAAATTCAATGCTGATTGATAAATGCAAAGTAATGAAAAGCAGGGAAAAAACCCCTTAACTATACAGACACTGTGCTAGGCTGTCATCTCTCAGGAAAGTGATCTGGGAAACACAGCAGAAAGCACCAACAGAACATCAGCATATTGCTCAGCAGAGGTGGAAATGTAAATAAAAAACATCATTATGCCACTGTCAATATCAAGTGCACCTGTGTTCTGAGTCCTGAGCACATTTCTGCCTCTTCTCCACTCCAAGGTAAGAAAGAATATAGTGAATAGAACAGGGAAAGAGGAGGGCAACTCGAAATGGTAACAGCTGGGAAAAAAATTTAATTTTTCTGCCTTCTGATAGTGCAGTCAGGGTACAGATCTGGAAAATGGTGACATGCAGAATGGAAAATGTGCACGAATCTACAGTGTTTCTCCAAATACTGGACACAGACTGCAGGAAATGATATGATCAGGAAAGAGATTCAAGCTTTTACTAAGCATCAGAAACAGAGTTCAGTTAGGCAGTCACTCAAGACTATAGAAGTGTCTGGGGAGCATTTGTGCATTTAACTCATGCAGACACACGTGTACCTGTCTGTCCATGTGAAGCATGATGTTGACATATTTTCCTTTTCTGCACAAATATTTGTAATACATACATACGAATAATATAAATCTATTGAAATGGACACATGTTGGGTGTCTCTGTTTATACACGGATATATTTATATTGGAGCTATCAAGGAAAGATTCAGTTCCCAACTTCAGCAGCCCTCTGAGGTTGTTAAAGCAGGAATTTCACTTGGCAGAGAAATTCAGCTTCTGATAATGGGAGAACAGGGCTCTTCTTTTACGTTCTTCTTTAGTTTTGAGTGACACGCGGGAGAGAGATGCAACAAGCCAGATTGCAACCTCCCTGCCCCCAAGCAAATCCAGAGCAGGCAGACCAAAACCAGCCACACCACTCCTGGCATCCAGCAGCCGAGGCAAGAGCAGACCCTCGTCATGTGGAGTTTGATGAGAGCTTGCCACCGCAGAGCTTCTGGAACAAGAGATTACAGTCACACGACTCCAACTCTGAAAGTTTCTGACATTTAATATCAGTAATTAAGAGTTCAGATTGGTGGCAGAATCAATAACTCCCTGCAGTTATTGACCAGAAATTGCTGCCCTGCCAATCACGGAGCACTGTCCCTGTACCACCTCCTTACAGCCTACATCCCACAGAAGTGCTTATAAAGATGTGCTGATGCTGTCCCCAGGACCTGCTCTGGCAGGGGGCTGTTGGGGCACTCAGTGGGGGCTGGCTGCCGCAGCTTGCTTGAGGATGGAAAAATCTTCAAAGAGCTGAAAGGCAGGACCTCTGGAGAGGCACTCCTTCCCCCACAGACCAACCCGCCTCTCAATCTGCCACCTCTCCGCTGCCAACCCAGAGCAGCTGTCCCCTCTCCTCAGACCCAGGCAGCAGGATCCTTTCTCTCCCATG
>VZTO01005521.1:19075-31999 GCA_013400615.1 Syrrhaptes paradoxus | reverse complement strand
TGGCAGGAGAAATTCAATGCTGATTGATAAATGCAAAGTAATGAAAAGCAGGGAAAAAAAAACCCCTTAACTATACAGACACTGTGCTAGGCTGTCATCTCTCAGGAAAGTGATCTGGGAAACACAGCAGAAAGCACCAACAGAACATCAGCATATTGCTCAGCAGAGGTGGAAATGTAAATAAAAAACATCATTATGCCACTGTCAATATCAAGTGCACCTGTGTTCTGAGTCCTGAGCACATTTCTGCCTCTTCTCCACTCCAAGGTAAGAAATAATATAGGAAAAATAGAACAGGGAAAGAGGAGGGCAACTCGAAATGGTAACAGCTGGGAAAAAAATTTAATTTTTCTGCCTTCTGATAGTGCAGTCAGGGTACAGATCTGGAAAATGGTGACATGCAGAATGGAAAATGTGCACGAATCTACAGTGTTTCTCCAAATACTGGACACAGACTGCAGGAAATTATATGATCAGGAAAGAGATTCAAGCTTTTACTAAGCATCAGAAACAGAGTTTAGTTAGGCAGTCACTCAAGACTATAGCAGTGTCTGGGGAGCATTTGTGCATTTAACTCATGCAAACACACATGTCCTATCTGTCCATATGAAGCATGATGTTGACATATTTTCCTTTTCTGCACAAATATTTGTAATACATACATACGAATAATATAAATCTATTGAAATGCACACATGTTGGGTGTCTCTGCTTGTACATGGATATATTTATATTGGAGCTATCAAGGAAAGATTCCGTTCCCAACTTCAGCAGCCCTCTGAGGTTGTTAAAGCAGGGATTTCACTCGGTAGAGAAATTCAGCTTCTGATAATGGGAGAACAGGGCTCTTCTTTTACATTCTTCTTGAGTTTTGAGTGACACATGGGAGAGAGATGCAACAAGCCAGATTGCAACCTCCCTGCCCCCAAGCAAATCCAGAGCAGGCAGACCGAAACCAGCCACATCACTCCTGGCATCCAGCAGCCGAGGCAAGAGCAGACCCTCGTCATGTGGAGTTTGATGAGAGCTTGCCACCGCAGAGCTTCTGGAATAAGAGATTACAGTCACACTACTCAAACTCTGAAAGTTTCTGACATTTAATATCAGTAATTAAGAGTTCAGATTGGTGGCAGAATCAATAACTCCCTGCAGTTATTGACCAGAAATTGCTGCCCTGCCAATCACGGAGCACTGTCCCTGTACCACCTCCTTACAGCCTACATCCCACAGAAGTGCTTATAAAGATGTGCTGATGCTGTCCCCAGGACCTGCTCTGGCAGGGGGCTGTTGGGGCACTCAGTGGGGACTGGCTGCCGCAGCTTGCTTGAGGATGGAAAAATCTTCAAAGAGCTGAAAGGCAGGACCTCTGGAGAGGCACTCCTTCCCCCACAGACCAACCCGCCTCTCAATCTGCCACCTCTCCGCTGCCAACCCAGAGCAGCTGTCCCCTCTCCTCAGACCCAGGCAGCAGGATCCTTTCTCTCCCATGTGTAAACAAGAAAGTGCTTGAGGCACCCTTTGCAGCCCAGAAAACTTCACACCGCAGGATGAAATCTCTCCAGCATCCCTCTCTGCTCATCACCATTAGGGAAGCATCACTGGGAAACACAGGACAGCACCGTGCTGTGGTGGGAAGCATTTACCTGGATGTGCAAAAGGCATCTAGGTTGAGAAATGACCCACTGAAAAGTGCAGATGGGCATCAGGGTGATTTTTTTCACCTGTGGATCTCTAATGGCTTACATAATCAAGGCTTTAGATTTTATTTCCTGAAGTGCAGGAGTAGCAATAATGTTACTACCTGGCAATGGTTAAAAAATAATATACTACTAATACTAAATAATAATATTAATAATATTAAGCTATCAATGAATGTAGTATCACAATATGATACTTTTATAAAAGAAGTCTTCTTTCCAAAGAAAATATTTAATTTTTATTCACCAAGAGCAATTAGCTGGGACAATGCCTCCCCAACTATTATATCAATAAACATCTTAACTCAAAAATCTTTCTTTCGAACTGTGTCTGCCATTGTTAGTTGTATTTGGAGAGTCTTTTGCCCTAATGTTGCCTCTCTTGACATGTAGAAGTCCTAAGGTGCAATGGGAATCGTAGTTCAACCAGACAAGTTGGCCAATGAAGGAGAACGAACACATGAAGCGTCCAATAAAACCTGCGACTCCCGTGGCACACTGAGGGGACATTCTGAATCAAAATGTTTCAAATATTTATTTTTAAAATGCTGTAATTTTTTTTTCCAGAAAAAAATAACCTTAACAAAGCAGAACCACAAACTCCAACATACAATATATTTTTCTTACCAACTCCAGTAGCAGCAAAGGGATCCTGCCACCTCTGCCATTTTTTTCACTGTCACCTACCAAACGGGTCCTAATCGATTATCAGAGAGTTTTAAAAGAGTCACAAGCCAGTGTTCAGAGTCCTCCCACTAGTAAACAGTATGCTTTATCTTCTCTGCCTTGTGCCATGCCCGTGAGTGGCGTGTGACAGCGTTTTACATCCTCCTTCATGCAATGCTTCTGTACAGCCTGGTTTAATACCTGGCCCTGAAGGAGAATTAACAGTTACTTACCTTTTTGGACTAACAATGGGTAAGTATTTTTAGACTTGGAGTTATCTATAGATCTGGATTTTAGTCTTTAGAGATATTAATGTCACATAAGGGCTTACATGTTGAAAGAAATTTTGATTAAACTTTAAATTAAGAAATATCTGCAGAAGCAGGTGTCAGCGGAAAGCAGGAGAGAAAAGCATTCACAAGGAACAACACTGGTTATCATCCCTTCTCTGGAGACACCTCCCTGCTGAGCTGAACCTTCGGAGGTGGGACGTGTACATGATGCGCTTCCTTGGGGTGAGACACTGGAACAGGTTGCCCAGGGAAGCTGTGGATGCCCCATCCCTGGAGGGGTTCAAGGCCAGGCTGGATGAGGCTTTGAGCAACCTGGGCTAGTGGAGGGTGTCCCTGCCCATGGCAGGGGGGTTGGAACTTGATGATCTTTAAGGTCCCTTCCAACCCAAACCATTCTATGATTCTATGATTCCATGATTCAGCAGGGAGCTGGGAACTCTTGAGACCTGGGCGTAGCCAGCCAAACGATGATTTTGCCATTTCTGTGTCCCATAGTATGCAAAATACCGAGATAAAATCCCTGCCCACACAATATCTTCATAAACGGGGACAGGGGCTACAAAGTCGTGTTTCTATTTTTCTCAATGATTTTTTTCGGTCACTAGGGTACAGAGTATTTCCACCGTGGACACCAGGCATCTTACCCATCTCCAATCACCCCGTGCTAGCGCATGCTTCAGGGAAGGAAAAGAAATTGCTTCAAATCACTTCAAAAAGACCGAGGATTGCAAAGTCAGTCACTACATTCCTGAGTGAACACTTTCTTTTCTGAACCTCTGGATAAAAGCCGCCTTTCTCTAGCACGAGAATTTGTCAAATGCTTTGAGGGTTTCTTTTGAATGTGACTTAGATGTGAAGCAGACCCTCAGTTGATTAGGATCCTCAGGACCTGGGCATTTTGGGCCAAGTCTAGGAACACAGGTAGGCATCCAGTAACGCTTTGTATTAGCAAACGGGATCCTTCCAAGACCTCGAAGATCTCCAGGACTGAGGGTTTTCAGAATTAGATATTTCCCCCCTTCTAACAAAAATGGCAATAGGCATTGACATCACCTGTGTTTGCTGTGCTCCTTTTGTTCAGTGACCCATCTGGGAGCAGGGATGGATGTTTTTGTCTTGGGTGTTAGCTGAGGGCTTGAGTCCACTCTGGATGAAGAAAACATGGTGTTCCCTACTGCCCACATGACTGAACCAAACAAAAACATTTTTCCTCGCATACTTGGAAGACTTTCTCATTAAACAAGGAAAGAGCTTGCACAAGAAAGATGTTGTGGAGTCATGCTATTTTCTGTTGCAATTTTGGAATTAGACACATAAATTCCTTGTAAGTCCTACAGGACATGCCCAGATCTTTTACTGGTGCTGACTGTCATCTCCTTAGAAATATATTGTCCCACAATGATATCTATGTGCTTAGGTAAGGTCTCTCAACCAAATGTTGCCATTTACATGGTTTCCCTTGCAAAGAAGTTAGAAAGGGTTCCCACACAAGAGGAACTGTCACCAAACCTCTCTGAAACAGGAGGGAATCCTCAGGATCCAAAGGATGATCCATACTGTGAGGGGGGCTATAAATACTTGTTGTCCATGCTAAACCTCCTGCTGTTGTATGTTCCTTCTTGCCGTTACCTGTGCTAAGGAAATGTAGCCAGCTTGCGTGTGCCTTTCCTTATGTTGTGAATCATAGAATGGTTTGGGTTGGAAAGGACCTTAAAGACCATAAAGTTCCAACCCCCCTGCCATGGGCAGGGACACCCTCCACTAGACCAGGTTGTTCAATATACCTTATTTTTTTTTTTTTTTTGTGCAAACACACCCTCAGCTGTTCTGCTCCTCATCACCCCATCTGCAGGGATGGAGATGACAACACTTTCCCGTCTCAGAGATCCTGATAGTGGAGGTCTTCGTGATTTCAACAGATGGTGCCTTGGAATTTAGGGGAGGAAATCAGTTGGTGATTTGGATTTAGAGACCTGCACACACTTCGTTTCATGCATCACATTGAGGCAAGCCTCCTGGTGCCTGTTCCTCAGGTTGGGAGCTTGCCCAGGGGAGGGCTGTGTAAATACTTCATTTTACTCTGTGGCTATTTCAATTTTATCCCCTTTCCTGTGCAGGAACTAATGGTTTAATTTTACAAATAGTGGCAGAATGCATCTAAGGCAAGACAATTTAGATGGATAGGTTTTGGCTTATGTTTAAGAACAGTAATAAATAATCTCCTCGTCACCCACGCCTCTCCCAAAAATCTAGATACCTTTGTGCGTATTTTATAACAAACCCTAATAAAGAAATAATCCAAAATGGCACCTGTTAAAAAAAAAGAATAACCCCAAAATGTAGGTTACTGAAATATGAGTGTAATATAGGAAAGATAGCAGTGCTGATATTAATGACCTATCTGTCTCCCGGTGCACTTTAAAAAGTCTCTTATGTATTTTATTTTATTTTTTTATTAGAAACTGTATCATTAGCTCCAACAGATCTTACTAGGAAGGGTGAGGAGAAAGATTTGACTTTTAAAAAGCCAAATTCAGATAGACTTTCTTTTTCCTTACTTAAAAAAAAGATTTTTCATAAACATTTTTTTCCCTCTGGCTGGAATATTAGGACAGTATATTAAATTCTCACCCCCAATTCCACAAAAGGAAGACCCAGCTACATTTACATAATAATGTCCCTACTGTGCTTTTGACAGATGGGTTTCATCGACACAGACATACTGTTAGGGGCTTAGCAATAGATTAAAAAAACAACAACAATACAGTGTAACATAATAAAAGTGTATTGCAATGTACATCATAACTTTTGGCCAAGGTTAAATTTCCAGTTGGTGTATGGAAGTCGTATTCCATTAGACGAAATAGATGTCATGCTGCAAAGCATTAAAGATGAGTTGACTGAGCCATTTGTTTTTATTTATATTACATTACATTTTCCTTGATTCTATTTATGCAGCGGGTAAAAAAAAAAAATAATAAATCCTTCAGTCCCCCTTACTCACCTACACTGCTGCACGACATTGTTATTGACAGCGCGTGTTTCCGTGTGAGGCTGCCCATGGTGCAGGGTGCTGTACAAAACCACCACATCCACCTGTCCTAAGCCCCACAGAATAACCTGCTTTGCAATGTAGGTGCTGTTGGAAGATACATTGAGGTGGATTTATCAGGGTGGGATGTGTAGGTCCTACCCCAGCAGCACCAACCATTACAATGCAAACTCTGGGTCAATTTACAGGTTGGTCCTGTCCCCTCCTCACAACACCTCTGCAGCCACCTCTGGTCCTCAGGAGATTCTCTAAAAGCCTCCGAAGAGAAAAGAGAGCAGCATGTATCTTATTTTTATTGTTGTTGATTCTCTTCCCTTTCCTCCCCCCTCCAGTCTCCTGCAAATTTCTTCAGTAATGGCTTTGTGCATCTTCACGATAAAAGTCATTCACCAGTGAAACAGAGCAGTTTTCTCTGCATGTCTCCCTGAAAGGTACTCTTGGTTGAGAGAGCTTCTCAGCCTCTCTTTAATGTCAAATTATATGGTTTTGGGGGCTTTCCCAACTCCATCAATCCCCTTGATGGCATAGATGCTTTGAGCAGAGTGGTGAGGACAGAGCTGATAAACTGCAGCCTCTTCCAGCACTGGACTCTGTCCAGCAAGACAATAATGCTCTACCCAGGAAGCGGTTTATGCTCCATACAAAAACATTTTCCCACCAGGAGGTGGTAGCCAAGGTGCACATGGGGACAGGTGCCACCAGGTGTCAGGTGAGGCTGACCTGGCTGGTGGCACCATCCTTTCCTTAGCAACAGGAGTTGAGGCAATGGTCTCCTTGAGTTTTTCATCCCATTTTCATGGCGACACATGCTTGGAGGGTCTCATGCTGCCTTGAGGAAGCTGTCATGATGCCCCACGCAGCCCCAACAATGTAGGAAGAATTGAAGTGGAAATCACTGAGAGAAGACATTCACTGGAGAGGAAGGGTTGTCCTGGGTTAACCAGGGACAGAGTTAACCTTTTTCATAATAGCTAGCAAGAGGCTGTGTTTTGTATTTGTGCTCAGAAGAAAGCTGATAGAAAGTGATGTTTACAGTTGTTGCCAGGATACTCAAGGTCTTTCAACTTCTCTGCTCCCTGCAGATGGAGGAGGGGGGTGGGGCTGGGAGAGAACACAGCCTCGGTTTCTAGCCTAGGATTTGATCCTAGGTTCAGGACTGAAACTCAGAGAAGCCAATAATCTATTCCATAACATACACGTCATGCCCAGTATATAGGTGAGGACCCTCTGAAACATCGGCCCTTTTTGTTCCGGGTCCCTTTTGTTTCTGGATCTCTCTTAGCTCTGGATCATCTTGCTCCAGGTTGTCGCTCTCCCAAGGCCTTCTCCCCCCACACCCTGTCAGCTCTCAGTCTGGGACGCTCGGATTGTTATCTCCGTTCCGTGAGTGCCTCCGGGAGCAGTGCACCATCCACCTCGGGGAATCGTGAGGGCGGTTTTGGGACTCTCCCTGCTCCAGGATCATTAGCCGGGAACAGGCTGAGCCTTGGTTATCGGGTGGGGGGGCAGTATCATTGTGTGTCACTCATTTGTATATTTGTATACAGTATTATTTTCAATACTATTGTAGTTTAGTTATTAAATTGACCTTATCTCAACCCACGAGTCCTTTTTTCCATCTATCCCTTTAACTCTCTCCCCTATCCTTGGGTGGGGGGGGGGTGAAGGAAGTGTGTGAGTGGCTGCGTGGTTTTGTCCCCCAGCCAAGGGCTAACCCATCACAAGGGTGAAGGGAAGGAAAAGCAACATGTAATGATTTGGGAAGCAACTGGTTAAACAGGGAATGGGTGCTCCCTGTCACTTTAGATTGTCATCAGCATCTTCCCATTGGGCTAAAGACAGTATGGCGCAGGCAAAGGCAGTTCTCATGAGAAGGAGCTCACAACCAAAAGGGATAGAAAGGAAGAGGATTTCCCTGCTTTGCATGGAGGAGGCAGAGAAAGATTCAGTTCACTCTCCTGTTTTCCCCTTGTGTCTGCAGAAGTGTGGGGAAATGAATCCCATTTAATCCATAAAGCACAGCAAGTGTGTTCTTCCTTTCATTCCACTTCTCACGAAATCCAGAAATGAACCCTGGAACAGTAAGATGTGGAGTATTATCTGGGCAGGTTGGTGTTCCTGGTTCCTCTCTGGGTTATGACAGACTGTAGATACCCATCCAGTCAAGCAAGTCATTGGGATGGATATGCAGACTGTGAGGTAGAGGCAGTGTTTCCTTTTTTCTTCTTTATCCTAGAAAGTAGAAGATATCTCACAACGTTTTGGTTCTTTCCGGTCTCAAATTCTGTGCTTCCATAGCACCACAATCACATCAGAACCACAAGAACTTGACTTACTTCTCATTTTCCTGACATCACATCGCTGAACTTGATTTCTGGCGTTCAAAACCAAACACACACTGACACAAGAAGAATTGCATTTTGCAACAGATTAACATAGCACTAATCCAAATTACCTCTTATTTATTAGTGGAAGTACATTGCATATGCTAGAAGAAAAGGGTTTTTTGTTTCTTTTTATTTCTTAATCACATTCTGAAGAGGTCATATACAAAACAGCTGTGAGAAAAATAGCTTTTTTCTCTATTTTTTATCACCTTTCCTCCTCATTTATTCTTATAAGATTGTACAGCTATCTGCTTTTAATTTCCTATTTAGAGCATATCTCCAACTTGTAAATATTTTTTTTTCTTGTTCAGGTCAAGCTTTACTCTCCAGCTAAAGAAGGAAATGCATTGAACACCAGTGCCTTGTTCTAGGGTTGTTGATAAAGTGAAATCTAATTATGTTCTGGTCTTTGCACTTGCTGGAGATACTTAAAACTTGTTTATTCTTATAGTCTCAATTCAAGGTAAACCAACATATCGTGTTTGTGTTTTGAGAACCTGCATCAAGTTCCACTGCATGAAGAAAGTGTGAGTAGCCTAGCATCAGTCTGCACAGGGCTGCAAATGGGGAAGAAGAGGGAGAAAGCCACTTTTATGATGTGTGCAGTTTAACCAGGGAAAACCAAGTCCAATCATCTGAGGACAGCAATGTTTGCCAAACTTCCAAATAAATCCACTTCCACGAAAGATTTGTGACAGCGGGATAAGCGTGAGGGAAGGATCCAGCCACTCTGATTAATGCATGGCTCAAAGTTTCAGGTAAATCTCTGATAGAGTTACCTGTAGTTCTTCTTTCCAACAAGAGATGGTAAGAAATTCAGCAGTGTCGAAGAAGTACCACTGTTTCCCCAGGAAAGAAACAGCTTTCATTTCAGTGTCTAAACTCTGACGTGTGGTGGGTAACAAGAGAGTCATCCATGCAGCTAAGAAGATCCTCAGATGCTGCTGCAGGGCTAACTCAATTGCCTTCCTCCTGTGTTTGCTAAAATTGGTACCTCTTGTGCAAAAGCCATGATAAACAAATAGCAGTATCCTTCCAAATGCACTCTCATCATCATCATCATCATCACCATCATCACAAGCCCCCTCCTGGCCACTACAAGATGAAGGCTTGACCTTAAAAATGGCACCCCTGGCTCAGACCAAATGTGACCATTTTTGTCCCTGCCATCTGTCTATTCATCTTGGTGACAGTCAGCCCTGGGTCTGCTCATTGCCCATCCACTATGAACAGACAAGTGCCTTCAAATGAGCTTCACTTAATTGGAGGGAGTTGATACCAGCCTCAGGAAAGTATTTTGCTCATCACAGTAGGAAAGGGACATTGCTTTTGTTCAGATTTGCGTTTTATTTCTTACTGTGCTTGCAAAAAAAAAAATAAATTCTTCCTTTGGGGTAATGCAGAAGTGAGTTCACTGTTTGCACGGGCAGATAGTTAAGGGACAATAAAAAGGTTTCAGGGATGTGGTCCAAGCAGAAGGGGCAGCATGGGGCAAGGACTGGAGATACCTGAAAGAAGAACAAATGAGTGTTTTTTTCTGAGGCAAACACTCAGAAGAGCAGTAGGACCATAAGAAAGGCACTAAGTCACTGGAAGGCACTTGGGATTTGTTTTTGGAATCATCTGATTAAGCCATGCTCCTCGACCAGCCAACAAAAGCACTGAGGTTTATTCTCACAAAAAATCTTACCTCCTGGGAATGAACGAAGATTTAGAGACTAGCAGTCACAGACAGAGAGGACATAAAGACCAGTGATCAAGATGCAAAAAGATCTAAATTAATGTCTCTGTTTTGCCATAAGCATCTTTTTTATAAATCTGGACAAAATAATTTTTGTACAACAAAGTTTCATAGGTAGAGTCCTGTGAAATCAATGTAACAACACTTTTTTACCTTTCCAGAGCTTGGAAAGGGCACAAAAACTGTAAGACTTTAATATAAGGGCATTGCTTTTCTACTGACATCGTTGTCTTATTATGCTGGGTCAATTTAATAGTATAATCATAGAATCATAGAATGGTTTGGGTTGGAAAGAACCTTAAAGATCAACAAGTTCCAACCCCCCTGCCATGGGCAGGGACACCTCCCACTAGCCCAGGTTGCCCAAAGCCTCATCCAGCCTGGCCTTGAACCCCTCCAGGGATGGGGCACCCACAGCTTCTCTGGGCAACCTGGGCCACTGCCTCACCACCCACACAGTGAAAAATTTCTTCCTAATGTCTAGGCTAGATCTACCCTCTTTCAGCTCTATAATGTGCTGTTCAGGTCCCAGATTTCACCATAAGCTCACAATGGTTTCTATTTCTACCATGACTGCCGTTGACCATCACGTACCGTTTGACCATATCATACCGACCCTGTGAGTCTCTTCTGTCCTTGATGCACAAGAATAGTGTTGTGGTTGTGTTCCCTGGAAAATGTATCTGATAGAGGAGATAGGAGAAAGAAAAAAAGGGCAGATGATAGGCAGAACGTGGACAGCATATTTTGGGATGCATAGGAGGGAAAAAAATCTGTGGGATAGGAATGGGGGTGGAGAGAAGGCTACTTGACAGGGAGTAGACTGGAGACTGGAGGACTGACAGAGTGAGCTATGGGTCCTGGGCAGGAGCAGGGAGGATGGTTCAGACAAGAGTGTCACTGTGTGCTGCTTGGCTGCTTCTCCAGATGGAGGCTTTTGAGGCCAGGCGTCACTGACAGTTTGCCTATAACCAGTGTGCCAGAGTCTGAGATATTTATTAGGTTGGCACTATTAATCTCTCACTTACATGAGCACTTAAGTTCTCTGACAATGGTTTAAAAGTCATTAATAACATTTAAGGGTGGTAAGATGATCAGCTTTTTGTTTTGCCTCTCAGCATCACTAGTGTAGAGGACAAAGACAGAGGAATACACGGGCGTTACATCGGTACAAAAAATATTGGCATTTTGCTTTCAGCACAATTATTATTTCGGCAGTGATTCTGTCTAGTAATCTCACGTGGGACTGAGGTGATCAGTATGGAACAAAACAGACTGCCTTGGAGAGCTGGTCATACAAATGGGCAGGGCAAAGGAAAGGTGGGAGGAGAAAAAAGAAATATAGAGATTTGTTCCAGGAAGCACAGCAGGTGCTGTGAGAGGAACAACATTCAGATCTCCTGATTACCAAACTGCTATTTACTCTCCTTCTGTAGACTTCTGGCATTGGGCTGTAGCATGACTGTCAGTGTCCCAGGAAAAAATAAAGACTGTGCTATGGGATGAAGACATACTTCCTCGCCTTCACTGGGCAGCCCCATACAGACTCTCGGTCAGAACACTTCTTCAGGCTCTTCTGCTAATGGGTAAGTTTGGACGGTCATTATGTGAGAGGGAAGGACTGGGAAAAAAATATGCATGCTTTATGTGAAAATATAGGGCACAAAAAGGACCTGAGCGATGTAATTAAAATGAGAAGACAGTTCCGATAGCCTTGGACAGTTCCGGTGGAAACGGGAGGTCTGGCTGCACTTTACCAAGGTGAGATGCCAGTTCTTCTCTGAATTTGAAATTATCCTCTGCCCTTTTGAAGAAGGTTAATGATACCACTAATCAGAGCCACAGCGTGCAGCATCTGAGGTCTTCATTAAGCAGCTAGTTTGTCACACAAAATGTGACATTGTCTCAGGAATAGCCCAAATTCATCTGTACAGCCGCCATTCGCGCGGCTCAGGGACACTCCCAGATGAACAGCTTTGAAGGTCCCGTTCTTCAGGAGGTGAAGCTCTCATGAGACCTTCCCACCACAACACGGTGAAGCAATCTTTCCTGTAACGGTAGCCTGGTGGGACAGAACTCGTTACTAGGTACAGAAGAGAGGAAGGACACCCACACTGGTGTTTAAAACTCAAGTTGGCCAAATGTTGGCCTGGGAGTCTCCATGTGTTGACTGGATCTAGAGGTCTGGCATTATGAAGGATATCCCTAGATACCACTTGTGTGCCTCTACTGACCATTTGAGGCTTTGGATACGCATGGCCAGGAAACTGTAAGTTTCAAAATGTGTATCCAGGAAGGGATGGGCTACAAAGGTGGTAAATCCAGGTCTAGAATTCAGAAAGAAATGGAAACATCACCTTAGCAAGGACCTGAGATCTTGCTGCGAGCCAGCGTACAGCATTTTAGCACGGCACATTACCTAGATTTAGGTGGCAGCTTGTCACTGTGGGACCTTGTGCTGCCTTTCTGTTGTGACTAATGAGCCTATATAGCCAAGTGGGCTCCTCGCACAGCTACTAGAGAGGAAAGAGAAAGGTGATCTTAGAGTTTATGGGGTTGAACAAAGCCCTTGAGCACACAGCCTCACTGTTTCCTCCTGTTGCTGCTCCAGATCTCATTTTACTTTGTAGAGGAGAGAAAACGGTAGCAAAGAGGTGAAATTAATTAATGTCTCTGGGTTACACAGGTGAGATAATGGTGAAACGTTGACCGGTTGCACCAGAGGTGAGCAGGAATGGGGATCTCATGGCCTTGGTGTAGCCAAGAGAACCTGGGGGTGGAGTTCTGGTCTTGGTATGTGTGACCCAAACAAGTTACTTCAGGGACCACCTTCCCCCTGCATGGCTGCACGCTGTTGTCTCCACTAGTGAAAGAGAAAGGAAGGGTTTCAAGTGAAAGCTGATCCCTAGGAACGCGTGCACTTGGCTCAGGGATCATCCTTGTGATGAGGGGTTTGACTTTGAGACCCCAATTCAAACAACAAGAAGAATGAAGAAAAAAAGTCCATTTCAGTGAGGGAAACACACAATTTAGATCTTTTTTTGTAATATTGTAGAAATTTGCTGCCAAAACTTACTTTTTTTTTTTT
>VZTO01005518.1:0-31821 GCA_013400615.1 Syrrhaptes paradoxus | reverse complement strand
AAGTTGTCAGTGTTAGGGAAAGTGTTCCAAATTTTCAAGAGATAGTGTATTTTCTTTTGGAAATTTAAAGTAATTAACTGTAAGTCTTTTTCAAATAATCCCATTTGAAGAACCGCCAAAATGTAAAGAAGCATATGTTCATATGAATGAGGAAAGTCGAAGAAAAAAGTGCATGATATACTTGCTCTGCAGGATTTAAAATGACATGTGAGGGAACATGAGCATGGAGTTTAACATGAAATATGCCTTGAGGCAGATACAGAGATTAACAGAAGTCACATGATTTTTGTCACCTGCATAAAACCCTCTATACTCATTTACATTGGTCTTTGTTGCTATTTTTATCTTAAAAACAGGAAAATGGAGTGAAAAAACCAACCCCTACCTATCTAGCCTTTTTTGTAGAGAGGATGAAAGCAACTCCATCTGCTTTTTGGAGTGATTTTGCATTTAATGAAGATGTTAATATAACGAATTTGGGCTAGAAGTGTACTCATGGGCAGTGGGGGGGAGGGTGATTGTGAAAGTGATTAAATACTAAGGGGCATTCATTAAAATGAATCTCCAAGTACTTTGATGGATTACAATCTGAAAATAAACATTTCATGGAGATAATAAGGATACTCTGGTGTCAGACTTAATTTGGGTCAGGGCTTTTTTTATACCACTGCTTCCACTCTGGTTTAAATTTCCTGCCCATTGCTCCCTTCTTGGAATCTGAAAACCAACCAACCCAACCCCCTTTCTTCTAATACTTCTCACTGCTGTTGTGCCTTCACCACAGACTACAGTGCAGTACAGTGGTCCCAGCTGGGCAGCTTTGCACTAGCTCAAAATCTACCTAGTGTGGAGGTCTGTCAGGTAGTTCACTTGGTGAATCCATTTTTGTGCTGCATTGTATAGAGTAGAAGTTCCAACACGTATTATCAATATTTTTAAGCTCCCTCCCCTGAGTCTTTCTGGAGAAGCAGGATAAACCAGCTATTCTTCAGGCCAAACAACAACTTCAGCATATCCATAACTAACCTAAGCACAGATAATAGCTAAGATGTCTGTTGTCTCAGATCTTGTTGAAAGTATTGAGCTGTATCTCAGTTTTTCAGTTGACTAGTGAATTTCCATAGGAAAGAAGGAGTTCTGTTCCACTGAGATGTGAAAGGCTGTTAAAGAAAATAGTGAATGCCTGCATTGCAAGCTAACCCTAGAAGTTACCATGTTCTCACATAGCTTTAAAAATAGTAATAAGAGACAATGCAAGAATCCGTGGATAGAACTGCTGTGCAGTCTTGTTCTTGTATGCTTTTCCTCTTGCTAATAGTACATATTGTTCAGTTGCTTGTATCTTCATCGCGTGAAACCACAAGATAATGTTCCTTAAAACTGATTTATTCAGAGGTCATGTAGTATGCAAGGCTGCATACCAAAGCAACACACATGCTAAAGTGGCTTAAAGATGAATACACAACAGTTATGACTGGCTTGTACTGCCTGATCGTGTTGGCCTTTCCATAATACTTCACTTGGGTTGATGCTGTGGTGTGTTTTCCTCTATGCTGGCTTCTGTTTTGGCTTTCTGTATAAAGTCTTTACTCTTGCTAGGGATAGTGGTGGTGGTTTTTAAGATGCAGACATCTGTCTTCTGGGAATGGCTTAGACTTTGAGCTACTAAGCAGCTGTCAGTTGAGAGTTATTTCAGTAAGCAAATCTCCTTTTCTACAGAAAGAATTTTTAAAAATAGATTAAAGTCCGGTTCCTTGAAATTCAATTTCCAATACAGTAAGTGTGGGCCCTAAATACCAATCATGTGTAATCTTGTTTTAGTTACAGATATTTCCACAACTGAGAAGCATTTATAGCAAGAAGAATGCCTTTTAACCAACCTAATTGAATTGATGCAGTGTGGTAAACTGCTGGAAAACAGAGAAAACCCACCAATTTATGGCTGGCAAAATATTTCAGGAAATTTATTGTCTGACTTGTTAGTAATTTTAAAAAAATTTACTCACATCAATCTGTCAGAAGGATTTTCAAGCAAAGATATCCAAACCAAAGATGGGTTTGTAGAGTCTCAGTTGAGTTTGATTATTTAAAAGATGATTCATGGCCTGGCTTCAATTTATCTGAGTCCCTTAAATGAGACTGAGGGGTAAATTTATGAATCTGCTTTTCTCTTGTCTGTTTTTTCAATGGCACTTTTTACAGCAAGAAAAAAGGAAAAGCAGTATTGAAGCTTACAGAATAATTCATGATTTTAAATCAGCTTTGGTCATGACTTAAAACAGGTGCTTTTCTACCCACAACCTCCTGTAAATCACTGAGCTGTCAACCTTCTGTATTTCTGCCCATGGTAAAATAATTGTAATTGGCTGAAATGTGGGCTGTGTAAAATGGCAGCAGAATAATTCCATCCTAGAGAACTACTACAGTTTTATGGTGGGAAAACTGAATATTGTAGTAGCAGAATACAAAAAACCCCAAGTGTTTTCTAGGTAGATTTTTGAGTGCGTTGGAAACCTATCTAAAATGGCTAGAAGACATTGACTTTTCCTCTTCTCCTGTACCCCACTCCTGGCTTAGATCAGCCAAGCAGAATGTTGTCTGCAGAGTATTTGGGATAAATGTTCATTGTGAGAGACCAGCAGCCTGCTCTTGAGGGGCAAAGAACTAGAGTCTCAAGGGGGGTGAGAATCAAATGGGATCATGTGATAAAATGAATTTCATAGAAAAACTTGGAACTTTCTCTGTCCAGCATAGTGAAGCTGAGCAGATCTACTCTTGTCCCACTTCCATCAGTACTGAACTGTTCCCCAACATAAACATTAAACCAAATATTAGCAATAGAAATTCACAGTGAATATCAATTAAATGGTAGGTGCTGACTTTATTTTCATCTTTCCTATTGGATGTCTGGTCTAACGTGACATTGCACAGTAAATCAAGGTTTCTGTGAAAAAAAGTTTGTTTAATTAAATAGCTATTGAGTCTGAAATGTGTCAGTATTGAAGTGGGAGGGCAGAAATAGCTGGAAGGATAAAGAGATTAACTAGGTGGTAAATAAAGTAGACTCCTTAACATAGAGAGGGAAAAATAGAGCTCTTTAATGAATAAAATCTGTTGAATTATTTCCAAGTGCTGGGCTTGAATGAATTGGCTATAAATAATTTGTATTGTGAATTTTGCTTCCATTACTATCAGTGAATTATCAACAAGCAGTTTGCTGACTGCTCAGCTGTTTTTGTAACCAGTTGTCAGGGGAAGCCATTTTGCCATGCACGATGACCAGGAGTTGTGCTATAGATCCTGACCACCAGCTACAATATTCTTACCTGTTAAATACCATAAACAAACAGGTTGTGGAATGCTTCTGCTACAGTCCTCATAACTTCAGATCACTTGTTGAATAATTTCTGCAATAAGTACCAATACTTGTTAGCATCTCATTTTTGAGCATACAGAATTCAGTGTGTGAACCACTGGTATGTTCTGATCTCACATATATATATGTCCTGAGACTGAATTAACTTTCTTCAGAGTAGCTAGTGAGAGGCTGTGTTTTGGATTTGTGCTGAGGGGAAGGCTGATAACATACTGATGTTTGTAGTTGCTGCCAGGACAGTCAAGGACTTTTTAGCTTCTCTGCTGTGCCACTGTCTGCAAGTGCAGGAGACGCTGGGAGGGAGCACAGCCCCAATGACTAGATTAGGATTTCACCTTAGGTTTGTGATTCAGACCCAAATTGGCCAATGGTATATTCCATATCATACATGTCATGTCACATAGATGAGGATCTGTCTAGAAGTATTCTCTCTTTCTGGGTCAGGTATCTCCAGGTGGTCCCTTGCTCCAGGTTGTCTTTCTCTGGGTTGCTCCTCTCTCAGGGTTGTCTTGGTCTCTCAGTCACCTGTGCTCTTACCTTCATTTCAGGGNGTGGTAAGCAGTATCAATGTGTGTCACTCATTTGTGTATTTGTATATATTACTATTATTATTATCATCATCATCATTATTATTTCCAAAATTATTGTAGTTTAGTTATTAAACTGTTCTTATCTCAAGCCACGAGTCTCTTTTTCCTTTACCCCTTTAATTCTCTTCCCCACCCCTGGGAGGGGGAGGGGAGAGGGTGAGTGAGCAACTGTTATGGTGTTTGGCTGCCAACCAAGGATTCAAAATCACAACAAGGTCACAATCCCCCAAATCTTGTTTCCAAAAGGAATAGCAGAGTTATTCCTGGAGAATATGCTGGGCATTGAGAAGTAGAGTTTAATGTAAAAGTACGTATGTCTGTCTGCAGAACTAGAACAATTCTGTTACTTTGAGGATAAAGCAAATTCCTACATAACAAAGACCATAAATGTAATTATTAAATTATTTTAAAGTTGCTTATATGTTAACTAAAATAAACTTTTGTTTTTTAATTGCTGGTAAAGTGATGTTACAATGTGTGGCCTGTGCCTCAAATTAAAGCAGCGAATGAAATTATGCATTTTTGCATGGTTAGAAAGGAACTCATTACTGAACAGTACTAGTCTGATTTCTCCAAATACAAAAGGGAAATTTCTAAATGATTCTATACTTAAAACATTATAACTGAGTTTCAGAAGAAAGACACACTAAAAAAAAAGGAAAATAAAATGGTTTACGTCAATATTATTTAGATCAAAGTATTTACTTCAATTTTATTTTTTTCCAGAGTTTTTTTAGATATGAAACCGTAAATTTTTTTCTAACTGCTGTGAACTAAAGGCAACAGATGAACTTACTAGCTTGGCTATACTGCCCATTTTCCATATTATTTCAATTTTTTTCAAGTGTTTTAGTATTGGCAAATTTGCCTGTTTTACTAGAGAAGTTTATACATATAGTCTATTTTGTATTTGAAAAGAAAAAAACATGCTGTCACTGTGTAGCTTTGACCTATAACAACTTTTTAATGGGATTTAGTGATAGGAAAGGGAGGCTGCAGCTATCAAATATAAACAGAAGTTGCCTATTCTCATGCTGCCTGGGAGGAGGCATGTAAATCTTTTTGGGTAAGTCAAACTCTGCTAAGAACATTGCATATTCAGATGGGAGTTGACTCATCATCTGGAATGTTCAACTGTAACACCACATTTATTTGGATAGGTTGAAAATTATTTTGGGTCTGATGCTCACAGCAAACTACTAGAAGATCTAAAACAGCATTAAGTGGTCATTAGGCATTTTGGGGTTATTTTCAGAACACCTCCAATTTTACATCTGAACATTGTGTGGATTTACTGTCTTTGAAGATAGAGTGTAGTAGAAAATATAGGGCCATTTTCCAAGAGTGAGTGAGGGTTACAGTGTCTGCATTACTACATCCCAGCCAGCTTTGGAAATCTAAGAGGGCCACTTTTACATATAGTTTCTGCTAGTGGCAAGTGATACAGGTCTCAAATATGAGTCCATTCAAATCAAGTGAATAAGAAATGAAGACTTGTCCTTAGCTGATGCAATACTAGAAAATAAAGATCTTTGGAAAACATTTATGTAATAGTATCTTTTCAGATTTTCTTCCTTTTTCAGGTGAAGTCTGAAACAGTGTGGTATAACTGACATGCAGGTAAATTGTTCTTCAGTCACAGCCTCAACAAAATAGATGGAAGGAAATGTGATTGTCTGCTTTCTGTTAATTTTCCTTTTACACCATCTCAAAGGTGTTTGGTGGTCAGGTCATCTTGGGTTGTGTGTTTGTCTTCTTCTGAGTGCTATTAATTCAAATAGTTTCTTAACTTTCTTTCTTCTGGGTAGTTCTACAATCTTCATCACTGTATAATGTGAAGTTCCTGCCCTGTAGTCCACACAATAAGGTTGGGAATTAGCATTTTCCCATTTTTTAGACAGAGTTTGAAATACCAAGATGTTTGACAACTTATCCAAAGTCACACAGTGTATCTCTGTAATTGATGGAAATGTGTTTAAAGTCCAAGACTCCTAGAGTACATGTTAAACAGAAGCCCTCATTGTTTATCCCTCTTTTCTCTAGTTTTTCTTGACTGGTTTCTCTACTAACCTGCTAATTGGCATGCAGACAGAGGTTCTAAAAATTTGGTATGTTAGTCTGAACTCAGTGATCCTTTGAGTCTAGTTCTTGTCTTGGCCTTCAGAGATATAGCTGGAGCTTCAGTAAGTGGTTCTGGATCTTGGAACAATGCTGGATGTTATTAGAAATGTACATGTGCTAAAGGATATCTGGATATACTGAGCCTCTCATGATGGTAAATTATTGTCCAGAGCATTTGTTTAGACATTGTGGTAAACAGCCAGTAGGATGAGGGACTGTCAGTAGTGGGGGGAAAAAAACAACCCAACACTCCAAACACAGCCTTGTAAAAGAAATACATACTCATTGCACAGATTTCGGTATTTTGAAATCTGGGCTAGTTTGGATTTAGAATTTAAAAATAACATGTTAAAATTAATTTCTGAACAGGAAAGCAAAAGTCAACATGTTTTCCAAGGGCAAGTTGCTAAAATCTCCTTAACACCAATAATTCTGCAAATGTCTATCTCACAAGCCTTGTTGTCTGGCTTGTGCCACCAAGTTCTTGTTGAGATAAAAAGAGTGCTGAAATCAAGGACTTGCAGACCATAATGAGAAGAAGACAGCCAAAGAAATGGTCAAATAGTTGCATTTTTACTACATGGATGTCCAAGCAATCATTTGAGGTTTTTTGTCACAATTACTTCTACTGGAAATAGATGTGCTTTCCAGAAAATATGGCAAGATAATTACTTTTTCTAGTCTGCTGACCATTCTGCTTTCTCCAAATGGAATGGACTTGATCCTTTTTTTGCCCATTTCTGTACATCTGAGAAGGTAAGCTGGACCCTAGCAATACATAAATGACCACATAATGCTATTTTAATTGATTAGAAAGAAAGATGCAGAAAAATTGGTTTCCAGGACATACATATCCACTAACCCACAAATGTGATAGTCTGATCATTGGAAAATAATTATATTGTTTTGTGACCAGATGAAAATACTATACATTCCTTGCTGTTAGTAATTTAGACAATCTGATTCAGCAGGTAGAAAAAGATGAGGGACTGATAGTTGTTGACTTTCCATGTCAGCAAGTACGGGGCCCTCACTGATAAATGAGGAGAGAATTGAAACTATGTCAGCAGGAAATGGCCAGTCATACAGCTGACAACTAGTCTTGGCAAGGAATATATGTAATGGTTTGGTATTGCAAGCTGTTTCTAGTTAACATTATCAAAGCCACCAGCCAATAGCCTCATAAGACTGCTGACAGGCCGTAATCTAATCTGGCCTCCCATTTGTTCTTTGTTTTTATCCACTAAATACAGTTTCATCTTTCCTCTGGTTTACTTGTGTGCCATTTAAAATCTGAACATTGCATTCAGTCTTGTGGACACAAGAAGAGCAGAGGTGTTATAATCAAAATCATGTAGAGCTGGGCCTCTGGCAACAATTTTTAGTGAAGATGTGTTCAGATTTCAAAATAAACTTACTATAAAAGGGGAAAGAAATATGGTTGCATTGTTTTTCTCATAAATGTCCTGAAAGTTTCAAGCTGAAGTTTGAAAGTAGGGAAGTTTTCCATCATACCTAGTTCTGAATAGGCATCAGGAATAGACTGTAGGAGGAAACTTTGAGTCTGTAGTTGTAGGTGCAGTGGAAAGCAGATTCAAGGTTATTTGCTTGATCAAAGAACAGAAACAGATCATATGAGTTGTGCTTGAAGAAAGTAACTTACTTAGAAAAAATATTAACTAAGATTCTATGATAGGTTCAGATTTACTGATTTTATTTAAAGTTATTTGTTGAAAAGCTGTTGGCTTAAAATTAGTCAGTGAAGAGTCAACATATTCCTATGGCTTAGGTTTACCTGAAAATAGTGATTTCTGGTAAAGAAATAGTATTAATGTACTATATCTTTGTTCATATAAAGTGAAGGGGGTGTAGCAGGAAGGGTGCTAAATCGACTTTATTTCTTTGCTCCTCCAGAAGCTTCCTGTGTGTTGATGGTGTATTTGATTAGGAATAGCTCAATAAAAGTGTTGTGTATCAAAAAAATGTTTCTAAAAAATTTAGCTGCCTAGCAATTCACTTCTCAAAGCAGCTAGTTGGGTAGAATCAAGCCTTGTAACTGACAGTTTTTTTCAGATGTTAGTTTCCCCTGCCACAGCACTTCTGTGCTGTGCATGTGCATGTGCATGTACATGTGCATGTGCATGTGCATGTGCCCAGATGGGACTTGCTGCTGTCACCATGTAGCAGCTTGGCATTCGTGCCAGTGTCCCACTGGCTTCCCAGACCAGGCATTGTATAATGATAGTGAAAAATGAAATGTGTTTAACTGGTTTCTTTTGCTGATCTGTCTCCAAATTTTCTTTAACTTGGTGAAGAAAATGTTTCCCAGGAGGTGGGAGATGCAGGGTCATTTTTGTCATGTGGCAAAGGCAAGTGGCTTTGGGTTTTCTCTGATGGCTCCACTTCCCTTCAACATGCTGTTATGAGATCCACAATGAGGTGCTGTTTGGGTACCTTGCTTGGGGCTATGCCTTCTTTCCACCCTGTGGTCCCCTGAGAGTAAGATACGATGTTTCACCTGCACAGTCTTATCCTCCTAGTCTTCCTGCTTTTCTTTCATAATGGCACAAAATCAAGGGTAGAAATGCTGTGTCTTAACTGAGGTGTTGTGAAAACAGAGACGGAAAAATTCATGTCTTTAACAGTAGACATCTGTCTGTCAAAATGTGACTTTGTTCTCATTTGTCTATGTTTCTCAAGGCTGCCAGGACAGTTTTTTTTTCTTGCATGAGCACAGCTGATAAAGGTGTTCAAGCCTGGGAAGTATTTTTTCTCCAGTGTCAAGGGGCTGTTAAGAAATCTGAATCTGCTGTGCAGAACCACCAGTTTTTAAAGCACTGCTGGTAACACAGCTTGTGACATGGTTCTTTTTCTTGACCTGGAAATATAAAGAATTAGTTGGGTGAAGCCTCTGGGCATAAAGGAAAAAAATCTTAGTATGTTTGTCTGGGGCAAATATTCTCAGGGAACACAAACACACTTGCCAAAATCTCTTTAATATATAAAGATGATGTTTTGAAGTTCAAATTTGAAAAAAAGTCTTAAAAACAATTTATACATAAACATCAGAACCTAAATTATTTGCTAAAATAATTTTAACATGTAAAACAAAGAATAACCAGTCTGACTCCTTATCTTTTCCCAAGCTGTTACTGTTGACTAACTTAGGAAAATACACAACAACTTTAATGCAAATTACAAACTGATATCCACATTTTTTTTCCTTTAATTATTTAATGCCAGGTATTATATGGACATTTAAGGATCTGAGCAGCCATTTACAACGAAGAGCTGAGGAAGAAAATGCAGTCAGTGCTAGACAAAGTGACTTTTTTCACCCACTGATGGGAAAAGAAGTGTAAGTGGTGTCTGATGTTTGCAAGAAAGGAGAGAAAATGAGGCTGCCTAAATGTGTTCTGTTCTCATAGACTTAGTAATTGCATTGTGAAATACGGATTAGAACAGTCTCATCCATAAGAAGAATGTATTTTTTTATGTAAACTCTCACAGAAATCTCCTGTTTTGCAATCTTCTTGCAGTATTGGCAGGATAATTAGATAGGAAGTTGACACCATCCTATTTGATCTATTTACATCGTTTCCTTCTTCTGCTACAGCTTTTCTGTTTTCATTCCTAATGCATGTGATGTCCCTTCTTCAATGGAGCGTCTGCAACTTTTGCTGCTTCTGTTGCACCTGCTGAAGTCTTCCCTTGTATGTCTCATTATTCTGCAAGATCTTGAGAAAGCCAGGCATTGAGGACATTTGCTTGCAAAAGCCAGAGCTCCACCTTTTAGTGGCCTCTTTAAATAAATAAATTTAATCTTCCCTTGTCTAATCCAAAACATATGTTTCCCTATAGGATTCATTTCTTTTCAGAATTCATTCCTCTTTTCTTAGCTCAAAGGGAAAAGCAAATGTCACCCAAGCCCAAAATGACTTGCCCACATCACAGATCTATTGTTGAAAGTACGTCAGAGCTTCTCGATAATAAAATGCCAGAAATGGAGGCACTAAGATGAAATATGGATATACTAGTGTGTTTTTGTGCCTGTAGGTTTTTTCCAAGCAATAAAAATGTCAAAAGCAAAAAAAGTATGTGTTTGATTGGAGAAATGTGTTCTTTTTAAATGCTTAAAGAAGCAATAGTGCATTGTAAGATTCTGTCAGTTTTGCTGGCTAAAGAGGAATTCCAAGTCAACACAGCAGTTCTGGCTTAATATTTGTAATCATAAAACTTTTTGAGAAGTGCCAGCATTTTTTCTTGAACTTGATGTGTTCGTGCATGACAACCAGAATAATTATACATGGAAAATAGGAGGGAGTGAGAAGGGGCAGGGAGGAAAGGGAGGAAAGTCTACCAAAATGGAACTGTATTTTCTTTACTGATTAATGGTCTGCTTTTTGTCCATTTAAATTATTCTCATCTCATTTGAGGTTATAGAGTATGATCTACCACAGCTATGAAACAGATGATATAAAACCCCAATGGGAAAGGCACATTTGGTAGGAAAGTTTTCCAACAAATAGACTTGGAAAAGTAAATGAACCACATTGTTCTTCCCCTACTTCATGCTTAGAGGAAAAATTCACAGTCAAAATCAATCAAAGTGTAATAGTTCATGAAAATGAATTATAAATTTCACGGGAAAAAGTTTCTATTTTCCATTAGATGGAAACCATAATGGGCTGGATCTAAAAAGCATTGAGTAGTTCTTCCAAGTAGTGCAGGGTAATTGACAATGCTTATATTTGGACCTTGACTACAGTAAAGAATTATCTGTGATTTTGGCAACAATTTTCTACTCTGATTTTTGTTTACTATGATGCAATCATTCTCCAAAATGGAAGTACAAACCTAGTTTCCTGCAGAAGGCAAGAGGACAAGAGTAGTTACTTAAATTAGGACTGTGTTGAACCTCTTTGTTGACTCCTCTAGGGATAGTGGAATCAACACAAGGGACCACAGCCCATAACAGATCAGGTTAGACTTCTAAATTGCTCTTTGTAAAGTATTAATGTCATTCATTTAGTTTTAATTTCCATATAATGAAGCTATTAACAAAATTTACATACTTGTATTAAAATTCATCTCTGCAGAGATGGATTTGGATTTTATATTTAAAGCTGTCAAAATACACTTATGTCTCACCTTAAAAGTGACAAATGGGATGATTACAAGTTTTAGGCTTCTCAATTTCATTCGAAAATGGCTAATCATTTAAAAGAAGAAGAAAAGGGTGAGAGAAGTTTTCAGAAGAATAAAAACCATAAGCACATTGTGATAGACTATGATGAGTTTCAGAAAATGATGTAAACTATTCCCTGCTCATTTTTACCTTCTATTTATCTGCATGTTGTCCAACATTTGTTGCTAGCTTCCCTATTGAGAAAGAACTCGGAGCTCCAAGTTTTGTTTTAACTCTTGATCTCTTTCTGACCTTGAGTATTAAACTCTGCTACCTATAAATGAAGAATGAGCTGAGAGGCTTTTGGGTAGGTTTCAGTTTTTCAAACTGAATTCAGGGAATGGAGCTGCAAGATTTTGGCACAGTTCCATCACAACATGGAGTTTTAATTCAGAGCTGACTCGGAATACTATGTTTTGATGATGGCATGATACCGTTGAAGTAAAAGTCATCCATATGCTCTTTTTAAAAATGACCAAAAAACCCACCACCACCACCAAAACTTACAGTGTTGCTGAATCTGGTCCATTTGCTCAAGCAGTTTATCTGGAAAATGAGGTCTAGCTTACTAAGGTTGTTGCAAGCTAATCTGTTGGGCTGAATCTGGTGTGGCAGTGCACCTTCTCCTTAAGGAAGGCAAGAGAATGTGTCTTCTGAAAGCATGTTCTTCTCTTATGACTGAATGAAACCTTCTACTTTAACTCAGTCATCCCTGAATTGGTCAGGCAGTTGGGCTAGACGATCACTGTAGTTTCCTTCCAACTGATATGGCCCTTCCCTTCCCTTCCCATCCCTTCCCATCCCTTTCCTCTTTCTTTTCTTAAGGTGTTTGAGTGGTGTAATGAAGTAAGCTTTGGAGAGCATGGATAATTTCCAGCTATGAATGGGAAGCAGTAACATTTTAATATGTTAGGTACAATGAGAAAAATAACTGATCAGTTTTCCTTTTTTTTTCTGACTTAGACACTTTATTTCAGACAGTGACATGCTCACTTCTGTGAGGATGTACATTTGTTAGTTTTATGTTGTCTTAGTGCCAATCTAGTACAGATGATTATACTGGGGAAATTAACAAAAACATAAGACTCAACACAAAGGACATGTGTCCTGGGTTAAGCAGAGACAGACTGTTTAAAATTAACTCTGTTAACTTTTTTTTTCTCCTCTTCATAAATAGCTAGCAAGAGGCTATGTTTGGGATTTGTGCTCAGGAGAAGCTGATAAGAACGATGTTTTGTGCTGCTGCCAAGGATGGCAGACCAGGGAAGAAGGACAGCTGGTTGCTAGCCTAAGATTTGCTCTTAGGTTAAGACTGAAACTCAGAATAGCCAATAATCTATTCCATAACATACACATCATGCCCAGTATATAAGTGAGGACCCTTCCGGAGGATCGGCCCTTCTCTTCCTCGTTCCGGTGCCTTTTGGTTTCGGTCCTCTCTTCTGGCTCTGCATTGCTCTCCCAAGGCCTTCCCCCTGCCCCACTCCGGTCAGCTCTTGGTCTGGGACCCTCCCTCTCCGGGTTCGTTATCTGGGGCCAGACAGGGGCGCTCAGACTGCTGTCTCCGTTCCATGAGTGCCTCCAGGAGCCATGCACACCCTGTCTGGGGGAATCGTGAGTGTAGTTCTGGGATCGTTAGCTGGAAACAGGCTGAGCCACTGTGTATCACTCATTTGTATGTTTGTATATAGTATTATTTTCAATATTATTGTGGTTTAGCTATTAAATAGTCCTTATCTCAGCCCACGAGTCCTCTTTTCCATCTACCCCTTTAATTCTCTTCCCCTGTGCTCAGATAGTGATGGGAATTGTGTGAGCAGGTATGTGTGGTTTGGCCCCCATCCAGGGGCTAACCCATCACAATATGTGAAATATTCATTGTGGTCTGTATGTAGTTAGAGCTAAATGTGTCCAAAGAAGAGGGCAGCATCTTGATATCTTCCCCTGGGAGTATGTTTCCTTTACACAGCAATAAACTTATTTATTATATTCGTTAGATTAGGGACTCCAGAACAGCTGCCATGGGATAAATGAAGGTTCACTTGCAAATTTTTTTGTCTTACTGGGAGCAAAATTGAGAGGATGTTAATTGTTAATAAGGTAATTTAGACTGGAACTGTGTTGTGCAGCACTGATATCTATTTACTGACATATTAAATATTTCTGATAAGAGGTTATCTGCTGTTATTTTCCTCAGTATATCACATGAAGTAAGCATGCAGTAAATGTTACATCTGTTTTCATCATGAGCTAGGAGGTTTGAGTTTATGTTTTGCATGGGAGAGAAATTGCAAAATGAAAGGATTTTTCCTTAGTTTGCAAAAGTTTGAAGGCAGTTCTGATTAGTTCTGGATTCTTTGAACCTCCATCATTTGAAACAGCTCAGACCTTTAATTCAGCCATTTGTCAGACTCAATGTAACATCAAACGATTAAACAAAAATACATGAAAAACACATGTTTAACAAAGCATCTGCATGTGCAAAAAAACTACTTTAATGGTGCTCTTAATCTCTTCCATAAACCCAAATGAAACTTCCAGCTTTTATATGTTGCCAGTGCAATATCATATTCAAATCTGTGGTAACAAATTGATAAACAACTAAAAATTTAATATAGCAGTATATTGGACATAACATACTCTATTAAAAATTCAGGTTTTATTGACTTCAGTTACCTACTTCCTCTTTTTCCCCCATCTGAACTTTGAAAAGGACACTTTGACATTTTATTTGTGGTCATTCAACACTCTCACGTAAATTAGTTGCATATGTACATTTCTGCATTTCTCCTCAGCCCTGAAGAGAAGGACTTGGGGGTATCAGCTGATGAGAAGCTGAACATGAGCCGGCAGTGTGCGCTTGCAGCAAAGAAAGCCAACCGTGTCCTGGGCTCCAACAAAAGAAGCATTAGCAGTAGGTCGAAGGAGGTGATTCTCCCCCTCTAATCTGCTCGCGTGAGACCCCACCTGCAGTACTGTGTTCAGATGTGGGGCTCCCAACATAACAAAGGCCTGGACCTGTTGGAGAGAGTCCAGAGGAGAGCCATGAAAAGAGGGCTGGAGCACCTCCCCTATGAGGACAGGCTGAAAGAGTTGGGGTTGTTCAGCCTGGAGAAGAGAAGGCTCTGAGGAGACTTAATAGCAGCCTTCCAGTACCTGAAGGGGGCCTACAGGAGAGATGGGGAGGCACTCTTTATCAGGGAGTGCAGTGAGAGAACAAGGGGTAACGGGTATAAGCTAAAAGAGGGTGAATTTAGACTAGACATTAGGAAGATTTTCACTGTGAGGGTGGGGAGACACTGGAACAGGTTGCCCAGGGAAGCTGTGGATGCCCCATCACTGGAGGTGTTCAAGGCCAGGCTGGATGAGGCTTTGAGCAACCTGCTCTAGTGGAGGGTGTCCCTGCCCATGGCAGGGGGTTTGGAACTTGATGATCTTTAAGGTCCTTTCCAACCCAAACCATTCTATGATTCTATGATTCTATGATTTTAGAAATGCAGCCTTGGTGCAGAAAATGCATTTGACTGCAACCTGCTTGATATGTTGATAAACAACTTGGAGGTAATGCTTTTAAAATCTGGTGTTGATCCTGTATAGAAAAGGTGTGCAAAATATATAGATAACTCCATCCTCCCACATTATTTTCGAGGGGTTTTCTTATTTGTATTATTAATTCTTCTGTTAAGTGGATCTTTTATTGTGTGGATAGGTCATCACGTAAGGGTGAATCTTCTTGTTGTTTGCAAATGTAGAACCTGCATTCTGAAATTCATAGCTTATTAAAAATATTGTGAGTTTTATCATCTAACTGAAATTTACAACTAATCCTCTTGGAATCTGTGATTTGGACTCCTTTCTTGGGGGTGTGAAGGTGCTGCAGTTGTGTTGTGGTGGTGTTCTGTCCCTCTGCCCTTCCCCTCCCCAGTGTTTGGAGAGTGGAGAATGCAGAGAACTGTAAAGCTTATGGTGATTTTGAAACTGTCAAAGTATTGAAGTTCTTATGGAAATACATTATACCATTATTAGGTTCTTTGCTATTAAAAGATTGTTTTCCACCTCAGTCCATTCAAAATAAGGTACATAAAAATAGTGTTTTAAGCACAAAGTCGTGTGATCAGGTATTAGGAAACATCAGCCTGAGGGTCATGTAAATATGCATTCTTATGCTTGTTGAACCTTTTTGTGCTTTATAACAAAACTCTTTCACATTCATCTGCACAAGCATTATTTCTTAGCACTGAAACATTTCAAGAGTAGCTCTTAAAGTCTGTGAAAATGTGCAAGTGAAAACAAAACGTGTTAAAGGAGATCAGAGAATACAGGAGCCACGTAAAGCTGTTTGAATGCAATTAATTTGTAGACTTAAAAAGCATCATGGATGCACACTACCAGCCTTTGCATGTTTAAATCAATGCAAGTTAGCATGCTGTATGTTTGCTGATGGCAATGGAAAGCTATTGTTTTCTAAATGTGTTTGAGTTATGTGAATCTGATTGCCAGAGAGCAGGAGTATCCTTGTGAACTTGTGACAAAAGAAACAGGTATTTTGGACTGAAACTGGATGTCTGTTGTGTATTAAAAAGAATGTAAACTGTTATTGTATACACAATACTTCAAAACACAGCAAGAAAATAACAGTTGAAGAAATAGTTATGACATTTTATAGCAATTTATTACTTTGCTTGATCATGCATAATTTTAACCAGGATTATTTTATTTGCCAAACCCAAATTATATACAGCATTAAAGGAGGAAATAATCTGGTTTGCAGTACATTTTGTGTCTTAGATGAAGCTGGAGATTTAGTTAGGTTTTAAAGTTTAATTTACTGGGTTTTTTTTCAGAGAAACTAGATGCATTTTGCTGTTAAAAAATAAATTAGAAGCTAGTTTGATCTTTTCTTTTCTTTTTTTCTTTCTTTCTTTCTTTTTTTAAGATTAAACAAAAACCTTTTACTTCTTTTACAGCTGCTAATTCATCAGACCTTATCTTTGCACACAAGCTTTGGCCATAAAAATAGTAATTTCCTTTATTCATCATGTCATATTTTAGGACAGGCTAAAAATAACAAAATGCAAGGCAGGATATTGCCACAGTGAAAACATCTTACATTTCCAACATTTGGAATATATTAACCTTGCAGTCTCCTTTCCTTGCAAAGGTGTCATGTTGGCTTCCCTGACCTTATAGATGTGTTAAAAGAACTGCACCCAAGCTTGGTTACCAGAATAATATAAATGCTACTTCATGCTCTTGGAATTTCTTATTGTAATTTCTGTAACTTAATGTGTCTTTGTTTTTTTTTCACAATGCCAACTACTGATTTTCTTTGCTCTAGAAAGGTCATTGCGTTCTACTCTGAACTCTTTGTTGTTACATTATATAGATAAAGATAGTTTTTAATAATTTTAATAAAATATGTATGTATGACAGTGGAAACTTTTCAACAGCAACATGTATATATACTGAAACTAAGTGCGTTATTATAAAACAACCTTGGAGCAGAAATCACAGAATCACAGAATCACAGAATGTTAGGGACTGGAAGGGACCTCGAAAGATCATCTAGTCCAATCCCCCTGCCGGAGCAGGAACACCTAGGTCAGATCACACAGAAATGTTTTGTAAAGAAAAACTGTAGAGAAGGAAAACCTCTTAGGTGCATTCTGAAACTCACACCGAGGCAGCTCTGATTGGGAGAGTTTGTGTTGGTTAAAAGTAGAAACTATGTTCTTACACACTTGGCTTTTATCTCAGCTTTGCATTTTGCTGACAGTTGCCTCAAAGAAATCTCTTACTGACTGCTGTCTCTTAGCTGTCTGCTGCACACATTTGAGAGGCAACCAGGGCTTTCTTGCAGCTTATTGCACTGAATGAAGCTTTGCCCTTTTCATGATTTCATCCCTGAATCCCAAAGGGTATTAAAGCTCCTCTATGTGTCCACTTAGAAAAGAATTTTCATGTGTGTTAATTTTACACAATCATGTAAGTGAAACATACTCAGGTGAATTTGAATATTTTGTTCTAATGCATCACTAATATGGGTTAAATTTATGTCTTCTCTGTGAAATCTCTCTGCAGGTAAGTTTTCCATTATAATCTACATCATGCATCCGGGAGGAGGTGCTGAGTACCCCAAAAGCCATCTAGCAATGTCTTTAACTCATGACCTCTGAACAAAAAGGTACAACTTGAGAAATACAAAAGCAAACCATAGCAGTGAAGAACTGTAGAGCCAACAGAGATTGTCTAATACTTTAGAGATAGTTAAGTGCTGCAGGAATTTTTTCAGCTGAAATTTTGAACAGAAATAGACAATGTTCTTAGAAATTTTCTGTAGGATACCACTATAGGAAACATTAAAAATTAAGAGCTGTACAAAGCAAAGCTCTTGTCTATTTTGCTTGCTAATGTGTAAATTGCTGTAGAAGTAGCCCTTTCCAGAGTAAACCTCTTAGACTCAACAATGTTTTGATCTACTCTTCTTTCCTGCTTGAAGGTCTGGAGGTGAGACTAGAGCTTGATTATGATCTGGAAGATAAATTAAGCACTCTTTGCTTAATTTGAGGCCATGTATCCTTTTATTGAAGGCTTGATTTATCAGCTCTGAGTTTTTGTTGTTCTGTTGGTAATGGGTTCTTTTGCGGGGACCTAGAAAAGGAGCAAGAAGAAAAAAAAATCCTCTAAGTCTCTATGAAGTGTATACTCTCAAATTATATTATATTGTGGCTATGCTTCACAGACCACACACATCAAAGAACTTCCATTGTAGCCACTGCGGCTTACCTCGTAGCTCCTCATTTCATGCTGATCTTTCACAGTCAGGCCTAACTTATTTACACTGTATTTAATGATATGCAGTAATTCATTTCTGAATAGATGCAAACAGGCAGCAAATTGGAAATACAAGCTAGAGAGATACAAATGGGTGTTATCACAAAAACCAGAATTTAGTTTTCTGAAATTACGACACCCTCAGATGATCTCTGATCCTGCCATATTATGATAAGACAGATGTATAGTGCTGTGATTTGCCTAGTGGTATTCACTGTTGCTTACTTGTCAGCTTTAATAACAAAGCAGCCGGACAGACTAAGTTGAAATGTTTTATCCTCTGTGAATGTCATAGTCAAAGCATGCTGTCACAGTAACAGGTTAGGGTTTCTACTGCAATGAAGTTAGTATGCACAACAGGCTTTTTCTGCTTGGAACCATGTCACATTTCATGGTGTCACTGATACTGTTTTACACAGTGATTTGCATGAGGCCACTCCCTCTGCCCTGCTGTCTTCCTTCTGCCTCCTCCTTTCTTCGGTTTTTGCAAGGACAAATGTTATTCCATAAAGTCTCATCTCTTTCTTGCTAAAAGGATCTTTTTCAAGAGTCAAGTGAATGTTTTAAGTGAACTGATTTTATCTTTTTTTATCCCTAAGATGGTTTATCTGGGGAAGAAAAGACTGTTCTCTGTGTTCCCTAAAAGTGGTCATAGGGAAGAAAGGTATGGCTGGTAGATGGAGAGGAATGTGCAGAATTTGAACACAAACAGTTTCACCTCACTCTTTTATTTTTGAATTCTATCCATGTTTACAGTCCTTTTTCTCTGGAATTTGGGGGCGCATGGCAGGGGGATTGGAACTAGATAGGGTCCTTCCAACACAAATAATTTTCTTAAATTAATGCATTTGCTTATAGCATGTATGACATAGAAGTAACTTTCTGTGATGACTTCTAGCTGCATCAGTGATATAAAAATATCCCTTTCTTGCTGCTAGAAAAACAGGCTCAGTTCAGGAATGTTTGGATTATATACGTCATAAGTTTAGGACACTATATCAAAAGGTGAGAAAAAGTTTCCAATGATCCTTCTGAGGTCAGTATTTCACCTGATGGTTTTAATAAAGAAACATTTTTTCAAACAGTGCATTTTAAATTAAGATACTAAAAAAGGAAATAAATACATTGTTAGCTTGACATCAAACATGGAGGTGTGAGATAGGCACAAAATATACCTGTAGTGACTTTGTTAAATGTACTTGCTTGGTAACTTACCTGAAAGTAATTGTTTCTTCCACATCATCAGTGAAAACAGCAATCAAATGCAGTAGCATATTGCACCTCCATAGTATTTTGTGACAGTTCTAGCTGCCTGGCACCATCTCAGTAAATGAGTTACCCACTGATAGGTAGTGTATGAATGGCTCCTTATCTCTTAATGAATTCATCTGAATCATTGAATTATTGCACAAACATACCCATCTCCTTTTGGTTGCAGTGCAGACGGTTGCCTGATGGAAAAAATGTTTTTTACTGTGAATTTAAGGCTGAGGAAGGTGCTTCCTGGAAGCCTGAGAAAAGTACTGAAGAGCTACAAGGGGTGCATTTCAGGTGCAGGTCCCCCCATTTTGTAGTGCTTCACTGTGGTTATCTCAGCCCAGACCCTGCTGGAGTTGCTGCTTTTTAGGGGTCCCAGCTTTAGTGACTACTAAACCTTTTGTGACGGGTTAGCCCTTGGCTGGGGGCCAAACCACACACACCCACTCACACAGTTCCCGCCCCCACCCAATCCTTGAGTAGGGAATTAAAGGGGTAAATGGAAAAGAGGACTCATGGGTTGAGATAAGGACAATTTAATAACTAAACTACAATAATATTGAAAATAATACTATATACAAGTATACAATGTGATACACAGTGATATTGCCCCCCCTCCACCTGATGACCAAAGGCCCAGCCCACTCCCAGCCAACGACCCCAGAGGAGGGAGAGAATGAGTGATACACAACGATACTGCCCCCCCACCTGATGACCAAAGGCTCAGCCTGTTGCCGGCTAGCGATCCCCAGAACCACACTCATGATTCCTCCAAACAAGAGGGGGTGCACCACTCCCAGAGGCACTCACGGAATGGAGATAAGAGGCTGAGTGTCCCAGACCGAGAGCTGACCAAAGTGGGGGGAAAACGACCACCTGGCCACAGCTAATGATCCCCCCAGAGAGGGAGGATCCTGAAACTCATGGAATGGAGATAACAATTCAAGTGTCCCAGATCAGAATGTGTGTGAGGGTGGAAAGGCCTTGGGAGAGCAAATGCAGACACCTGAAGTGAGATGATCTGAAGCCCAAGGGAAGCAAAAAGAGAGAGATCTTCCGGAAGGGTCCTCACCTATATACTGGGCATGATGTGCATGTTATGGAATAAAATTATTGGCTATTCTGAGTTTCAGTTTTAACATAAGAGCAAATCCCAGGCTAGCAGCTGGACTGGGTCCTCCCAGCCCTCCTTCCTCCCCCCCAACCTGCCTGTGGAGAGCAGAGAGACTGAAGGACCTTGAAAAGTATCCTAGCAATATCTATAAACGTTCCTTCTTATCAGCTTTTCTCCTGAGTACCAATCCAAAACACAGCTTCTTGCTAGCTGTTTATGAAGAAAAGACAAAAAAAATTAACTCTCTCTCTACTTAACCCAGGACACCTTTCTACAATGAATAGGAGAGATGGCGTTTGCCATATCTAAAATCAGGGTATTTAGGAGTTAGACATCTCAGTGCCGAGCACTGCAGTGTACTGCTTCTTCTTCAGGTTTCAGCCTGGAGTGTTACCAAAACTAGAATGTATGTACCATTACATTTTGAGATCAGGGAGTTAAGTGTCAAAAAGAAATTGTTTGATCATGGTAAACATAATATTGTAGCACAAACCGGCTCTGTATCTGCACCCATTTAAACCAGTCAAAACACTTCTGTTCTTTAATGTTCCTGAAAGACAATGACCCTGTGTAGTTTAATTTGTTTTCCGTTCAGCAGCATACGTCTGCTTGTAGACAGAAGATATTTTCCTCTCTATGCTTTCATTTTAAATAGCATCCATTTACCAATTTCAACCAGGTTCACCTAGAATTGTGCCCAGAGGGTAAAAAACACAGCTAATTGCTACCAGCATGTGCTTATAATGATATATTAGTAAGGCCATCATTTAATATTAGGATTGACATAAAGAAAGAAGAGTGAGTGATGCAATTTTAATAAAAGCCTGATTATTTGCAAATTAAATAGGAGACCACTGTGGATAGTATTTTTTCATTGTATTTCTTGTGCAAGAGGAGACTAAATTTTACTTGCTTTTCTACTGTGTAGTTTCATTTATCTCTGAACTAAACTGTACAGTATGTGTACAAATATCTTGTAAACTTGGTTTGGTATAGAAAACAAAATGAAAATATGTCATGGTGCCTAAGTAATTTTTTTTGGAGTGTTTATATTAATGAAGCATAATTATTCAGCTATAAATATGTAGTAGGAGTGCTACGTTTGTGTACTGGTAGCATAATGGAATCTTTAAATATTTTAACTGAATGAAAATTACCAAATTGAAATTACTAAGAAGGATGAAGGAGAAGAGTCTAGTAACTATGCGTAGTGCTCAGGAACATGTTTAAAGAAGAGGCTGTGTATTGGTGAGATAATTGCAATTTACTACTGTATTTGCCATGTTATGCTACAACACTGTAGTGTTTGTTGTGTGTATGTGGCTTGCAAAAGACAAAAAAGACAATACCTTTTCCTTACAAAGCAGAAAATTTGTTGAATTGTGAAGGAATACAAGCAATTCGTAGCAATGAGAAATACATTAGCTTTTAAAAAATCAGTTCAAAGTTTTGGTCTATTTGAGAACAAAAGCTCCTCTAAAACAACATCCATCACACACTGAGTATTGTATGTACTATATGGGTACTGTAATAATTAATTTTTTTTCTTAAATTTACTGAGATAGTTTATATTGGAAAAAGACAGGCTGGTAAATGCTCAAGCATTGTAGGCTAGTATAAATCTTTAAGTAGTCTGATAAAGAATATTTTGTATGAGTTTTCTTATGAAGTAAGATTCAGAAGTCTTGATGGTAATATTTCTCCTAAATTATGTAAACCCTCACACTGTGCCTAGTCAAAGTAACTTTTCTAGAAATAATTGCTTGTGCTGCACGAAAATTAATCAGGACTGCACTTTCAGACAGCATTAGTCACAATGAATTTTTCAATTGGAAAAAGAAATTGCAAAAAAAATAGTTACTAAAAAAAAAAATCTTATTTAACTGTGCATCCTGACTGAACTCTCTACAAACCATCTCTGCATTCCGAAAAAGGAATATTTTTGCTGCAAAATTTTGGTAGATGCAGTTCTATAAGCCAGGGCTAGGAGTGTGTATTCCTTATCAATATAAATTAGAGTGGGTTACCTCAAGTCAATATAGCTGTGTTCATGTATGTTCTAATGTCAAAGCTGTGATTTTTACTTATACCTTTGCTTTATCTTTACTTGCAAGGATTAAAAAAACATTTATTGAATCTATTGTGGCTGAAATTAGATAAATGCTCTTCGGTTCCTTCTTTTGAATAGTGTGTTAAGCTCCATGGAAGGAACAGTTCTGTTGAATAAGAATAAAATGAAGATATTTTTTCATTAATTTCTGTTGTGTTTTCTAATAAGTTAAGACTAACAGTTAAAAGTGAAAATGTTTCCTAGAATCAGTTTCTAGAACTTCATTTTTCAGGGAATAAGAAAGAATCTATCAGTTTTGGAGTTCAGGTCTGAAGCACCTGTTCATGTTAACAGGTGTGTATCTTATGACTTACTGAATTGCAGAGCTTTATCACTCAATAGCAAATGCACCATTAGGGTTCTCATTGTTGTAGCACTTTTTGCCCATTGTTCTAGAAATATTTTACAAATACAGTTCATCATCATTGCTCCGTTTTATTGATAGAGATACAGAGACAGGTTAGTTGTGTCTCCAAGCTCATGTGTCAGTAACAAGATCTGGAAGAAAGCTCAGGTGTCTCCTATCTCCATTCTGTCTATTGCTCATAAGGCAAAAGCTCTCCCCTTCAATAGTTAATTTAGTGTGATCTATGTGAATCAAATATTGAATGGATATCTGTAACATGACTTAGATTTTTTGATCTATCTAAGCCTGCATTGTAGTTCTCATGAATATTAATACTGAATGCTGAGTTTCTTCTTTACTCTGTTCTTATGGGAAAGGGCTACTAAATACAGTAGCTAAGGAAGATGCCAGTGTGTGTAGAACTGATGGAGGATTTGATTTATATGAGAGTATATATTAATATGAACAAGAGGGTACTCATGCAAGTTCTTATAACCCTTTTTTTTTTTAACCATACTTCTTGAGTAATTTTATGGGCCTGTATTTTCATAATTCTCTTATGGACAAAAAGTGATTCCATGTTTACTTAGTTAAAAAAAGGATCAGATACTCTGACGATTAAAAAACACCAACATGAACACATCTCTTACTTCAGCATCATCATTTAGCTCACTTAACTGAAGAGTGTCTACCCTGAAGCTCAGTAGGAACCATAACAATTTTAATTGTTTTTGTACAGAAAAAATATTTTAATGTAAATTATTATTGTTAAAATCCTTTATTGGGGAAATATCAACATGAAAATATTTTCCTCCCTATCCTGTCTTCCATGTCCCATTAATATATTGTACTTGATGTATTTTTTTCTCTAGGTGTTGGTGGAGAGTGTTTCTCCTGGATGACTCTGAAGATATTTTCTTATTTTTGGTGCTAGTGACATTCTGTTGGCTCAGAATAACCATCTATTCAAAACCCGATGGTGTTACCTTTGTAGACTCCAAAAGATCTGACTTTGAACGTGACTTCACGCATCGTTCCCTTTTCAGAAAACAATGTACCTACATTTCGTTGTGTTAGGCCAGCTATCCCATGAGTCTTCTGTAAGGCTTCACCCCAACTATATCATTGTTCTGGGTTCACAAAGCTCTGTCTGAAATTTTGTTGTAAGTATGTGAAATTTTTCTTGTGAATAAATTAATACAAGGATGACCTCATGGTAGGCTGCATATTTTAAATTGTAGTTAGAAGAATATCAGCAACACCTGTATATTTTTGCATGTTTTGTAGTAGGAAGTGGCAGCCACATGGTGAAGCTTTTTCTGACACTACCTCTAGGTTCTAACACTCTAGGGTCTTGAGTGTTTTATTAATGTTAAATTACCTGTGGTTTCTCAAAACATGCCCTTCAGAGAGAGCTCTTCAGAAGCAGTCCTCCCTTCCTTCCTTCTTTCCTTCCTTCCTTCCTTCCTTCCTTCCTTCCTTCCTTCCTTCCTTCCCTCCTTCCCTCCTTCCCTCCTTCCCTCCTTTCCTCTTTCCCTCCTTCCAGTGGCACTGAACCATCTCCAGAACTCCTGTGCTGCCCTGTCACAGGGCATGTCCGTGTCAATATGGCATGACAAATCCTGTAGAAAAAAAATGTCTTGAAGACAGTGTCCTCCTATAACACTGTTCCTGAATGGATCACACGTTTCCCTCTTCTACAACTGGTACCTTGCACAATAGAAGGGCATCTCCTATGCTATCCTTAAGATCTGCTTGCTGCAAAAGGATAGTCAGAGAAGAGAAAATGTCATATCAGCAGGTAAAGTGATTATAAAGCTGCAGTTTGGGAACTGATGGATGGGGTGTTTTGGTTTTGTGTTGTTTAAAATGAAAAGGTCCAAAAGGCAAAACCTAAAGGCAAGGATGCCTCTGGACTTCCCACCATATTTTTTTATGTGGAGTATATTAAGCCTTGGAGCGTGCCCCTCTTGGATATGGTTTGCTCCACTTCTCAGTCTTCAGTCTTCTGAATCTTCTCATTCTGGTATTTCTGTTTCATTGCAATTTTAAAATAGTGGTTGAACAGTCTCCTGATTTTTGATTTTATGATATGATACTGAACCAAACCTGAAAAGATGTTAATCCATAAACAAATAAATAAGATTCTATGTTTTTCTGATTTAGTAATAGGAGATGTAACTGGATAAAATTGCACATGCCCATTTTGGGAAACTTAACTGATGGTTTTTGGTAAAGGCCTTTTTTTTAATTTAAGATTTACTAGTTTGATGACTAGCATGGAACAAGTTGATAATTAATTTTTTAGATACAAGGAATCATTCTGCGTTCTGGTACGGCCACAGTTTACAAACTTGCTGGCAATTTCAGCCTGAAGGCCAAGCACTAAAAAAGCCATCAGGGTGAACACTTGTTCTGACAGACGACTCCTTCACAACTGGCTGGAGACACATTGAAGAGGATGAGGTAGAGGCTGGTAGTACACTTCTCCTGTGTTTAAGCGGCAGAAAACACTTAATGCTATTTCAGGCTATCACCTTTCTTGTGTTAAACCTGTGGTGACATTAATCTAAGCAGATAGGGCTGCATAAACAGATGCAGTGGTAATGTGCAGCTCATAGCAAATGTCTCAGCAGACAATTTGTGCCATTGATATTTGACAGAAATCACCAAGTATGATGATAATTCTTTGGTGAACTTTTTATTATATTGTAGAGAATCTGCAACGACTTGTCCTATGCTTGTCTCACAGTTCATGAACAAACAACGCTTCAAAGCATAATAGTCAGATGATCTCAGGATGCAAGAATCCTTCAGATGTTTTCAGAGTCATGTTGAAACGTGTTTCCATTTGACAAAAGCAGGAAATCTTAGTTTTCTTCCCTTTTATAAACAGTGGAATCCTCTGCAAAGGGAATTCTGCTGCCCAAGCAAATGCACACTTGAGCAATTCAGACCCAATTAGTAGTTTAGATGGTTCACTTTGAGTATATTTGCTACAGTAACAACTAGAAAACAGCTTTTTGATTTCAGGAGGTAAATGTGTCCACCTCTTTTTCTTTTCCAAGATATTTCTGATTCCAATTTGTTCATGTCCTTCTTATGTGAAGTGTAGCCTGCCCTCCCTTCAGACTCCTTTTTTATTTCCCCTTCCTCTACCCAAGGATATAAAATGCAAGTATGTGTCTGTGGCTCATACCACTTTCTTTCTAGTGTTAAAAGGAATCCTTTTGGTGAATCAGGCAAGAAAAACGCCTGTACATTTTGCAATAACTCTATTTGCTTAAAGTATTTAAAGGAATTCAACAACACCTTCTCAGTTATATTCTTCCTTTCTGCTAGCTTTTATTTTTTTACGCTGCTGACTGAGTTAAAGAATATGTGTTTGCAATGCTAGTAGTCTGTACTTTCTTCCAAGAAAATTGAAAACGAATGTGAGAGAGATAACTTAGCATTCTGTAGCTTCTGTGGGGAACAAAATAGTGTACTTTTGTGCACGAGCATAGAATAAAAGCTTGTTCATGTGTTCCTTTCATAGCAAGGAAACACTTACTGAACATTTCCATACCAACACAATAGAGTAATAAGTGTGCTCTATTTAATTGACTGAAAATCATTAACAGTGCTTCCCGGTTGATAGGAAGTTGTATTCCTGATTTGAAAGTTCTCCCACTCAGTCCATTGTTAAGGATGAAATAATATACTTTAACTCTGTAGCCTGGAGTCACATGCTTGACTCCAGTGCCCTCAGAAGTGATGTAAACAGCTTTGGTTTTAAGTGGGAGGGCAAATAAAGTCTTACACTTTTCTCAGAACTTCTGTCATGAATGTGAAAAGATGAAAGCTTATTTTGATGACTGCAAGCTGGTGGAATGTCTTCACATACAGAACAAACTATGTATTTTTAGCAACAAATCAGGGCCAGATTTTCCAGGGAATATATGTAGACTGCCTTTGCAAAAACTTTGTTGTTTCTACTTCCTTTTTAATGTTTTTCTCTTTCTCTAACCCGTACTCACATGTACAGTATCTAACAATATTTGGGAGGAAAAAAAAAAAGCATGCATGTGGGGAACAGGGAAAAGAAAAGATGATGATTGTTGTCAGAAGTTGTCAGAAGTGAGAATACTTTCACTCAAACTAGAGAAAGATTTTCTACTAGAAAAGATAACGTATATATTTTCTTACATAAGAATATAGTATTTTAAACTGTGTTTCTTCTTATACTTGAAGGTCTGCATTACATCCTACACAGACTTTCTGGTCTCCTAAATCACTTGGAAAGTTTAAATGAAATTTCACATTATAATTGCACAAATTTAAAACTTGGAGCTTCGGCTACTAGTCCTTAAACACAAGTTCTTCCTTCCATAGATTTAGCAGTACTTCTCTGTCTTGTAGATATGTGTTTTATGGATAATGTTATATCATCTGTTCTACCAGTGTTTCTTATTTTATGTGCATTCTAGGAAACAATAAAGTCTCTTGGCTGTAAGGAAAAAACACATGCTAATGTCTTCAGGGTATGTGCAGTCTATTCAGAAAGCCACAGCCATCAAACAGTGAACACTTCCTTTCTCCTCAGAATAACTCTGTAACCCAAACGACGTCAGTGCCTTGGCTATCTCCTGTCATCTGAGTTGGTTTTGTGTATGCTCAGTTAAACTACACTGCAGTGATGTGTTTGCTTGGTAGAGCTCAGTTCCTCCTCTAATACACATTATTTTTTTGATTGACAGTGTCTTGATCCCCTTTTAGTCAGGCTACCTTGAAGCAATGTCTCCTTGGCAGTCAGGGGTGAAGTATCTTAATTCTTCTGTCTCTGGTCCTCAATAATAGGTTTGCCAGTATGGGAGAGAGAGCATATATAATTGCAACCAACCCAGTAAAACCAAGTCTTTCTGCTTCTGTTAGACCAGCACTCATTGCAGTCTGAGAAATTAGAGTTCTGAATTATAATTTGAATTGAATTTTTCTTCTGCTGGCTGCCTTGTATAGAATAAGTCATCTGACATGAAGCCATTAAAAACCCTGTCAGCAGTGCACACTTAGTTTACTTTCATTGCTTTGATTTTCTCAGGGTATCAGGTACCTTGAAAAAATGGTTGACTTCTCCTGACAACTGACCAGTGAAGTCAGTTTTCATAGGAAACCTTAGACAGATTTTCTATGACAGCTGTGCTACAAACTTAAAAACAAACCAGAGCTCTGTGCCCTGTATTTCATGATACTGGCAATGCCTCCTGGAATGAGCTCAGCTCTACCCTACCAATAATATTTCTCCGAACAGTATTTTTCCACAGTGAAAATCTTGGATTATTTGTTCAATTAACCTTACAAAAGCCTGTGTTAGGGTGACTCTACTTTGAGGAGTAAATGTCATAATCTTTTAAGGAAAAAAAATGCTCAGCAACAGTATGGTTCATATTTGGCTTCTCAGTGAAGCATGGAAAGAGGTATTATCTGTACTCAGAGATTGTGGTGATCTGTATTGAATTAAAAAATAAAGTTCACATTTTAGCACAGAATAAAAACTGAAAAATATAGTTTGGGAAGCACCAGAGAAACCAGTTTAACAGTGATGCTGCAATTTCATTTTAATGTGCTACAAATGCCAAAAACCCCCATGGCTGCATGAGGTATTCTGATAAGTTTTCATTGATGTTGCAGTTTAAATGGATACACATTCCTGAGAAGTGTTTTGTGAGGACAAGGTGGTTTGTTGGCTGGTTCTGTACACAACATGGATTTGTGGGCTGCCTCACTGCTAGGTCTGAGACATCACTGAAGAGGCTACTTCCCTTGTGCACTGTTTGGAAGCTGTGCAAAATTTTTGCTGTGACTTCTACCACTGAGATGCCTGGTTGTAGGATTCATTGTGTAATCAAAGTGTGGTAATTCTTGTTATTGTGTTAGTAAGGCAGCAGCCTGTTTGTAGTGAAGTTTTGAAGCATGGTGTTTTATGTGGCAGAATTATTTGTCCATAGTTACACTAGATTTCTCTGAGACAGCTAAACTGGGAGTGCTGGGCCAGATACTTACTGAGGGCACCTCAATCTCTAGTGAGTTTCAGAAGCAGTAACTGGCCCTTTGCAGAGCTTTGAAGCATGTGTGGTGGGGATTTGCAATTCAGGGCACCAGAGTAAACCCAAACTGAACTAAAAACCCCAAAGAGCATACAGTATAGATGCTGAGGGCTTGGCACCAGCTACTGTAACTGCTGATGTGGGCCAAAACTTCTGTGGTAGATGTAAAGGCAAAGCGAAAAGATAACTCTAAATATCTTAGCTGTTTTTTTAGTAAAATAGTTCAAAATATGCAGTTTTAACTTGATTCTGATTTTCCTGGGATTCACAGAGCCTTACAACAGCAGAGGAGAAGCTGCCCAAGAGTCATACGGAGACAGAATGTAGCTATAATCAGACTACATATATGAAGGCAGGAGGATTAATTCAAGGAGGAACAGGAAGAAGTGAGACAGGATGGAAAGATAGCTGGTTTGATTTGTTCACATCTGAAATTCAAAACAGGCTTGGAAGAAAATGAATAAAACAGAGATCACTGAGCTTAAAGTGAACCAAAACAAATGAGATTCATATGGCGCTAAGAGCCAGCTGATGAACTCTTTAAATACATGAGTGTTCTTCTAAATGTAAGTGCAGCTCTGTCTGCTTAGGAACATGCAGATTTGCTAGCTAGCAAGTACTTTGTCCAGTGATTGATCTCTACAAATTAATTCACTAAGAGAAACAAATAATGGAGTCAGTGTTCACATTTTGGAGGACACAGCTAGTAACTCCCTACTGGTTGCTGTCTGAATCCCTTTCCAATGAACCAGCGCAAGACTAAGGTTAGTCATATAATTAGGCAATTAGAGTCTTTGGCTGTTTAATCAAATATGACTTCATGCAAATATTTTGTTGCCAGGCTGTTGAAACTTGCTAGGTACACAGTTTTGGAAGAAGCATGTAAACTTGGGAAATTATAGTCTTTGATCTTTGAGATTTTCTGTTCTTTGAAGTTGTTGTTTGTTTTGTTGTGGGTTTTCTTTTTTTTCCCTAAAGCCAGGGCAATACAAGTGTTAATTTAATACAGCAGAGTGGAAAAAAATATTAAATCAGGGAGTATTAACACACAATACCTCCTAGTAATCCTCCTTCTAAAAGCAGTTCTCCTAACAGTTTTGTGTTTGCTGAGGAGTCCCACAGCAAGCACATTTTTTTTCTGTCTGCTTTTAGCTTAGTTTCCTCACTTTCATTCTCATTTTGTTTTTAACATTTTAATCCTTTCTGAAAAATGTGTTTTCTTCAGTGCTCAGTAAAATTATTGCTAGTAGAAGTGTTATTTGTTAAAAATTCCTTACGTCTCTGCTTACCATTCCCCTCTTCCTGAAGCCTCCTCTTTGAGATCTCTGTTGCCGTGATATCTGAGCTTCTCACGGTGTTTCGAATGACCATTTTCAGAAATACTGTTATGAGATTGACAAGTATTATTTCCATGTATGAAGTGCAGAAGCAAGACTCCTCAATGCAGGGTCTCCAAAGTCCCAAGTTAGGAACTTAGTCAGGTTTTACTTTTTTTTTTACGTCTCTACTTTTATTATTTCAAAAACATATTTGGTTTTTCTAGGATTATCCATGATCCTCTCTAAACCTAGTATATGTTACTGCTCAGGTATTTTCTTAATAATAGCAGTTTCTAGGGTACCTCTAGAGCATGGAAAGGTTGCTTTCAAGGGATAGATTTGTTTAATCAGGATTTTGAAAGGACCTGAGGATTTGGGAGGAGGATGCCGCCTAATGATTCTCTTTCTCTTTACTATTGAATAGATGACATACTACTGAGTGTCTTTCATAACAAAGTTCTGTTAGGAACAGGCATATTTCTGTACTTTTTTCTCTCTAATTCAGAAGTTAGAGGTTAATAATTTGTAATGTGAGGAAGTGGATAGAGCAGACTGGTTCAGCAAACTTCTTGATTGGAGTGAAGGGAGACTCAGTAATGAAAGTGATACACATTCAAGGAGATGTGAAAGATATTTTTTCTTCCTACACAATGCTAAATGTATCTTTCACTTTCAAACTATGCCTTGCTGGAGCAAAAAGCTACTTGCTCCTAGCTTAGAGCAAATAAGTGACTGCTGTGTAGTGTGATACAGTGGGCTTCACTACTGAAATAGACCCTCTTGCAGTATTCTGTTTGCTGCCTTTCCAGCAGACAAGTCTGTCTTCATGGTACAAGGCATCACATTTCTGTTTCAGGGAAAAATCCCCACTGCTGTTGGGGTCTGAAATGAAATGCTTTCATAGATGTGTTTATCAAACTGTACCCAAGCAGCTGCATTATAAAGAATGTGACCCTCTTGAAACAGTAGCAACTACGGTTGGCTAAGAGTAAGTCTTCTAGGGGGCTGTGATGCCTTCTTTTCTGCTTCAGAATAGTAATGTCTAAGCTTCAATTTAAATATAGTTGAGCCATTACAAACAAGAGAAATGTTGCTTATTTTGTAGGAGGTTACCTGTGTTTGCCCACTGTTGACCTTTCAGAAGAGTTTTTTCTCAGATGTAGCCAGAATAACTCAAGTTTCCCCAGCTTTTATTAAATGCTGCTTATTTTTTTGAGAACCTCCTTCTGTCATCAGTAGGGAAGCTGAGTGGTAGTGAACAGTTGTTGTCACTCTATCTTGTAAACTGTATCCTATCCATGCATCAATCTCATTCATGCATTGGATACTCAACAAAGGTGTCTGCCATCCAAAAATTCTTCCTATAGCAAGAATTTTTTTTTTAAGGAGGCAGATTAATGAATTGATAGATCTTTTGGCAGAAACATTCATCTAAATCTGATCAGATTGCCATGTATTTTGCTCTTTATGTGAAAGAACA
>VZTO01005517.1:21419-36530 GCA_013400615.1 Syrrhaptes paradoxus | reverse complement strand
TCTGTGATTCTGTGATTTCTTATTCCTTCCTCTCCCAGTCCTATGATTTTCTTATTCCCTCAGTATACAATAGTTTTCCTTAAGAAAAGAAAAAGTTGTTTAATATACACTGGAGTCTTCAACATATTATAGATATATTTTTTTCCAGTTACTCTCCTAGGACTTGCAAGGTGACATATTCAGATAGATCCTAACTCCTTTTAAAGAGAAAAGCATTCTATTCAAAGGTATCAAAGACTCAGAAGAAATAGTGGTGGTTTCTAAAGATTAGATTCTAAAAATTTTGTGCATTTGCCAAAGCACAAGTGTTTTGCAGGCACACCCTAAGTAGCTTGTGTATCTTTAGCATTCAGTTCTCATATATGTGACCACCTTATTTTCTGCAGGTTTTGAAAAATAGGATGGCGGCTAGGGTCTTGGGATGGTTCTGTCGAGGCAGGAATCATCTGCAAAGCCTGCTACTAGATCTTGAACTATGAGCCAGTGTGGGTTCAAAATGGCAGCAGTACCCCATCCATTTTTGACAGTCTCAGCTTTCAAACTCCAGTAAAGTAAGTGGAACTTGAATGATTTTAAAAAGAATCAGGAGTTAAGGTGCTCTGGTATGGCACCAGAGCTGCTTTCAATACAAACAACTGAGGCAACAGATTTAGCTGATTTAGGGATAATATAACAACATAACAACAGAAAAGAAGCTGTTGGAAAAGACTTTCTACTAAAGTAGATGGTAAAATCTCTATTGATTTTTGAAGTGAAAAAACCTGGAGCACAGTCTAGTCCTTCTGAAAAATCCTACCTGAGGTGTCAACTAAAAATGCCGTGCAGCTGTTTGGAATAAAGTCTGAACAGCAATATATGCTTTCATTCTTTAAAATGAGTGTTCAAGCATCTCTTCACAAATCAGTAATCTATTTACTGCATGTTCATTTCCACCTATTTTTTCAGTCCATAATATTCACTTTTTAAACAAACCAATAAGAAGTTGAAAGAGAACATAATTTTGAGAACCCAAATGTTTCACGCTGCAACTGCAAAGCTAAGCACCTAAAACCTCCATTTGGTTTCCAGAGACTTGTGTCCTCCTTGAGTCCCTGGAGTTCTCATAACAACCAGTTCACTCTCTCAAAACATCTTTTATTTCTGCTTATGATGATACTGCTTTTCACACGCCAGTCCATTGCCCACTATTATTGTGACATAAACAGAAAACAAAATTCTATGATTTTTAAAAAAAAAAATTATAACTGAAATGTTAAATGATTCAAGAGAAATAAATTTTCAAACTTGGAAGCTTCTTTTCTCAATGATCTCCTAAGAAGATTCAGAGTAAAGTTGTCTTTTTGTGTGAATATTCACACAGGAACTAAAAATTATAAACTTATTAGCTGTATTAGACAAGGGTAGATTTAGATTAGATATTAGGAAGATATTTTTTGCTGTGAAGGTGGTGAGGCACTGGAACAGGTTGCCCAGAGAAGCTGTGGATGCCCCATGCCTGGAGGTGTTCAAGGCCAGGCTGGATGAGGCTTTGAGCAACCTGGGCTAGTGGGAGGTGTCCCTGCCCATGGCAGGGGGGTTGGAACTAGACAATCTTTAAGATTCCTTCCAACCCAAACAATCTGTGCTGCTATGATTTTTCTCCTCAATAGGTACATTGAAATTCCTGTCCCTTGAGGTTATTTCCCCACACTAAATCTAAAGAGAAGAAAAATGGCATGTTGTTATACTATGAACGGTTTGGAAGGTTTATTTTTGGGGATTAACTTCTGACTTTTTTTTATATGTCAGAGTAGATGCCACTTGGCAATGGTGACTGCCCACACAGACTGAAAGCTCTAGTGTTCATATGCTGTTAATGATGTTCACTGATCTAACAGAACCCTTATATCAAATGGAGAAACAACATCTCAGTTTCTGCCCTACACCTAAACCTCTTGTTGGAAGGACATTTCATAACTTTGCTGCCATCCCTGGGCATGGGGAGGATGAGGTGAAGGAGGGAGCAGAGGACAGAAAGTTGGCCTTTTTCATGTACATCCAAAAACTTTCAGGAGTCATCAGTCAATGCTTCTGAAAGTTCTGCCTTTATTGCAGGCATTGACAACTACAGAGATGATCCTAGTTGCTTGATATGCAGCTCTTCAAACTCATGCACTTCTTCTGATGTCAGGAAGCATACTAAACCCATTAGCTAAAATAAGTGACCGCTGCTTCTCTTACTCCGTGTTTTCCCTCCTGGTCATTTTGACTTCAGAAAAAATCTAGCCAGCAACACAACACATGACCTTGTGTTGTGCTGCTGGACAAGACAGGCACATAGTTAGCTTTGGACCAGAGAGAGAGAGATGATATCTTAGAAAATGGAATGAGAAACTTAAAAACTCCACATCTGTTTCTGCTGTTCCAAGAGTATCCTTAAGGTTTTCCTGTAAGATGAGTGACAACTACAAGAAAGAAAACTGTCTTACACCGATGTACTTGTTCTGAGCTCATATGTTCACTTGCCAGCACATAACTGACTCATCTGCAAAAGGCTTTGAGATGCTGTGATGAATAACGTACTGTAGAAATGGAAAATGTTAATCTAATTCTATGGAAAGATCTGCCTCGAGTAGTTCTAGCTGCTGAGGCAGAGGTGGAATAGGAAAATAATTGACAGAAAAATAGCCAGTTACTAACCTGTGTGAAGATTTTACCTTAGAAAAGGTTAAATGTGATTTTTTTCCCACTATGTTAAACAATCCCTGTGGGCCAGCTCTGGCCTTCAGAGTGTTTTTGGCTTAATTTTTCTGGAGAATTAAGAGATTTGTAAACACACTCAAGCAATTTGTTTAATTGACAGTTCAGCCAAATGACTGTCAACTGGTTGCAGAATGAATTCACAGCTTAATCTTTTGCTTAAATACTTGTGCTCTAATAAATCATTTAAAATAGCTGCCTTTTGGAAATGGCAATGTAGCATGAAAGATGTATCTGAAATTGAAAGGTAAGGAGATGGGTATATATAAGTAAACTGAGCAACACCTTATTCATTTTGATTTTGAGGGAAGCATTAAGCTGTCTCTTAAGTTCCCTTTGAGAACAGCTCTGAAGTAGGCTGTGTGTGTACATGGGAGAGGTAAGGAGCCTTTGAAGCAGGCTATTCTCAGAAAAGTTTTAGGCTTGCTCTTATATGTATGTTTCTCCTGACTAGTTGCTCCACAGCAAAGTACAGTACAAGGTGTTGCAGAAAACCGTAATACTCCAGCTAAAGAACTCAGCTCTAACTGTCAACATTTTGTGATGGTAAATAGGAAGGATTCCCTTCCTTGAATCCACCGTGGCACAAGCTGATGGTATCCTGATGCAGATAGCAGAAAAAAAGTGTCTTTTCCATTGGAACTGCTTAACAGAAGGGGTTTTTTGTTGTTTGTTTGTTGTTTTAGTTTTCCCAAAATTTAAACAAAACAAATTCATACTAACATTTAGTGCTGGGGTTTCAAGACACCAAATATTTTTATTTCCAATCTCTCTTTTTAAATTTTTTTTTTACTCTAGAACTCAAAGTATTAAGTAACACTTTTTAAAAATCAGCTTATCTTCAGAGTTATCCTGCAAAAAGGAAAAATGAATAGAAGAAAAACATAGTACTCATTTTCTTGCATTCCATGGCAAGAACAGAGAAGGGGAAAGACAGAAACAGATATAGTAAAACTTTGAAATAAACACAGAAATCAGTTTCAGAAAGAGAAATTAAATCCATTTAAAACAATAATTTGGAAGCATAAACATGCAAAATAATTTTGTCAACCAAAATATTAGGTTAAAGTTTATCACTCAAAACTTTAATTGAAACAGTTTTGTATATCAAAGCATCATTTTGTAAAATCTCATTCCAGGCAAAAACATTTACAAACAGTTCTCCTTTTTAAAAACACTTTTAATGAACATTACCACCGTTTTAGTAGTCCTGTAAACCAGAGACCAGCATTTGTACAATTACATGTTCTACTACTTGCAACAAATACTCTGTTTTGCCTAGCATCATGCAAGATAAGCAAACTAAATGTTTCACTGATTATTTTTGTCCCTTGATGAGACATTTTAAACATCCTCCTGGCAACTGCCAGTATTTTTCTGTCACTTTTCCATTGCTTTAAAGCAGTGATTCTTTCTCTTGAAGCCTGCTCCTTCCTCTCCACCCCGAGCAGGCAGACAGATGTCAGCAGTGAGAAACCTGCAGCAATGGAGCTATATGTGGACTCTTCCCACACCCTGTAGACTGGGGCAGCTTGTCTTCCAGATGAGAAGTCCAAGGCTGGTGTGAGTTGGATGAAGCTAGCATCTATCCCCAAAAAATACTTAATTTTGAAGAACTGTGCTGCTGTTTTTCCCAGTTGAACTACCTTTCACAGAAGTCTCATCACTTTGCCCCTCCAGAAGTGTTTTGATCAGACTAGAGAGCTTTTACTCTGCAAAATAACATCTACCCTAAAGGGACTGAAGCCATTTTCCCTTCTGCTTCCTGCATAAATTATTTTTGCAGCTTCCTCACTCCACATGGTTTTGTGTATTCCTCATACTTTTTGCATTCCTCATTAGAATAATAGAATCATAGAATCATTAAGGTTGAAAAAAACCTCAAGGATCAATCATCACATCCAACCCAACACCACCTAACCCACTGAACCATGTCCCAAAGCACTACATCTACATGTTTCTTGAACACCTCCAGGGATGGTGACTGATCACTCTTTCGATGAAGAAATTTTTCCTAATATCTAGCCTAAACCTCCCCTGGCACAACTTGAGGCCATTTCCTCTTGTCCTGTCACTTGTTACTTTAGAGAAGAGGCCAGCACCCACCTCACTACACCCTTCTTTCAGGTAGTTGTAGAGAGTGATAAGGTCTCCTCTCAGCCTCCTCTCCTCTAGACTAAACAACCCCAGTTCCCTCAGCTGCTCTTCATAAGACCTGTGCTCCAGACCCTTCACCAGCTTTGTTGCCCTTCTCTGGACCTGCTCCAGCACCTCAATGTCCTTCTTGTGGTGAGGGACCCACAACTGAACACAGGATTCAAGGTGCAGCCTCACCAGGGTCAAGTACAGGGGCACAATCACTTCCCTAGTCCTGCTGGCCACACTATTGCTGATGCAGGCCAGGACGCCTTTGGCCTTTCATACCTTCCTTATGAACAGCTTCTGGTCTGCTCTCCTGCAACCTGGCTTCAGCCACTTGAGCATGGTGTGGGGATCGTTTTCCCCATGCATTACCTTAGAGATATTGAGCTGGCTTATACTTAATGAGTTGCTGGTTCATGTAAGAAATTGAGACCCTTCCATGCTTTTTTTGAATAGAAACATCATAGGGGGCCTTTTGTCAGCCACAGACCAGACCAGCCTGAGTCCCTCTGCCGGTCCACAAAGTACTGTGAGATAGTAGGACACCCATTCATACTCTTCCACAGGCTAATCAAAGCTTATAGCAAGGTCGGTCAAATAAACAGATGATGCACTTTTACTTTCTTAGTGCAACTGACTGAAGAAAGTAGAGACAGATCTTTAAAAAAAATATGGAGCCCACTACGTGGCAGATATGATGGCAGATGAAAGCAAAGAGGCACTTTGTTGTTGCAGTGGCCTGCACAAATAAACATCCTTCTGAGGACAGCTAGTATCTCTCCAGTTCTGGCAGCGACTGAACTGGGGGCGTGTGAGAAAGAGAAGCATGCACAAATTAAGTGCTGTGCAAGATGCATGAGATTTTTATTCTGTATGGTAAAGAAACACCCACCTTAGTTTCATCCCACCTATTCTTACATGGTTAGATGAAAAGCTTATTTTAAGAGTTTAGCTGTCCTAAGTTTTCTAAATAAAGTTGACAGAGAGAGACTAAGATTTCCAGAGGGCAATTCAAACCTCAGAGGAGGTGAGGAATCCTCTGGAGAGGTCTCTCTTTCCTTTGTCCATGGTGTAAGCCTAGGGCACTAACAACATAGGTGCTTCAGCAAAGGGTCTAGCCTTTGGTTCAGTGTAGGCTGGCCAACTAAAAGGTCTGCAGGGCACAAGGTAAACCCGAGTGTAAGTGACACAGAATTATATTTAATTCTCCCCATCTCACGCACCCCAAGTAAAGGACAAAGCCAAGTGGGGCAATCTGTACTTTTTGCTCTCACCCCAACATCTTGACTCTTGTCATTCAACTCACAAGGCTACACAGCATCCTGACAAAGGCAGAAAATACCAGGGCCCTGTGTTGTGCAGCAGGTGGCTGTAATCCCAGAGCAACCATGATCTGCAGCTTTGCTCTTTGCCAACACAGCTGATGCTGCTGGGCAGAGCAGGGTTAGCATTTTCACCAAAGCAGACCGTGTGAAAATACAATCAGAGTCCACAGCCTTTGGGGATTACTGTATACAGTGGAGCATGAAAGAAAGATTTGTGCCCCCAGCTACTTTATTCTGCTATGACCTTAGCTGTGTGCAGCAAGAATTTTGACCCTCTAACGCAACTAAATAAAGTACAGTTACTTTCTCAGGCACTAGTTGAGCCTGCTGTCATCAAAGAACAGACTTCGACCAGTAGCAGGTGTTGAGGCAATATAAGGCCTTGATTATTCTTTGGATATACAGAGTTGTCACAATACCTTGTTTAACTCTAATTACATAGAAATTCCCATATGTTTCTCATCTGAATTATGAAATATTGAACAAGCTGATTAAGTTTTGGTTATTCTGTGAGAGTACAAAGGCAAAATTACTCTTATGCTGGCGATCCCAGTTGTATGCTGGAAGCTAATCTTCCTCTTAAGACAGCAGTTACATGTAAAAGCAAAAATACAGTCTAAGCACTCATCCTATTTCACTGATGTCCAGGAGCCAATCCAGTGTATAAATAAGATGCTTAAACCTTGGAGAGATCATAAATTCTGATAAAATACAAAAGTAAAATTCATAACTTAATGGACTATATCAGGCTAATAGTTCGGAGGAAACCCTCCTCTCTTCCCCCACAAAGCTATGAAATTTTCTACTCATTAAAAAAGAAAACAAAAGAGACCAACAACAAAAAAGGCAATTGGGCTATATGTTACAGCTTTGTTTCCAAAGCCACGCATCTTATTCTACAAAGATTTCTAAGTTCAGCATTGCACAAATCTTTGCAACCATGGAATAAAACAAAGTTCATGATAGGTTACAGCTGTTATTGTATTAAGCTTCAGAACATCAGTTTTGAAGTTTAGTTTTAACATCATCTGAGAAGGGTTCAGGAAGGGGAGCAACTCCATCATCAAACAGTGGAAACCATGAAAAGTTCTCCTTTAACCAATTATTGCTAACAAAACAAGGAAGATGAAGAACTGTTTGCATGTGGACAGGGTAGTGTTATTTGTACTGTTTGAGTTATTCCCATCAAATCACTGCTAAGTGCTCAGGAGGGAGGAATGTATTCTAAATTCACCTTAAAATTTTACCCACTAGTGAAGAACTGCAGGGCTATTTTTTAGTACTTGAATTAAATCAATACTCACATACCAGGTTGAGATTTTTGGGAACTGTAACAAATTCTCCCAAAATAAATGAAAAGCCTACCTGTAATTTTCCTTTTAGCTTTGCAGATTGTCCCCACAGAGCATCCCTAAATATATATGAAGGATTATCAGATTCAAATGGAACTAATGAAAGGAGGAAATGGAAAAGGCATCACTGTACTTGCTATACTAGTACGGCACGCAGATGCTATACTAAGGATGGTGGGTTGGTTGAAAGAGATTTCTTACAATTTGTTTATTAATTTCTTCTTTTATGGCATTTTCTTCTTAATTTCTCTTGCTGTCATCTGCAGTTAACTTTGCTTCCTTTGCAGCCTGTTTTATCAGAAAACTTTAGCAGAACAGATCTCCACAAACACTGTCTCAGTAATACTTAAGGAGTGACCTACACTGGAAACAAATGACCTATTTATTTGTACACTCACTCTTTTTCTGCTGATACATCCATCCATCCTGGAGCCTGTGTAGATATGAAAATGTTACCAGTCATAAGTTCACCTGGTCCTGTATGCAACTTATGAAGTAACTTTTGGTTGTCCTTCTATAACTGAAACAGCATATATAGGTAAGCATTTTTAAATACATTTATTATCTAGTCACAGTGACTATAATCCAGCCTACAAAGAACTAAATGCAGATGGTTTGTCTGGAAGGAACAGACTAAACCTATGTAATCACGGATAGGTTACAGATAGTGTTATTGTGTATTTTAGCAAATACATTGGATGCAAAGACAAAGCAAAGAAGTTGGACTGTACAAATAAATAATAATGGTAAGTATAATCCACTTCATGCAGGCTATCTATCAGCATGGATGTTAAACATCAGTTTAACTTCTTACTGTAGCCTATCTACTACAAAGTTATATATTGCTATCAGCTTTCTAACAAGGAAAACATCCTGTCATATAACACAGCAGATAACACAACAGTACTTCTATCAAGGTGACAGCAGACTGGATCCAAGACCATGATCAGACACCCTGGCAGTAGAGACATCTGTGATGGCATTAGAGCCATCTTTGATGGCATTAGAGCCATCAGAAAAGAAAAGCACAGATAACAGGGCCATCTCAGTTTTCTAAGGCATCTGACCAACAGATTGGTCACTTTCTATCCCCCAGGAATTCCAGCAAATGTTATTAATGCTGTGAGGGCCACATATGCATATAGATAGGGCCACAACATGTAAAGGTAGCCTACTACATGACAGAAAGCTCCAACATCACACTGCTGTGAAAGACGGCTTGATGTCAAATGCCTACAAGATGTCAACTTCTGCTGACAAGACTGTGCTGCAGACCTAAAAAGATACACTGTGAGAAACAGAAAATCTGGATAAAAAAAGATCAGTTCACTTTCTCAGCCACTTGCAGGAAGGAGTACAGCCTGTTTAGTGCAAGCCAGTAAGCACCTTGATATTTCCTGGACCAGAAACATCCTTTCTGACTTAAAGTTGCACCTTCAACTATATTTCTGAACTTGAGCCTTGAAGTTATTCCAACACCTTTTTTAACACACTGTAAAAACAGTATCTTCTTTTTTACAAACTTTCTGTGTTTGATGGCAATGATCTGCAAGATCATTCCCATCTGCCTGAAGACAGGGGCTGCCATTCTCAGCAATCTCTGCAGAACACAGTGAGTGTGAGACCAGCAGCCATGCAGACAAACTGCTGGATATCTGACAGCTCCAGTCTTGGTGTCCTGCCCTGCAACTGCTCCTCCTGTTTTATCTCCAAGTTCTGTGTACCTTGTCCTCATCCAGTGTCTGATATCTCATGTTTTATGAATAAACATTTTGAAATTATTCCGTTGTTTTAAACAGGAGACTAAAGTAAGTCTCTGAGGCCAGAAGTAAATAATTGAACGGGTTCGGTTTTCAGATGGTTCTTTTCTACACATTATATGGTTTGCACCCAGCACTACCTCTGTCCCTACAGGCCTGACTACCTTCTGTTCTCTCCTGCTGTTTGCTTTTTCTCAGGGACTGTGATGGATGACCCTAAGCATTTCAGGTTTCAAGCCTTCCGATGGATGAAAACTGTGACCTTTTAAAAGCTACCAGCTAACTTGCTAGAAGCTGATTCAAGAACTTTTCCATTTCTTGGCTGGGTAGCTAACACTTCACTTGGATTTCATGGGGTCAGTGTTAAGAGTCTGCCTGCATTTCCATGGAATTCAACCTCTTTTGTCTCTTCTGCTCCACCCATAGCATAACTATGAAGAGCACATTTGCAAATATAATGATTATTAACTGTCAACTCAGTAGACAACCATGGCCTTTTTAGGTCAGTCTTGACAGCAACATGGGTTATGCAGCTGCAGTTTATCAAAGGATAAGATCTTCTCTTTAAACACAATCCCCTCTACCTAGCAAAACTCTCTACATAATGCCACATGTCACAAATCTGTCACTGACTCCACAAAAAGCTGATTTCTTGGGGCAATACTTGGACTGAATGGATTATCTCACAGCCTGTGGAGTCTACACATTCAACATTTTCATTAAAACCTTGCTGTTGGTACATGTCTACGTTCCATTCGTAGATTATTCCTCCCTCCAGTCAAGTTCATATTTTTTTGTTGTTCAACAGGTGAAATAGGATTTTAGATCAGATGTTTTCACTTTTGGTTCTATAGACAAGTTGTTAAGTTAAATGAAACACAATGCAAGCACAAATGAAAAATACATTCACTTGCTCTTGTCTTGTTAGACACATTGTCAGATTCTGCTTTGAGATTCACCCTTAGTCCCTTCCAGTATCAAAAACCTATGAGTGACTTTTGCTTTGCAAATTTTGTATCGATGAACTGTTACACTCTAGTTGTGCAGTATTTGTTCCTGCGAGAACTGATCTGAGCCATTTTGCTTTGCACTGAGTTGCAACCACTTGCAGATTCACTGCAGGCACGTATGATACTTGCTGTTTGTTTACACTATGTTCTGTCTTTATGCTTTGTCCATACTAACATATTCTTCCATTCACAAAAAGAAATTCCTTGGATGCAACCATTTTAATAAAAAAATGGCTCATTAATTTGTCAAATTAACAGAGGTCTTCATTAGTGCATTATTCATTATATTACTGTCCTATTGAAGTATCCCCAAAAATCATATCAAAATGCCTTTTTTTGTGGAGTGAAGAAGAAGGAACAGAAATGGCAGTGTTTGCCCCTGGGAAGCTACAGTCTAAACATAAGCTTAAGGACACCCAATGGACAGCTTGAGGTGGTTGGAAAAACATGCACATAAAGGAGTGTCAATTGTCTCACATGCCTACAGCTTATTGTTGCTTTTTTTTTTTTTTCTGGGGGCAGGTTTTGCACAGATCAAGGTATTGGTGAAGATTCTAAATGGTTTTGGATAATAACTCCAAGTCTTCTCTGTGCATATGCTGGAGGAGACTGTCCTGGACAGCAGCATGCATCAAGGATACGAATAGGGACTTCTCAGATCATGGACTGTCTTTCCATCCCAAAGAATTCAGGAACCTCCAAGGTTATGGGCTCCAGCAACACATGCAGTTGTTGGTAAAGCAAATCAGATTTATTTCCTATCTCAGCTGGAGGGACTGCAAGGATCAGCAGACACGGGAAAACATTATACTATTTCACTAGGCAGTCTCTAAGGCATTTACCGTTGCTTGCTTAAAAGGCAATTACCCTTCAGTCAGCTAGAGCTTAGTCAACCAGAGGGGACCTGGATTCCCCTCCTCATTAATGGATCCAGTAATCTAACATCCCAACAACTTTTCTTTTAAACTCTAGTAAGACTTTTGTAAAGACAAATAAGCATGTCTAAAATAACAGTGTTGCACACTGCTTTAATATTTTTTTCTGTGTTTCAAGGGCATATTAACAGTTACACAGCTAACCAGACTCACAGTCTTCCCTGGTCCCACCAAGTCTGAATGCCCTGTTCAGGGAAAGTACCTTCAGACAACGTCNTTTTCAAGGTCATTGCCACTGTCTGTGGAAATTATTTTTACACTTTAATGGGTAAAGCCAATTTCATTTTCTTTGGGAGAAAAACTCTAAACATTTTTCTGACACTTCCTATTTAATAAGAGAAACTGGAGGAAAAAAAAGTTCATAAACTATTTAATAGGGGTAAAAGCCAACCAAAGAAAGCACTATTCTGAGTTGTTCTATACAGGAGTCACAAACAAATATTTGTATTAAACCAAACTAACATCTTTTATTCACCTATTCTTAACAGGCATAAAAATAAGAACACTGTACATGTGCAGAAATAATTTCATTTTAGAAGCACTATGCAGAAGGTTGTTTTGCATATAAAAATGTTCCCTCTTTATTGTTACAAAAATGAATTTCTGATGACTGCTGTTTAAAAAAAATTGGATTATACAATGTTTTACAGAATAAATTCAAGAATAGAATCACAGCTGGGAGGTTTATTTATCAAGAGAAAAAGAATATATACTAACTCTTAGGTCTTCCTCCACTCTCCCAACAAACTTATGTCAGAGATAAGCTGGGAGACATGAAAAATAGAAAAATGTTTCATCAGATAAAGGTAGCTAGGGTTCTAGCTATGACAAGTCTCACAGTTCTTCAGTTTTCAAAATAATGCAAAAATAGGAATTAGATAAGAAAGAGAGCAAACAATAATCCTGTTTGTTACAAAAGTATGGTAAACTTTGAAAATATGTCGTTATGAAAGTCACACACTGATCACTAGCTTGTTTCAACATCCAGGGCGTTAAAAAGTATTGACAGTGATTTCCGGGTTTCTAGATCTTTGCCAGCTTAAAAATATCAGGCAATCAGCAGAAACACAATTTATTAGTCATTTTGAGAACTCTATGTTAATTTCAAAGGGGTGAGATCACGCTGAAAGCTGAACAAACTGCAGATTTTCTATGCAAGTGCTCTACAGTGTGCAGCCAAAACTAATCTATGATTAACCTGAAAGCTTCCTCCTAACTTATACAAAGCTTGCTGAGCAGATGACAGCCATGTGAAGATAAAAGTTCAATAGACACTATTAGGATCTATGGCACAGAAGTGCAAATGAGCCCATACCTTTAGTGGAATTACCCTTATTTGTACAAGGGTAAGCAAGAGCAGAATTATCCTCTAACTGTTCTGTAAAAGACAGCAAAATGAAATATCCTAAATTAAAATGAGTAGGCTTTCTGTCACAGGTAAACAAATAAATTGTTATGCCTATTATCTTTATGCATAATTGAATAAATGTCAAGCACTGTACTGAATTATGATTCACAATTTAACTTTCTCAAATTATAGTTTGCAATAACTAGTGTTAGAGGTATGATTATTGGATTGTAAATTATTTTAGTATACCAATAATGAATTTAACTTCACAGCGATGTTTCTTTATAATCCAATTTCTTACTATTGATTTCAGGTATTACAATTATGATGCAAGAATTTTAGTTATAATAAAAAAATGCAGTGACTCAAGACAGACAATTTATTAGAGAATATTTATCCCTTCTGTTCTATTTTTCTGTTAAGACTAGAAATTTTTCTAGTTTGCTAATAATTCTTGGTAATCTTGTTGCTGCTTGGCCCAGGCTACCACACAGTGTCCTGGATACCTCTTGGGAGTTTACCCTCTTGGTTCCCCATGAGCCAGGGTGGACTGAACAACTGAGGACCTTAATCTTTCTGGGCAGTGTTCGAACTTCCTATGGAGTCTGAGCTAAAAAAACTGACAAGAAATTCAAGCAGCTTGCTAAAACTTTAAAGCCTCTAGTGGGTTTGTTCAACCAAGCACTCAAGATGGCTTGAATGGTTTTCACCAGGTGACTGCTGATGGTATGTCCACGGCATTGCAAACAAGCTTTGGAGGTAATGGAGAAAAGGTTTCCTTCTGCCTCATAGCACAGCCACGAGCTACCGCTGGACAGCCTGGGTTAAAAATTGCTTTGTGCCTGTTGGCTGGTGCCACACATGATGATTCAGTCACACCAAAAGAACACCCACCAGCTGTCAAGGCAGTGGAAGTGCCAAAGCTGTGTTTGTTGGTGCATTTTCACAATATGCCACCCAGCTCCTGTGGCCTCTCTCCCACCCTATCAACAGCTCTGTAGCCTTACGGGACAGAGCATTTAATCCTCTTGGGAGGTCAAGGAAAAGATGCGACCTATGAAAAAGCTGCTGGTCTGAGCACAGAGGTTGAAAGATTTCCTGCCTGGTAGGACATCCCATAGCAAAGCAGAGCTGAGAGAATCTTTCATCACTTGTGCCAGAGTACTCCCTAGGATGTGTGGAAACAGCTTTTGGTAGTCTATGTCTGCCTGTGGTCACTCTGCAGTGGTGGAGCTGTGCAGGGCAGCACTGTGCACATTTCCTGACAGGCCTGAGGACTGAGCTGGGACTGACACAGAAAGAGCAAGAGTAGCTCTGATTACCAGGTCAGGGAAACACCAAAGGGATGCTGCTCCCTGCTCTGCTGTGCAGATAGAAAAAAGATGTGAAGATAGAAAAAAGGTAGAAAAAAGATAGAAAAAACATGACAAAAGGCTCAGAAGAGAGCCACATAAATGCCTCATCAGCCAGAAAGCATACTTGTTATGAGAGAAGAAAGAAGGCTGGTTTATTAGCTTACCAAAGAGAAAGCCTAGAAATGCCAGCCTGTGTGAAGAAAAAGCCCTGTGATACAAGAAAGGACTTTTCTGGTTTCTTCAGGTCAAGGGCCTAATGACATCCAGTGACAGGGACCTCAAACAAGTCTAGTTCAAACCAGGACTCACAGAAGACAGTAAAAAGTGGAGAAAAATTAACTGCTGAATGAGGACAGCAGGCGAAACAGCATGGTCTCTCTTTCTCTGACTCTCACATGTGGAGGAGCAGATGTCTTTGCAAAATAGCTGCTGCAAACTACAGCCTGCTTAGGAAACTGCAGGGATACCAGACAACATGACCCAGTCTGTGTTATTTGGGAGGTCAACTAAATCTTCATCACATTGTCCTTCATCATTAAAGAGCGACGTGACAACATCTAGTGTCTGCTTGTGCCAGATGGGTTAAAGCAGGGTTTGCTGTTGCTCAGCAGTTGTTCCCATCTCCACAACCAAAGACTCCAGAGAAAATGATGGGTCCTATAACAGGCATTGCTCACCATGCAGACCTTCATCCCTATATTATACAGGCCTATACAACTTTAAGCTCATTGCAGCTGTGGGCAGATCCAGACACCCCAGTTCACAGTGACTGCAGTACTGCCCAATTATCTGCTCCCATCTACTTATTTATTTTGGTTCCCAGGCTGCTCAAATGCACAGAATTGGTAAAAACACAGACTGGGGAAGTCTCAAAAGCTACTTTGATTCTGCCCTGGAAAAAATACAATTTATCCCATCTACTGCTACAGAGCTTTCTGGCTGTTCAGTGCTAGTATCTGGCACTCTCTCACAGGTCTTTCTACAGACATCAGCAATGGCAGTTCTATCTAAACAAACCATCATCTCTGACACCTTCTCTGCTACCCTCTCAGGATATGTTCAGCTGCCTCTCAGTGGAGTTTTCTTCCACAGCACTACAGACAGGCTTAGCTGTATCTTTTATTTCTTTTCGCATTCCTCAGGGT
>VZTO01005517.1:0-21397 GCA_013400615.1 Syrrhaptes paradoxus | reverse complement strand
GGTTTTTTGTTTGTTGTTTGTTTTTTTTCCCAAACAACCAGCACACTCCTTGCCTCTGTGCTGAAACTCTCTTCTCCAGCCTGGAGACTGCCTTTTTCTAATTCCAGTACTTGGTAATCTCTGGAAACACATGCAGTTCAGGAAGACAGATGGGTTGCAGCTTACAGGGTCGTTCAGCCAGTGGAAACTGAATCTTTCACCAAGTCGTAAACTTCTCGGTACTAGTGTTAAGGCTGAATTGTCAGCCCTGTCACTGTACTTACATTGGGAATGTAAACAGAGTCAGCAAATAAACTAAAAAACCCCGTTACTTGCTGTTCATCTCACTTTAGAAATTGTTCCACGTTACCAACAGAAAACGATTCTGTTATAGACTGACAATGTTGGCAAACTGTTGAATCATAATGATCCTCAGGGAGGACCAGAGGACCCGCTTTTTACTCCTAGATATGCCTGCATTTACATAAGACAACGGCTCTCCATGCCTGGATTTCTCTTCTCACTTTTTGTCTCACTTATGGTAATAAGGAGTAACAAGGACTCCAAAAGCAAAGATTTCTCTCCCAGCACCTTCCTTCAATAGAGCTGTCGTTTTGGCTGGGGATTCCTTTTCGACTTACTAAATATAAACAATCACCTACAACCCACTATTGTTGTAGCAAGCTGGGTGCCACCTGTGTTAAAGGGAGCACAAAGCTGTCCCAGACTGCTAAAGGATGAGATATTCATACAAATCTTTGCCTGCTGTTCCCACAGCCTGCAAAAGAGCATGCTTGGCTACTCTCTCAAAGAAGAGGCTGCTGGATGAACACAAGCCAAGGAGCTGGTTGCCCACTGGGAACAAGACTGCTCATGTCCCCCTGCCCATGATGCCCTATCCTGTGAAGGGTTGGAAAATCTTACAGGTTTTGTCAGCCCTCATAGTGGAATGAATTCCAGTTCGCTGTGTCTTTCCTCACCCAGCCTATTCATGCCCTTAGACATCACATAGCTTTCGGGACAAGGAGGCATGCAACTTTCTACACACACCCCCCCGCCTCAGATCAGGAAGAACAGACCTTTCTGCGTCATCTCATGTATAACATGAGTCTCTTCTCTATGTCTTTCTCTTTCAACACTGGAAGTGGAACTATGGAAAAAAGACTATAAATGTTGCCAAGACCAAACCCTTAAGTTAAAAGTTGTTAATTTTCCACTTCATTTCCCTTAATAATTTCTGGTATTTTATGCAGTCACAGAAGATCTGAAACATCTGGATGCCCAACTACACTCCAAAACAATTCCCCCATACCACAGCATGGTGACTATCAAATGTGACACTTACTTGAAGCTAATAACTCTCTTCTTCTTAGCCCTCTGTCTGTAAACTAACTCCATCCATGCAAAAGTTAGAGAATTAACTGCAACAAAACATTACTAGAAATGCAGTTGCTCAAATGCATTCTCAGATTGGCCATTACAAATAAAAGCTATTCTCTCAAGGTTACTAGTCAATCTCTCTCAGCTGTTTTCAAACAGATGACTCGGAGGCTGAATGCAAGCCTGTCTTTCCTACTGTTATAAATTATTGTCTCTCCTCACTCTTTTCAAGAGCTTTGCAGTCTAGCAGCACAGCAGATGCTGATATACTACCACAGCCTTTCTAATTGCTTCCTAATGTCTTTTTTTTTTTTTTTTGGTGGTGTGTACTTACAATCAAATATCCACAATTATTGTGATCACATTATGTCTACAAACCACCAATTACTGGCTGGCTAGAAATGCATCAACACAACACTGTGTGCGAAGGTTACAGTTTTGTGTGCTCAGAATGCAAACAGAAAACTTAAGCCTTTCCCCATTTATCATTTCATAGTTGTTTTCCAGATTTTGCAATTGAAGAAATATCTTTCCTTGTGCCTGGGGATTGAGAGGGGGAAATAAGCCATGTTGCACAGTATTGCTACAATGGCTTTATTCTACAGCTCACTATAAATTAGACTATTCCCTGAATATTGACTTGTTAATTTTATCCCCAACTCCCTTTGTTTGCTTACATGCATGCACAGGAACACATGCCTATTTGGGAGATTTTTGGTTTTTTTTTAAATGCAGATTCACAAGCAGTTTCACAGAGTTTCTTTCCTAATGCCTTACAGATACGCAGTCGTAGATGGAGCCTGGCTTTACAGCTTTTAATGCTTTAGAAGTGCTGTCATTAAAACAACCTGGGGAAAACCAGACTCACACTGTCAAATACATCTGTGACAGACAGCAGAGCACAGGGAGATAATACAAGCAGGAACCCTAGAAAGGAAAGGTAGCTAGGGGTGCTTAGAGCATGGGACAACATTAGGCTACATAGAAAATACAATTAAGTCTTTCAGAAAGTCTGAATTACCACGTTTTGCTCTGAGGAGAAACATTTCAGTTCGGATCAAAATATGGTTTCTTTTCTATCTTCTATGAGTGCAGTCCCCATTTGTTTTACCTGACTGTTTTTGGGAACTGTTTTGCTTAATTTCTTTTTCAGATTTTACACTCCTTTTCGTCCTCCTGTTGTTTTCTTAAACAGTGTCTTACTGGAGCAGGGAGGTCTCCAGCATTTGCTGGTCTGGTCATTGGCATAATCTCATCTATTTCTGACACATGATGGTATAAACAGAAAACTTCAGAAAGATCTAAGCACAGAGGATGATTCAGACATGGTGGCTAGCACATGTTCCCCTCTGCTGGAGTTATGGGAGAAGATACCAGCAGCCAGATGTGAAGGGTGGGATAACCATCCACAAGTGTCCAAAATGTGGGATGAAAAGCATATTCCTGGAGGGAGGGGAATAAGAAGGGTCCCACCTCCATCTATTTTTTGCTTAAACTCCACAAGTTTTCTGGTGGTGTGAATCTCACCTGAATTTTGATATTCAGAACAACTTCAAATACAATCCAAATACAAGTGCAAACTTTGAAATAAACACTTTGATGAACTCCAAGGACATCAAAGCTGTTGGTTTCTACACAGTTTGTAGAAGCAAGTTTCAGAACAAGACTATTTGGGGGTTTTCCCCTGTATTTTCTCATGATGCAAAGTCGTTATAACTTTGTTTGAGAAACAGTGCCATTTTGCCTAAAAATCAGTCCTGTCTATAAATTAATTACATTCTTTTCTAAAACTTTTGGCCACAAAATAATCTAACCCATTCTGATTTTATTTGATCTTTGTTGCAGTGACACTGAAATCACTTGTCACTCAAAAAAATACTTTCAAATTAATATATTTCTTAAAATATTTTCACTTCATCATTCGTAAATAAACTTGTCTTCTACAAGTGCGGAACTCCCAATAAGGTGCTCCACTCCACTAATTAAGAGCTTTTAGAACCACAAGTTGAATGAAATCAAATATAAACTCAAAACAAGTCTTTCAGTGGTGGAAGATGGCATGCACATGGTGCAATATGTACATGAAGAAAATGGAGGGAAATAAGAAGAAATTAGTAAACCATTAAAAGGTTTTACAGTTGAGATGTTCTCTTCTCTCAACATGAATTAAAACTCATTTAAAACCTGAGACAAATTTAGAGCTAACATCGCTCCCCTGCTCAGAAATGTCACAAACAGAGAACCTCCCCATGGAGAACTGTGTGAGGTAGCCACTTCCAACAGGTTCTCCTGCAGATGGTAATCCTGTACAGAGATTGCAGCAGAGCTTGTTGTCAGGCTCTTTTGTCTTAATAATTCTTTGAATTTCAGGCATTTTAGAGGACCTTGTTCCTAGTTTTTGTCTTCTATAAAATTACATCTTCATCTCAGACTTTTAACAAAACAATTTTGGTAGACTCTGCCTTTCTTGACCTAGTGCTACTTTCATTACAAATAGTTTGCATAAAGAAATACAAGATTTGTGTTGGGAGGGCAAAAACTGCATATTTGACTTTTAGCAAATAACACAAAAATATTAACAGATTTGGGGGCTGGGGGAGAGAAAATTGATTTTCTTTAGTGGGAAAACTGATTCACAGTGTCCTTTTTTGACAAATTGACCCCTAAATTGTGGAAAATATATTTGCCAAAATTTGCACAAGTGCTCCCTAAGAATGTTTTATAGAAAGAAAAATCAAATTTAATGGTATAACTCATGTGCTAACAAATTAAAATCAGGTATATGCATAAGTTCTTGATAGATGTGATCTTGAGCGCTTTGCCCAAAGCAACACAGGAAGCATTTAGCAGATTTGTAGATCAGATCAAAGACTGATGGGTCCCAGATGCGATAACCGCAATACTGTCCTTCCCTTGTGGTGGCCTGGATTCTTTATTCTGTGTTCACACGTAAAAGCTCGTATACAGTATTTCCATATAAAAAGATATAATTTTTTCCAGATGGAGACCTGAATGAATAAAGCTCTTAAACCAATATTTTGTTTAAAATTCCCTTTTTACCACCAAGTTGTCTTCTTCCATATCTTAAATGCTATTTATTTTTAGATAGGAGTAAATGGCAAATTTCATCTGTTAAGGGATAGGATAGCATAGGATTTCACTTGGGGACAAGTTTGCTCTTATACTCCTTGATTACTCAGCAGCTGATTTGCATTCATGTCACCACAAACTTCAGCTATTGCTGAATTTGATGTGAGGAATACCTTCAGTCAAGTACCTGAAAGGTTACTGAAAAGACCTTTCCCAACAGCCTGCCTTCTGTAACAAGGAACAGTGAGAAGGCATTTCTGCTTTGCCACCTGCAGGACAGGAGGGCAGGTGGAGGAAAAGACACACAGTGCAATGCAAAAGCTCCTTGTGCTGGGAACAGAGGCAGGGCTAAAGTCGTCACTAGGTTTTAGAAATGAGCAAGTCTTAAGTATTGGGCCACCACATCAGCTTTTATTGAACTTGACAGACACAGAACAGTGAAAATACTAGAGGAGAACTCACTGTATTGCAGGCAGGCCATCTTGAGACTTCTTTGTTGGAAAAAGCCACCCCCACCCCCACCCAACCCACCAGTGTTCCATATCTGTCGAAAAAATAAAGTAAGTTATTTCAAGGATGTCTCTCCAATTCTGATTCCTCTTTGGAAAACCTCTGACAAGAGTTTTCAAAGACTGGTACTTCACAACTACTTATTTTTGGTTTTGTTGCCACAACTGAGAGCCCAAACCCAGTTGCATCAGAATCTGAACGCCCAGTAATAAACACTTTTTCCTCTCCGTAGCAGAATCCTGCCACACATTCACATCTACCTGGGTGTGCTAGTGTTTTGTGCATTATCTCACAGGCTTACATGTTTTCTTAATCAGACTAAGATCCCAAATCTGTAACAGGGCCCATACAGAGTCATACATGACTAGCAGCAGGACCAGAGGCTGTCTCTGTAGGACTTCTGGCAGCAAGCATGAATGGCATTCACAGAACAAGTTGAAGAACAAATTAGGCAACAAAAATGCAAAGCTTATTTTCTCATATTAAGATAAAAGAAACAAAGTGCTTGGATGCAAACAGAAGGAATATACTTCAAAAAAAATCATTGCTTCATCTCTGGCAGTACAAGTGTCATACAGCTCACACTGCACATGCCTTATTGCAAATCGGCTATGCTCTCTTATCATCTCACAGCTGGTAAAAACCCACTCTCTGAGGACAGGCTGTTGTCAGTGTTGATGGCTACAAAACACTCCAGAACAATTTCCTTTACAAAAGCATGTCAGGTGACCTTCATTTCTGTGCATGAAATAATCAAAATCTGATAAAATGACCTTCTCCCCTGAGATGATTCAGAAGTCTTTTTCACTGTTTTTCTCACCAAGGCTTTTACAGTGGTTTAGTTTTTTCTCTGTACTAAAGAAGTTCATGGTTCTTGCTCCCTCAGAAGAAAAAAAAATTAGGACTTTAATTGATTGACAGATAAAAATTCCTTCTGAATTTTAAAAGAACCTTAATTCAACTGTGTAGATGCAAAAAAAAATAGTGAAGAATGTAACTCAGAAGTTTCCACCTCATTTTAAGATTATAGCTTGGGCTTTCACATCTACATGGAACTCCTAAAAATGCTACCCATACCCAAAATGACAATACATTCGTAATTAATGTACATATTCACCAGGAGAAAAACCACACACATCTGTGTTTTGTACAGGCAGGAACACCACAGGTGCCCACAGGTGTCCATGTGTGGCCAGTAGCTCATTAGAGTGCCCTGACTGTACAGATTGCAGGTTGCCCTTCTCTGCCTGGGAGGATGTTGGTCTTTATTGACATCTTGGTTAACAAAAGGGTTCCTTCTTCCCAGGAAACTACCTGTCCTGGGACAGAGTTAACTTTCTTCATAGTAGCTAGTAAAAGTCTATGTTTTGGATTGTGCTGAGAAGAAGGCTGATAACATGCTGATGTTTATAGTTGCTGCTAGGACAGTTAAGCACTTTTCATCTTCTCATGCTTTGCCAGTGTGTGCTGGTGACTTAAACTGGTTTCATAATGTTTTGGCAATTTGATCTGTGTTTGAAGCTTTGAAATTTGACAATATGAGTCAAAAATAGGAGGGCTGGATTCAAGTCAGTTCAACATTGCACTTACACGGAAAATCAGGATTTTTACTCTTCACATTCACAAATGTGAAGGTGTGTATATTAGCTTTTCACTCCTTTTTCTATTGCAGGCCTCCTTACAGCTTTTGCTAACAGGGCTGCAGTGTCCTCTTTAGAGCCAACAATTGCAGTTCCTTTGGTGACCATCCTCATTCTCACTCTCAACTTCTGTCCACAGTCCTCTCTCAGCAACTAAACTATTTCTACTGCTTTCCAGCTGGTAGACAATTTCATTCTAGTATTTCCTCTATGTATAACCCACTGCTATGACAGAGCTACATTTCATGCATGAGATCCTCCCTCTCCCAGGGAATGACACAGATGCAAGGACTGTGAGGTCACTAATTCCTGTGCAGGAATGAAAACCAGACTGAAAATGCTGCAGGCATCTCTTGTACAGCCAGGCTGTGTGACTGTAATTTATTGATATAGTGAAATGTGACAACGCACAAGGTCATCCCTACCTCATCTCTCTGCACAGTGGTTCCAAGCCGATAAATGCAGGTTATCAGCTGCAGGCACTGAGCTTTGGACAAAACACCTATTCCTTAATCCCAAGGAAGAGAAGAGCTGCATGCTGCCACCAGTTGTACTTATCCCCCTTTTCTGACTGCAGCATGCACAGGAGTGGAATGGTGTGATCCCTGCAAGGTGCAGTTTTCCTGCACAGAAAGAAGATGCACCTGGAGCCATCCATGATTCATAAGAAAATCCAGCATAGAAATTCAGACCAGTCTGTTCTGTTTTGCCTAGTAAGAAAATGGCTTCAAGTAAGGGGATGTTATTCCATAACAATGATACTAAGTATAGTATGTGGTAGAAGAAATGTGGGCAGTGTATTAGCAAACGTTTAGCAAAAGCCAGAGGAGACTATTCCGTGGAATGGAAACTTTACCTCCTGCAGCAGCTTTGCAGCACAGACCAAATGATCACATAGTATCTAAAACTGCACAGCAGTACACTCAAGGCTAAATGCGAGCTTATTCTTGGCTTGAAAAAACACACACTTAGACTTAAGACCCAAGATAAAATATTGGATATCAATTGCACTCCAGCCTAAAGGAAGGTAGGACAGAGGAGGTGAAAGAAGGAGCCTGGATTTACAGACACGGTGTTAGACTCTTCCTGGCTCTGAACTTTTCTTGGTAATTCAATTCTGCACAAAATAAGGGGAAATGTTATTGTGTTTGTGTGACCATTTTGCAGTGGCAGAAATAGCTTTGGGGCACAGAGTAATAAGCAAAGCTTTTTGCAAGGAAAGTAGACTCACTTTCCTTACCAAGGTACAGGATGTTAAACAGATTTGTCTGCAACCAGCTATCCCTTGCTCAGTGAGAATTTGAAGCTCAGGTTCTCCTTTTGGTCTGAGCAAGAGCAAAGTTTTGGAAATTTCTTGTGATCTGGAAGTGTTAGAGGAAAAACTGCTCCAGGAACACGAGCACTTGTCTTTTCAAACAGCCCCAAGACTTTAGAAGCTTCTTTTCCAGCCTGAACATTTTCTAAAATGAAAGCAAAAAGAGAGAAAGCAGACTGTAGCACCTGAAGGCCCTGAAGTCCCAGGTGCTTCCATGTTATCATAATGGATCCCTTTGAATCTGGGCCAGACAACAGTATGGGAGACGGAGACCCCACATTCCTGGGGGTCAGGATGTCCACTGATCTGGAGACAACCCAAGGACAGCAACAAGCAGAGGTCTTCCAGCAACACTCAGCTCTATCAGTCAGTTTTTGAACGGGTCTTACTAGGAGCTTGTTTTTACAGAAACTTAATCTCCAGTAGCTTCCTGACTTTTAAAAGCTCTCTATAAGCTCTGTATTTGTTCTATAGCTTACTGGAATATTTCCTTTGCTTTTTTAACACTCTAATGTAGAGATTTAGAGTAAAGGTGGTTTTCAGATCATCCATTGCCATGCTTTGTATTTTTCTATAGGGTATTGCATTTTTATTCAGCTTTCGTACATAATGAGGTCAAGAAGATGCAAGAGAAGTGTGAAAATGTTGCTGGAAATGGATCATTTACTGAATATCCAACTCTAATTTCATATGTTTGTTTTAACATAGGGCATCTGCAAAACCTTTCAAAAAGTTTATGCTTTATTATGAAAAGAGTAGAAGTGTAATATTTGCATGCTTTCAGGAAAGTATTTCCTCCACTCATTTTTTTCCCTCTAAGAAGGTTTGGCTCTTCTCTTTGCAAGTGTTTTAATTCAATTTCTCCAGTCTCAGGTGCAAAATTCCCTTCTGATTAATGCAGTAATCAGGGAACAAACAAATGAAGTATCATTTAGCTCTATGATCACTATGATTTTTACTGAGCACTGTCAGCACAGATGACAGAGTTATGTCAGGCCAGTGCTTTAAAAAGATGGGTCATCAGAAACATCCTTCTCTGGGGAAGAACATAGTCTAAATAACAATCAGACTTTATCAGCTCCAGAGTAAAGCAAGTACTCGAAAAGGTTATTTTGTTTTGTTTTGTTTTATTCTTCACATCCTTATTGCTGAGCTAATGTTTTCTTTTTTGATGGCAAAAAATAAAAAGAGGGTCGTGTTTGGCCAGTGTAAATCACTGGAGCTCCCCTTGGTTGTGGAAATCTGGAAATTGTAGCAGAAGCAGGATAACCGGATGTTTGCCCTGTTGTCATAGTCCTTCCTGGGTATCTGCAGCTGGATACTATTAAACAGAACAGCAGGCCTGCTCAGACATTGCTTTAGACAAACTATAGCCATTCTTATGTCTTGTAAAACTACACTGTTCTGTACTACACAAGGTCTCTGCTCTATTTTTCCTGCTGTCTCCATGTTAATGTCATGATTTCAGTGAAACACAATACTTGCTACTTATACTAATGTTGTGGTTTTGTGTGGTGGGTTTTTCTGGTAGCAGGGAGGGGCCACAGTAATGGCTCCTGTAAGCAGCTGCTAAATGTTTCCCTGGACTCCATCTCTGCTGGCAGCAAGGGAGGGGCTGCAGTGGTGGCTCCTGTAAGTGAGTGCTAAGGGTTCACCCCACCCCCAGCTTCACGCTGGACCCTCCCCAGGCCAGGGCTAAGCCAATCGGCGCCTCTGAGAATAACATATTGAAGAGGGGGCATGGAACAATGGGGTGGCACGGCCCCTGGCAGGGCACGGCTCAGTCAGACCAGCCCAGCTCCCAGCCACCTGCCCAGCTTCTGCAAACCAACCTGCCATAGCCCAAGCCTCTGCCATGGCTCACCCAAGAGCCAGTTTCCTCGGGAGCTGATGAAGACCTGTGACAGAGAGAGAAGTGATATTTGGAGAGGACGGACCACACCACACTCCAGTCAGGGAAGGGAAGCAAGAAAGAGGGAGGTTTTCCCCTTGGAACTCCCCCTGCAGCATGGTGAGGACTCATGGTGACACACGGTTTGTCCCTTGGTGCAGCCCATGGGAGGATGCAGCCGTGGAGGACCTCATGTAGGAATTATGGAGAAGCCCATGCTGGAGCCGGGCAGTCGTCGGGGGACTGTGGCCCCATGTGGAAAAGGACTCATGCCGGAGCAGTTTTTGAGAAAGACTCTCTCGTGAGAAGGGACCCCACGCTGCAGCCAGGAAAGATTGTGAGGAGCCTGAGGAAGAAGGAGCAGCGGACTGACTGCATCCCCCATTCCCTGTCCCCCTGCGGCGCGGGGAGGAGAAGGTACAGAACAAAGCCTTTGGGCTTTGGGAAGAAGGGAGGGGTGGGGGAGAAGTGCCTTTCTAAGGTGTGATTTCTCTCTCTCTGTATCTTGCTTCTTGTTGTAAATAGTTAATAAATTCAGTTGTTTTCTTGTTCTTCCCAAGTCATGTTGGTTTCTTGCCCATGACCCTAAGTGGTGAGTGAAACCCTCCCTGTCCCTGCCTCAGCCCACCAGGTGTTTAACAAAAACTGTCCCCGTGGCTTTATAAACCACAACAACTAATCACTGCTTTTATGTGAAGAGACAAAAAGTGTCATAAAAGCTACTGGGGTGCCCTGTTTGGGATGCTGTTGGAGTTCACTTATTCGGGATAATTATCTTTTTAGTTATGACTTAACAGCAACCATTTTAGATATTTTCTTTGAAAAGTCTCTCGGTATTTAAAGCAGAGTAATTTTATGAGGCTGGACAGGAAACTGGCAATCAAATCTCGAAGACAGGTGTCAGATTCTCACACCTATGTCCCTGTATCCTGAGTGGCAATATCATCTCTAACACCAGTATCTTTTTAACACCCTCAGTAATGGCACACTTTCAAATGTGTTTCAATCTTCAGGCACACACTGGCAGTCATAAATGTCTTGCATGCACATAGGGTAGTCACATTCAAGGACATGTTCTGTAATCACTTGGTCATTGTCTCTGAATAAGGCTTTGAGTTTTGTCTCCTTGGAGACAGCTGTGTCTGTCAGCTGTGCTGAATACTGGGATTCTCACAAGGCTTCAAGAGTTTTTAGTTCATTTATCTTGTGAGGGCTCCACCTCTGCATTCAGTCACAGCTTCATATTATTATTTGTGCATAAAGGGCATTTAGCATGCTATTTGTACCACCCTTTGAAACTGAAGAAAACTTATTTTAAAACTTGGCTTAAACACCCGACAGTTGCAGTATCACTTATTACAACTACAATTCATTCCAGCTGTTGGAAGAAGACATTTAGTAAGAGGTAGATTAATCAACTAGTGCTTGTCATATGGAGCTTGATACCATCTAGGAATGGTGAAATTCAGACAGCAGGACTCTGCCTGGTATGCGGAGAACCCACTGGAGACATCTCACACCTCAGGAGTGTTCCCAAGCAAGACCCACAATGCAGTTTGCAATGGCCCTTAGCAGAGCCAAAGGAAAATGCTGGAAGGCCTAACCCTGAAACAGTTCACCATGACCTGCCTTTCCTTTGGGCTGAGTACAAAAGAAGTACAGTAGTGTAGAAAGAAAACTTAGTGCTATGGCACTCTTATTTTTTTGGATAAGATCCTGAGCAGTGATAGGTAAGTAAAAAGTTAATGGTTGCAGTTGGGGTTGCAACTAATCCAGTGTTGCAACTCTCAACAGCATTTAGGCTCTTCACTTCCATGCCCAAGCAAGATTATAATAATGGCCACAGCAGGCTGGACTCAGGGCTGATTTATGGCCTGCTCTCCCTCCCAAGGTGTATGCTGCAGACGCTCAGCTCATCCAGATGACAGGTTGGAGCATCAGAAGCTGAGCCCGTCTGTCCCCCTGCCTCTGAGGAGCCCTGGCTGCTATCTCAGGTACCCAGAGCTGAACATATGTCCCTTTTTCCTATCTGTCTGAGGAGTGACTAAGCTTAGTGTGAATGAGGAAATATCATGCTTCCCACATATCTGAATGACAGGAGGATCCAACCCTTTAATTGCACCATATTGTGATAAGATTTAAGGCAGCATCTTGGTAATAAATGTTAAAAGTATTGCAAGACATGGTGCCTGTGGACCAGGACTTAGAGAAAACAGGGCATGGGAAAAGCGACGACCTGTAACGTGTTGTCAGGATGCCTCTGTTTTGACACCCTTCTCCATTAGCTTGAAGTAGAGTTCGAACTGGCTTTGAAATCAAGTGAGAAACCTTCCCCCAAACAGACAGTGTGGGACAACACCCATACCCCATACACACAAGGAGTTTGCAAGCAAGGAGAGCCTAGAGGCAATGGGGCTGATCCCCTTCCATCAGTTTGCAGGATGAATGACATACAAACTGAATCAGCAGGCGGAATTGGCATCAGGTCAGTTTATCTGGCTTTGAATTGATTCATGAGTTTAAGATGTCAAGGTGTCAACTTCACAGGAACTTAGCCCTGAAGCTACATGCTGGCTGAAACTTTTATTAGTGGAATACGACAGTAACCATTTCTTGACACTCAACTGATTCTACTATGGCATACTCAAGCGCCCTTTTCTCCTCTTGTTCCCTTCTCTCCTGACCATCTCTTCTACTAAACAGTGTCCCTGGTGAAGAAACTGAAGATGTTGTTTAACTTTAAATTCACATGCCAAAACATAGCAGTATCAGATATCAAGAGATCAATCACAAACTGACATGCAAAGAAAGACCAATTTATTATAAATACAGCTTCAAATGAAATAAATATCACAATACAACAATAATTTTATATCTAGAAAGAAACATGCAGATAAAATTTGCATTTACAGTCAAAGAAATTTCATGGCCCTATTAATGCATTCATGAGGTTAAGTGAAGGAAGTGCCTAAACGTGACCTAAGTACTTACACATCAGCTCAGAAAAGTTCAATCCTAACATTAATTATAATCAAGCCAAACCAAGACTAGGCACAGTTGGAGAGAGAAAGTATGTTCTAGCAATTGAGAGATTACCCACCAATAAAAGGCAAACAAGGAAACCTGGCAAGATACAATGCTTATTTCAATTTCCCATGGGCATAAGTTATTCTCCTTCTGTGCCGTTACTCCCTTTGTATTTTTACAATAAGTACACAGAGACATTGTAGCCTGAGATGAAGTGCTAAACAGCTTTACCTCAGACACTGTTATTACCCTGCCATCATGTTTCCTGCTTGTTCCCATGATCTGTAGCAAATTATTTCATTCTCACTAAACTGTGTAAAATAATGGAAAGTAACTTTGGGACAACATTCCTCTTTTGAAAACAAGCTTGTATTTTATTTTTCACATCAAATTTATTAAGTGTGTACTGTTTTATTCTAACCAAAGGAGAGACTAAGTAGCACGAAGATCAGTATTTTGCTGGAGAAAACTCCTAAACAACTGCATAAATATTCGAGGCTACTTTGCATATTTCTATATAAAAAATAGTCTACATTCACATTTTAAAAAGTGGCATTCACTTGAAATAAAAGAACCTTAAAAGCATCCTCTAAGTAAAAAGGATTCCAAGCTCTTAAAAAAATTCCAGCTTGTAGGACCTACTTCAGGACTTTTCTGGATGTAATTTTCTCTCTATATGAATCATGAGAGAGATGAGAGGCTTAACAGTTGCAGTAGCTCATGTACCAGTAAGGCATGGCAAATAAAACCCCAGGGATTTGGGATATAAATACTTATATAAACCTTTTTCTCTACTGCTACTCTGGTGGTAGATCATTTTCTGAAACTGTGTGTATTCATGCTGATCTCCATCTGCTCTGGGCAACAGCAAAACTACTTCACATTCAAAGCTGAGGGCAGTAAGCATGAGTCATTAACCAAATTACTCTTGTGTATATGTACACTGAACACCCACAGGCCCAATTACACAGAGGTAGCAAGCCCATCACTTGTTCTAATTCAGTGTTACACATTAGCAGAAAAAATGCAGGGGGTAAGATCTTATTGTGAAAAACATCTTTCAAAGAATTTGTGACAGGTGGCTATAAATGAAATAGAAGTTAATAAGCACAGGTTGTTTTAGTATTTAGAAATAGGTACTAAATTATCCGTAAGTAACACAGCATTTCCACATTTCCAAGAGAGAATATTCAGTAGACCACCAGAGCTACACAGAGGCTTGCTAGTACTCAAGTGAAGGAAATGTTCTCTCTATTCATAGAATCATAGAACAGCTTGGGTTGGAACGGATTTTTAAAAGTCATCTAGTCCAGCCTACTGGAATGAGCAGGGACATCTCCCACTAGATCAGGTTGCTCAGAGCCCCATCCAATCTGACCTTGAATGTTTCCAGAGATGGGGCATCTACCACCTGTTCCAGTGTTTCACCACCCTCATAAGAAATTTCTTTCTTATATCTAGTCTAAATCTACCCTCTTTTAGTTTAAAACCATTATCCCTTGTCCGATCGCAGAAGGTCCTGCTAAACAGCCTGTTTCCATCCTTCTTGTAAGTCCCCTTTAAGTATTGAAACACTGCAATATGGAGCCTTCTCTTATTAATAAGCCTTTGACACTCTCCCACGTGACAGCCTTGTCTCTAAATGGGAGAGACATGGATTTGATGGAAGCACTACCCACTAGATAAGGAATAGGCTGGATGGTCACACTCAAAGAGTTGCGGACAATGGCTCAATGTCCAAGTGGAGACCAGTGATGAGTGGTGTTCCACTGGAGTCAGTAGTGGGGCCAGTGTTGTTTAACACCTTTGTTGGAGACATGAACAGGGGGATTGAGTAGGTTTGCTGAGGACACCAAGCTGTGTGGTGTGATCGATATGCTGGAGGGAAGGGATGCCATCCAGAGGGATCTGGACAGGCTAGAGAGGTGGGCCAATGCAAACCTGGTGAAGTTCAACAAGGTCAAGTGCAAGGTCCTGCAAGTGGGTTGGGCAATCCCAAGCACAAATACAGGTTGGGTGGAGAATGGCTTGAGAACAGCCCTGAGAAGAAGGACTTGGGCATGTTGGTTGATGAGAAGCTCGATATGACCCAGCAATGCACACTTGCAGCCCTGAAAGCCAACAGTATCCTGGGATGCATCAAAAGAAGCCTGACCAGCAGGTTGAAGAAAGTGATTCTCCCCCTCTACTCTGCTCTTGTGAGACCCCACCTGAAGCACTACATCCTGCTCTGGGGCCTCCAACATAAAAAAGACCTGGACCTGTTGGACCGGCTCCAGAGGAGAGCCACAAAGATGGTCAGAGGGCTGGAGCACCTCCCATATGAGGACCGGCTGAGTGAGTTGGGTTTGTTCAGCTCCAGGGAGACCTTACAGCAGCCTTTCAGAACCTAAAGGGAGCCTACAGGAATGATGGGGAGGCACTCTTTATCAGAGAGTGTAGTGATAGGGCAAGCGGTAATTGTTTTAAACTGAAAGAGGGTAGATTTAGATTAGATGTTAGGAATAAATTATTTACAATGAGAGTGGTGAGGCACTGGAACAGGTATCCCAGAGAAGTTGTGGATGCCCCATCCCTGGAGGTGTTCAAGGCCAGGCTGGATGAGGCTTTGAGCAACCTGGTCTAGTGGAAGGTGTCTCTGCCCATAGCACAGGGTTGGAACCTCCAACCCTAACCATTCTATGATTCTATGATATGATTCTATTATTATCTTCCCTGTATTCCTGCTATGGATGCTCAGAGAGAGCTATCTGTTTTTCAGAAAGCAAATGTCTGATACATACTCTGATTGATTGGTTGATGTTGCCTCCAAACATGTCAGCACCTTTAAGATGTCTTTTATGTCACCTAATCAGCCATGTGCAAAGAGAAGCAATGAGTACTCTGTCCATGCACCTGCAGGTGGGACTTGGACCCAGCCTGTGGATGTGAAGCAGGGCAAAGAAAGGAAGACCAGAAACACACACTCACTTGTAGGAGTAGTAGTCAAGGACAGAAAGGGTAAGAGCAGCTGCTGTGCCAGACACTCCTTATCCAGAGCTTTTCTTACAAAGCGGTACATCCAGAGATGGTCTGAGCCGGCTGAACCCTACAACATGGCAGAAGGCTCCACTCCAAGGTTGCACCCAGGAAGATCCTGAGCCCAGGGGCCATGTAGAAGACACACTTTCCATAGAGGCAGCACATCTCCGCCTCTCTCCAGCTAAAAAGATAGTGCACAACAGCCAGAACTGGTGATAAGGGCCATGCCTGGACTCCCAAGCCAGGAGAGGGCTAACAAAATTCATACATGAGCAGCACAGTACAGATGCTCTGGAGGGCCCATGAATCTGCAGCATGCGTAATGAATGCAAGTGCACATTTCCAGGTTAAACGCTTATAGGCCTTGTTCAGCTGCAGAAATGTCCAACAGCAGGAAAAGGGCTTGGAGTTAATGCTTTTCTTTTTGCAGTCTACTCTCTTGTTGAAACAGAAGATGGTGCTGTCAGGACTAAACAATGTAGGATGCTCCACACACAAAAATGTCTTTTCTGTCCCCTGTGGAAAGCAGCAGCAACTGAAATGCTATTAGTAAGAGCAAATAAATGGCACTGCACAAGGATGCTAGTGAACTCTTATGTTCAGTTCTGGGCAACAATCTCATGGCAGGCTAAAATGGAACTGGAACATACACAGAGAAGGAACAGAGCAAAGCCTGCTTAAGCTGAGACTACTGAAGGGTGGTATTTTTTTAGCCTAGCAGAGCAAAGGTTGGAGAGGACATGTTTGCTGTCTATAAATTGATTGGGCTAAACATAAGGGTAAGAACAGAATTATTTAGGCTAAAGAACAGTGTCAGCACACAAAGAAGTTGTTCAAATAGGCTCTGAATATATTTAAGCTGGAATTTAGTAAAGGTTTTTCAACCACAGCTGTGAAGCTCACTTGATAGGTGAAAGGAGGACAAAAACCAAAGGTAGCTTTATGCTTAAATTTGGGAAAGGTCTTAAAGTATCACTATTGCTTAAAAGAGCAAGAGACCAAGACAAGAAGGGTGAAAAGCACTGTCTTCATTTTGCATTTCTTGTTAAGTTTCTGTGTAAGTTTCTCACTATCTAGCACTGAGTGGTCAGACTGTACATTTTGTCAGTGTCAAAGTTCCCACTTACTTCTGGTTACTGTATGTACACAGATGTGCAAATGCAACAAGCAGAAGACAGTGGGCCAGGTACTGTAGTTTTGATCCAGATTTGAGCTCCTGAAAGATCAGACACACACAGTTTTTGTCATCATCTGTAAACAACAGCAGCCAGAAATACTAATAAAACAACTTTAGCACCTGGATACTCGATACTTACTGTTACACATATATATTTGAGGCAGAAAGAGGCCAGTAAACAAGAGGATATATACTAATTATGTAAATGTTCTGATTTTCATGTTTTACAGTTATTCACAAGGCTGCTTATGCTTTTTCACCCTACTTAGGTAGGGTATTCATTTTTTACTGCTTTCACCAGTACATCAGCAGCTCTGTTACAATTCCAGGCATGCTCTAAGAGTTAGTAAAAATCACCATTGCAGTAAGTAGGTAGTTATGCTGAAGTCCCAGTGAAACCAGAGTACAAATATTTGAGCTTGTGATCTTACAAAAAAAGACAAAGCTTGGAACTGCTGCAAAAGAACGTGGAAGAGAAGATCACCTAATCAGCTGTGGGCCGGAGAAAGAAAATGTGTCTTAAAATTTCTTTTTTTAATGAAAGCAAATACTCAAAAAGAACTTCTAGTCATTAACATTTGCACAATACAGACAGAGAGGTCTGACAGTTTTCTTGGTTTTAAATCAGTTTGCAATGAGCTAAGTGAGTTGCAAATGTCAAATAGTGTATTACAACAAAACCTCTTCTGACATGCGGAAGAGCTCAGAAGTTGTTCAGTAATCGCTCTTCAGTGCTCCCCCAGTGAACACTCTCAAGTTTCAGTCCTTCACTATACACTGAACTGAAGGATCCAACTACGAAACGTGTCAGAATCAGCGCCTCCCTCAAGAGCAGTAGATGTTATGTTTCACTCTGGTTGATTCATCTCTGACAACTTCAAGCCCACACGTGCTTGGGAGGACATGCAGAAGAAAGGCGGCAATCAGCAGTATGTTCCCATCCACTGCTGTTCCCCACAGAATGCAAGAGCAAGGGCAGATGAACTGTGCAGAAAGACACCCAGTGTGAAACCTGACTATCTTAAGGAGAGCATCAGATGAAACTAGGTGCAGTGAATGTATCCTACAAGGCTGAAACTGTTTCTCTTCTCTGTGTGACAAAACTCACTTGTCCTATCCACAGCAATGGGACAGCTCAGATCTATAGCACACATTGAAAACTCTCCCAAGGAAATGTGGACTTCTTCCCATCTCGAATCATAGTTGCAGAAGACTGCATACACCAAATACTTGAGGACATTTGTCTCCTAGATAGCAAGCTGGCTGCTATAGCTGCTAGTGGTCAATACAAGTGTTGTTTGTTGTCGTTATATGAGCCAGAAACACACTAAGTCCAAAAGTCTGGTGAGGAGCACAGACAGCATAGCATCGCTGGCATAGCTCTCATTGGAAGCTTACTTTAGTCTTAGTTCTGAGACACAGTATTGAGAGGCTAATCTAAAATGTTTTGTTCCTGCTTAAACTTAGTAANAAAAAAAAAAAATCAAAATAAGAACCTTCAAACTGGTAAAAAATAAAACAAAGAACCAACAGGCTGTAATGTGTAAGATATGAATGTCATTTTATTTTCAGAAAAAAAAATAAACCTTAAATGACATTAAAGAAGAAAAAGTGTAAAATAGAAAGGAAATACTGGAAAGTAAAAAGTACCACATTTCTATTATGTCAAAAAATTTAACCAGCCCTGCCTAACTCATATGATATGACACAGAGTTGTACTGTAAAAACATACTCAGGAAACTGGTTTAGAGCTTTATTTTTCTGCCAATTAAGACCTCTGCCATAAACAGTCTCATCTGTACTAATATACCAGGGTCTGGGTTCTCCCTGGGTGTGAGATACTTGCAAAACACAGAGTTCCCTGCTAGCTCAATGCCACTACCCTAAAGAGTGCAAATTATTCCAACATGTCAATAACCTGTGCTCTTAACAGCATTAAAGTCAAAGATTTTTAAATGTTTTCAGTCATGAGTTCATTGAGGAGAACTGATTGACAGCCATTTCACTGTGATATATGATTTGTCTGAAAATCAAAAAAACTGCTCTGAAAGTCAAAAAACAGGCAAAAGTCAGGACTGAAGACAAGTTCATTTGTGAGGATACAGAAATCCCACCTAGCATATGTCACGAGTTTAATACTGTATGTAGTTTTCAAGTCTGAGTATAGGTAAAGCTCAAAGGTTCCTGTAACTCACCACCACATCATCATCATTAATCGGTGATTTTGTATATACAGTAAAAACATGGGGAAAATGTTTTCACAAAGACCAGAGAAAGGCTCATTATCACAGGGTGAACCACACAACCACACCTGGTTCTTTGTTCCTACAAAACATTTTGAAAAGCAGGTGGTCGTCTCTACTTCCATGCTGCCAGATGACTGGCATGTGATTTTAATCTCTCTTTGCAAGAAATGTCACCTCTTTCCTTCTGGCACAATTGCCCTGCAGTCTCACTCTTTCTCTGAGTCCAAAACCCTGCCTGCGGCTCACCCTCCTGCCTCCCTGACCTAGTCTTTGTGTGTGTCCTCCTGGCTCACCTTAGACACTTGTCCCTCCTCTATGTCTCTCCTCCACTCAGACCTGCTCTAGCAGGCTCTCTTGTTTTCCAAGCAGAGTTTCAGCCTCTGCTCTTTCCACAGGCCAAGAAGCCCAGCCTTTTTTCCCTCCTCCTGAGTCTGTACCTTCATGCTACCTCACACACAGTTCCTCATGCTTGAGAAAAAACGATGCCAAAATCAAAAGCACCAGTTTTTCCAGCTTCGTGTCTCTTCTTGCCACTTAGCTTCCTGTGACACCTACAGTAACCAGGCACCTGTCAGCAATCAGGCAGAGGTAACATGTCCATTCCTGTTCCTGCCCTTGGTCTCCTTTCTTATACCACATCACCTCCCACTTCTTTCAGCTCTTGTGCAATGCAACAACCATGAGAAAAAAAAACTCTCCCTGGCACAGGGATGCCTTTGATATGTGTTGAGAGACATCTGGGATGCACCTGCAGGCCAAATACTAAGCGACTTATTGTCCTAGAATAAGGTTTCCTAATCATTCAGTACTTTTTTCAAGCATCCCTCTCAAGCCTTGTATTATTCCTGTACTACCAACTCTTGTTGACAGCCTCATACATTTCTAGAAATCCTGTGAATCATGCAGAAATAGGAAGCTAGGAAAAAAAAAAGCTTCACTGACAGTTCTGTTATTAAATATTGATTGCAAGCAAAATAATCAGATACGTGCACATGAAAGAGAAACCTCTGAGATTGGCTTTAAAGCTTTAATCTAAATTTTACAAAGCTGATTTCAGGAGAGTGAGTATCAAAGCATATTGCGATTGTATAGAGACAAAAAGTGTATCTCAGTTTTACATTAACTTCATACTTCCAAACTGTAGAACTGTCTTCCAGCTTTGCTCAGTAATTCAGCCATCATTTACAAGACTGGTTGACAGATTAGCCAGCTTGGTAGTACCATTGTCCTAAAGGCAGAACTAAAATTCATATTTGCTGACTTCTTAATATTCAATTTTATTGCTATCTTTGGCACCAAGTCTTAATTCTGCCTCAGAATGCCAACCATTGTATCCAGTCTGAGGACCAAGTGCAGGAACAATCAACATGTTTCACTAACAATCCATATTATGGGCTCATGCCTGTGATGAAGGTGGCTAGCAAAGCTGCACATTAATATCTCGTTGCTCAGACTAGGGAGTCAAGGTGAAACGTAGGACATGCAGACCACAGCATTCTTTTCTTTTGTCTGTGGATGACAGCATAGGTGGCTCAGATGACCCTGAAGATTCTTCAGCTGGAATCAGCGTGGCCCTTCCCTTCCATAAATGAGGTCATAGAGAAAAATGTGCTTTGCCTTAGCATCACCCAGATTATGCCTGTAGGCAGGAAAAAGCATTGCTCTGCTTTAAAGCTATAGCAGCAAAGCTCCTATAAATTGTCATGTACTCAAACATCAGTCCAGACAGGGCTGTTCTGGTTATGCCAGTCAGTCTGAAAACTGGTTTTATTTTTGCACCCATATGGAAATCTTCTGTCATGGGATGAGATCAGTATGCAATCAGGATGCAACAGCAGTTCAGTTTCTATCAACCATTCTCACTGTGTTACTTACACCCACTCTCTAAACTTCTATCATTCCATGGATAGAGCTCAGTAAAGGGCACCCTCACTCTATGGTGAAAAAGAGCTGGAAGAAGAAAGGAAAGTGAAAGAATCTTTTTCCACAGCTGGTGACCCAAAAATTAGTGTCTCTCAGCTAGTCACCACTGAAATAGACAGTGTACCACCAACAAGTTTGCAGATAATACCAAGTAAGTGGTGCAGCTGACATGGCTGAGGGAAGAGATGCTATCCAGAG
>VZTO01005516.1:16766-28774 GCA_013400615.1 Syrrhaptes paradoxus | reverse complement strand
AATCCTCAAATGGGTCTTAAACTAAGATTTACTTTCAATACCTCCTTTCCTCTGAGAAGATAAAATCTGTCATTCATTGGTGCACCTTCTATTTAATTTTGGCATTCCTCAGACAATGTATTTGTGGATTTCTACTGTATTCTGGGTCCCTTATACATGGAAACAGCTATGCTTCTGTATCTCACTGTTCAGAAAGCAGAGATATTGAGAATTATTTGCTTATCCTATCTTAATTTCTACTGTAGGCTCGGATAAACTGGCACAAAAGTCCTTCAGGGAAATACTGAAAATTGCTTTAGGCTTGGCATCATATATTTATGTGTATGGGATATTTGCTCTTTATGAAATTAGTATAATTAAGGAAATTTTAGACAACCAAATACCAGGGGTATCAGCTAACAAACTGATCACATAGCATGCTCTGGTCTATTATACCTTACTGATGTCACTCCACTTTTCTCCACTGACACGTTGACAATGTAGAATCGCTTGCATGGTGAAGGAACATTTTAAAGAAATATCACCAAATAAGAAAAATGGAAAAGCAGAAAGTTGTACTGAACCACTGAAACAGCCAAAGCCGCAGAGAGATGGCTCATCCCAGAAACAGTGTGTTTTCTTCTCACCATATACTTTCAGGCTGTGTGTTCTTTCATGAAAAAGAAAGCTAGCTAGTTGTGACCAAGAGAAAATAATAGGTTAATCATATTGCCATGCTTTACATTTTATTCAAAAGCATGTGAAAAGTTCATATAAATGTTAAGTAACTGCTAATTAAACTCCGCCTTTGCCCTCTGGTGGCAATTTCCCAGGCAGCTGGGGTGGAGGGGGATATCCCCGTTTCAGTCCTGGGTTGTTGTGTATGGCTAAAGACCAAACCAACAGGATTTATTAACTTCATATCTAGCGGCGAGGCGTTTGTGTCAGACCCACCGCAGCCCTAATAGATCTCCTACTGGGCCACAAACACCAGTACAAATGGCAGGGCTGCTGGCACAATCCCAGCGTGAATGGGCCTAAATTAGGCAGCGCCTAATAACCAGTTTACTAACACCTGTATTAGTACTGTATCGCTGTGGGGAGGACTGCTGCTAGACAAGGCGTAATCCCATAAGCTTGTCATTTGCATAGCCCTCATTAGCTGATGAAAACCTGAAGGAGGCAGGTTTTTGCAGCCGGTGGGTCCATTCCGACGCTCCGGCTGCCTGGGTGGCTCGATAATGAAGTAATGGTGGTGAATGTGAGGTTTATATGTATGGAAGGGATTAAGAGTATTAGAGTTTGTGTGAACCGATGTTGCTATATTCTCTCTACTGGATCACAGTAATTGGATGGGAGGAGCAAGAGTGGATCCATTAATTTTGTCTGTTTGCCCAGGAGCTGGGTGCTAGAGATTCAATTTTGCTTCCTTTTGCTCCTTTGCTTTTGTGAAGCATGGCTGCTTTGTCTAGGCGAGCCCTTAGCACCTCTGTACACTCCCCACGCTAAGGCGATTCAGCCACAAAGAAGAAACCCCAGAGACAGCCAGCATCAAATGCAGCCTAGGCTCAAGTACTACTTGAGGGCAGCACAATCCTGCCTAGCCCAATCCTGGGAGAGAAAGCAAGAGATAATTGAAATCTATAAACACCTCTGGAGCCTTTTTATTATTTTATTAGTTCTCCACATTTGGGCTTAACAAACCTCATCATCAAAGAAGCCGTGAGCTCCTTACAAGAAAACTGAATGGCTTGAAATTTCACTGATTTAAGGAGCAATTGTTTAGAGTGTTTGCTGGCCTTGTATAATTCTAATGCAAAAAAAAAAAATCAATCTATTTCCTACATTATTTGTACAGCTGGAGTAATCACTTTGTGTGACTGATGATGTAGAAAAAAAAAATTGCAAGATTGTCTCTCCCATAGTGCCAACAATGCACCTTCTGCAAGAAGAAAACATACTGAACAGTTCAGGAAAGCCCGATGTGAAAGACAGGGTTGGCGGGATGTGAAGCCACAAGTTAAACACAATAGACATTGATTAGAGACACAGTGGGTTTTGGGGGGAATATTTTAGACATTCTAACATGGCCACATCATTTCAGCAACAATTCGGAGAATGCTTTCTTCTGTTTGGGATAGCTTAACATTTGAACAATTGCTACGCAAATGAAGCTGTGGGGCACAGAGAAGATGGGACTATTCAAATATAATAATAATACAAGAAACACCCTTGCAACGCTGGAGAGTCAGACACATTGTGTGTCTGCTGCAAAACCAGAAAAGATTACAAAACAGGGCTTCCTACAACAGCCAGATTCTGTGGTTCAGGTTAGCCCTTCCAGATTGATGTTCCTATATTGAGGTAGGAATTAATTTAATAATTCATTTGGGGCTTTTGAATAAAAATATCCATCTCATTTCTTCCAATAAGAGCAATCACCCAGGTACATTTTTACCATTTACTACAAATTACTGTTTAAACATCTCAATGCAAGAGAAGTGACATCATAAAGAAGCCACCAGAACATTGCCTTTGTGCTTTGATCCCATTCACTAAGAGCACAGGAGAGCTTGTGCTTACTTCACAGGGAGCCACATGGAGAAGACAAGGGTCAGTGGGCACAAGTTTTTTACAGTAAGAACTGGAACAATCTCCTCAGGGATGTGGTAGTCTCCCCATCACCAGAGATTTTCAAGATGCATTTGGAGAAGATGCTAGATAATCCCATCTAGACTTCCTTTCCCATGAAAGGTTGTACCAGAGGATCTTTTAAGGTCCCTTCCAACCTGGGCTATTCTGTGTTTCTAAGTGAGGGAGCAGAAGAATCAAATCAGCATACTGTGAAAGATATAGAGAGCTCTAGCAAGATAAATTAATACAAAAGTTCTTGATAGCTTCAGAAATAGCCTAAGGAGAAGGGCACAACAGGAAGGACTCCTGTAGTCCTCTCACTGGAGGGAAGCCCTCAGGCCTCCCTATAGCTGTGCCTTTCCAGAAAACAAAAACTAGAATCCAGAATGAACGTTTCATAGAATTCAGGAAAACAACCTCTTTAAATTAATGAATTTACTTTAGGGAAAACAACGGTGTTCTTTGTGTCCCAAAGTGATGGAAGGTTCAGCCCCTCTTCAACATTTTTTGTTAAGAATTCACAATTACTTTGGAGGAGCTTATTATTACTATTAGAGATGAGACACTTTATTTGTGGGATACATCTTACTACCCAAGCTGACTTTATGTGGAAAAAGACCCAGAGTCTTCTAAAATGACTGCAATAAACTGTAAGAGAAGGCTGCCAAATGAATCATGCTGTGGCTGCGCTGTGGTAAATTCCAGAGCACGTAATAATGCTCCCAGTTGTTTGTTGGAATCCTCTTATGATGCTGTACGCACATTTAGCTGATGTACCAACACTAATGTACCGTGCCGTTCTTGGAGCTGGAATTATAAAATATCTCATAAACAGCTTTATTGCCAGACTCATGAATGATAATCCCACAGATGCAAATCATTAATCACCAAATGTATCAGGGTAATTACCAAAGCGGGGATCTGTTTTATGGAGTTTGTGGGTATGTGGTTAGATTATGTTCCTTTTGCACAAAGCAGACAGCAGTTGCCTGCTGCTGAAATCGCTCTGTACCCACAAGGATCAGGTCCCAGTAAAACAGCAGCGTTCAGCCAGCCCACGTTCATCACAGCACTGTCATTGTACAGCCAGCACACAATATCTTCCTCTTGCTTTTATTTAGCATACATGCAGACATCTCGACGCTGCTGCTGTTTTGAAAGAGAACCAGAAAAATCCTCATAGGATGCTTATGCTTAACAAGGACTAGTTCTGAAAGCAGGAGAAGACCCTAAGTCACACAGAGCTGTTGTCTATTTGTCCATTTAATTCATCCCAGCAGTGTGAAAGAAATCTTGCTTTGGAAGTTTCTGATCCTGGGTTTTGCCACTGATTATGTTGCTTGCAAATAATGACAGACTAAGGTACAGAATGAGGGCAGTGGGTTGTACTTCTCACTTCAAGCTTTTGTATATGAAGACTGAAATAACTTTTAAAACTGGAAATGTTTTGCATTGAGTTATTTGCTAATATTTTTAATTTCTGCCAGCTTTGACAATTTGTTTTGTTTCCAGTCAGTGTCACCATCCCATTTTTGAGCACTACTGTGACATGGCACCAGGGTTTAGCAACATTGCAGGAAACCATTCCTATCCCTCACTCTCACTCTGTTTCATACCTTCTTCTCCTTTACCACCACCCAAAACAAAAACCGTTGGAAATACAAGTATGGAAATACTGTTACAAACGACAACCTAGGCAGGTCTCCAAAGCACAGCTGAGCCCTGGGATTCTGGATGGCCACGAAACGCACATTGGAAAGAAAGCTCCACTGTCTCATTAAGGAGGAAAGAAAAAAGTTTAGGTGCATAAGGACAATAGACCAGCACCTAGGACATTGGTCCAGAACTGTTAACTCCCACAGACACTGGAGTAACTCCAACGATTTATCTGGCTTTCCATCACTATTGCATATAATCAGGTATCCCTACAGTGGCCTGTGGCTCACATCCACAATGGGCAGAAGGCTCATTCTCCAGGTTACCCTCATTTTTCATCCTTATCCTGGAATTCTCATGATCAATAAAACCATGTACAGTGAAAATAAAGAGGTCTTGCACCATGCGGGGCCTTTAAACAGCCATCTCCTGTTGGATCCTATATCACCTGATGTGGGCATCAGAGAAAGGCTTCAGTAGCTCTCTCTGAAGCAGAGGAAGCTTCCCAGTCTGAGACAGCCAATATTGCCATGGACTTGTGGAAATGGTTTTCATGAATGGTTTGTTGTGGACCAGCCAGAGTGGCTGGAGGCATATGCTACAACATGAAATGCTGGGATGGTTTGTGGAGAGCACCTCCATCCTCACAGTGATGAGAACCACCCAGCCCAAACAGCTGCCTCCACACAGCTGTGCTGGCCCCACTCCCCTCAGGAAACAGGTTCCCACTGCCTGAGCCCCCACAGCTGTGCAGGACACTCAGTGAGAATGTTTCAGCTCTAAAAGGGAAAATCAAAGTGTCAGTTCAGGATGACACTAGAGAGAACAGCTGAGGCTCAGCTGCACTTCCAAGCCATCACCAAGTCACAGAGGCTGGTTAAATTCTTTTGGAGTCAACTGTTTCTCCTGTCCCTTTAGCCTGCTTCCCAGTGAGTTCCAGGGGTCTGCATCTGCTTCTGCCTAGTGGAAAGGGATAGACTTTTACATACCTTTATATCACGGAAATAGATTTTGTGCCCCATCGCACCAACTACAATTCAGTTTTCACATCCTGGGATATTTTGGTGAGTGACATCTTAAAAATTCACACCACTTTACCATTTATTGTACAGCATCATTGTTTTAGCATTACACAACTAGTACACAAATAAAATTGGGGAAAAGATGGCAGCTGAGGCCATGGGACCTGTATGATTTACTAGATGAAGTGCAATCAGGAGAGTCTATTTAATGGGGTTTGTCAATTAGCCATTTAAACAGCAATTGCAATGTCTTTAATCATATTGGGACAACAAGCAGAAAAGGCTAATCAGCTTAATGGTCTGGAACAGGTAAGTCATTTTGTTCTTTGGTTTTTGAACCATGATGTGAGAACCGAGAGCACCACAAGGTCCTAGTCCACTGAACGTGTTGCTTGCTGACAGGCAGGTGGACTACAGCATTGTTGTAGGTCCCTTCCAACTGAACTATTCTAAGATTAGTAGTACTTAAAGTGCAATTTCCTGAATGAGTGGGTGATACTGGTGGCCTAAAGGCAAGAACAAGGTGCCTTGGCAAAGTTATAAACTTATAACGCATTGTATCACCTTCCCCTATGCCCACACTTATTCCAGGGTTCCCCTTTGCTAAACACTAAGTAGCTTTTCCTTTGTTTGCTGCTAACACACATGCCTCCTTTTTTAGGCATTAAAGGAGAGCAAGAGACATATTAACAAACAACTCTAATTTGGGCTGGGCATCATCATCTATATCAGTAGCTTCTTTTGTAACCATCAGCAGGTGGAAGAACCTTCCTTGTGGTGCAGACTACTGGTACCTACAACTACACAGCTTTTCTGCAGCTGCTCAACTGTGAGCATTTCTACACTGAAGGTGAAGCAAGACTGTAGGTTCATTTTCATATCTTCTTATTAAACTATAGTAGGCTTAGAAGTCTAAGCCTGAAATCAGGACCTTTGCTATGCTGGGCAGAAGGACAGAACAAGAGTCCCCTTGAGATGAAGAGTGTGATAGCTGGTTAAAATAAGCACACAGTTTTGGATCACTTAACTGTCAATCAGCCTTCAAAGCACTGTTATTTATTCTGTATCAGAACTTCGGTGCTCTTTACTGTTCTTTCTGCAAAAGTGGGAGGTGCAAATAGGTTACCGACTCAACTCCGGACGCAGGCTCCTTTCTCTTCCCCTTCCTCGCACTCCAGCCTAGTACCAAACAGCACAGCTGACTCTGAAGAGACTTATACTGGGAGCCCGTATGCGTCTACAGACACTTTACATCTACCTAAAACACAATTAACCAACACTGGGGAAAAAAGGCTTTTTGGGGAACAATACATGGATTTGAAAAGTTGGAGTTTAGCTGAACACACACTTGCATTATTTAACACACGTTCACCTCTTGTTCTGTCTGCTCTGTCCCCGCCATTTACTGCTAAACAGGTCCCTTATCTTTATTGATCACTTAATTTATCTTTTCTTAACTCCCCTTGCTCCGTCTGGTGCCGTGTGTCCAAGGTATTGAGGCTAAACATCCGTCTGTTCATACTGTCAGGACTGGTTTGCCTTTGAAAGAATAGGGGGAGCAGGTGGTGTGACTAAGTAGACCCTCGACAGAATAGGGGCACCATGGCTGTGTCCTGTCCCAACCTGCCAGCGATTCCCCACCCTCCCAACTGTTCCACATTAAAGCAGTCAACTGTGGCTTTACAGTCCAAGTTTTACACAACTGTTTTACAAACCAAGAAGAATTTCTTTTGTTGAAAAAATCTTTTGTTAGGCAGTGCAGAATGGGGTGGGGGGGGAGCAGGGTAGAGGGAGCGGAGAAAGCCCGTTCGGAGAGCGAGTGCATTTTAATGTGTATGTAGATATACACTACGTGATGTGCCACGCCGCTGAGCTCGCTCGCTCTGTATTTCTGTGCTGCTTTTAAGCTCTCGTTGAAAGCAGTTGGACAACGTATCTTTCAAACACATCCATCTTTTCCATTTTCTTGGGATCTTTTAGTCATTTTTCCTTTACTACTGTTTATGGTACAATTTTGGTTTATTAGAACAACTAAGACTGAAAACAACCAAATAAAAATCAACTCTGATATGTTTTTTCTCAATAAGAATAGAATATCAATTTTTCACTGTTGCAAAATTACTATAAATCCATCTAACTGGATAGACATCCCCAAAGAAAAGTCCAGATGATGTTTCAACCACATTCCATTCTCCAAACAATCTTACCACAGGCACCATGCTGCTGCTGATCTCATACACTGTATTTTCTCACAGCATTCAATGGTGCTTATTTCAACCCAGATGTAAGAAGGCACTTGTACACATGGCTTATCTGCGAGAGAACACCCCCTGAAACAGTCTGGACCATAAGAGACAAAACATTCAGGAACTCACTAAACGGAACCCAGGAAGAGCAGGTATTTGTACAGCTGTGACATTAATCTGGTGTCGCCACCAGAATGCTGTGAACAGTTTCATGCAAAATCTGAACCTACCAAATTCTTCTCATTTGCTTTTTTTTCATCCTCCCTCTGAGAATTCACAAACTAGATCATTCATGAATTTTTCAAAGCCAAAACCAAGATTTGAGTATTCTCCACATTTTTAAAGGAAAACAGCACGTTTATGCATATTCACATACTGCACCATAAGCTTTTTTCCACAGGCAAAAATGTATTGAAATGTCTATTTCAGGCAAAATTGCAGACCAAGAGACAGAGATCCTTTCCCTTTTTTAAAGATCTTGCTCTCAATCGCTCAAATCTTCCAACCATAGAGGAAAAAAAAAATAAAGTTGGCTTCTCTTTTCGTTCCTTCAGGGATCTGTCTGTCTCTTCCTACTCTCCCCCTCCCCATCAGACTGCAGTGGACAGACAAAAGCCGAGACCCTGCTCCTATAGTAGTCAAGGGCAAAATTTCTACAAGGCATGAATTTAAGCCAAACTGCTGAGTCCTGCAGAAACCACAGAAATCACTGACTGTTGCCTAAAGAAGGAAGGAAGGATCCACATTTGTTACTGGATCACTGGGAAAGTACTGAGAAATAATCTTTTTTAACCATTTTCTGTTAGGAGCCTGATCCTCTTAAACATGCAAATGACTTTTTCAGTTTAACTGATATAAAGAGTACAGGTCAGATGTAGGGGAGTTTTTTCCTCTCTCTGATTAAAAAAAGGCATTAAAATACCAAAAACCAGAGCTAAAACAAAATGGAATGAAGCATATGTTAAAAAACCCAAACCAAACAAATAAACAAACAAACAAAACAGGAATGAGAAAGAGTACATTCAGAGAAATCCAGTCTGATGTATGCCCACAGCCGCTCCAGGAGCCTAGGGTAGGTCACTCACTCAGAAGGGTTGGTTTCAATCCTTCCCCTTCTTGAAAGGACCTGAAGGGCTTCTACAGAAAGCACTAAAACCGCCAGGCTGTATGATGACATGGATGCTGTACGATTGCCAGTCTCTCATATTACTGCAATTCCATTGTGCACAGAGTCAATGATCTCTGAAGCCAGCACCAGACATACCTTTTCTCCAAAACCAGTGTCCTAATCATGAGGTTCTTTGAGTCTTATTTTATTTTACATTTCCTATCTCAATGAATATTTATTTAATACTTAGTGAAGCAGCACCTACAAGAAAGAAAGAAACTCACTTCACCCTCTCCTTTGATTTATGGCAGGGTGTTTAGGGCAGTCACCCTGCAGAAGGGGAACAAAGATTTCATTTTTCCTAGATTGAGGAGAATACCGAAACTAGCACTCCAAAACCACAAACAAATATGCTATTACTACAATACTGCATAAAAAGGGATCTTTATGGCTTTCAGTCCAAACTTCCAGCAAGAATTTGAAATATTTTCTTGACAACCAAGCCAGCAGTATTGATGGATAGTTTATCCCAGAAGTTTATCCAGACCTAGAAATTATTACCGAGTAGATGAGGATCAGCATCACCAAGAATGAAACATTCTCAGGCTTTTCCCCCAAAATTTTCATAGCAGAAAAGAGAGACAAGTATTTTAGTATTGTAGGTAAGCAGAGCAAGAGGATATCTGCAGAGATCTATAGATCTAGAGTCTCTGTAATTTAAAAAGTGTACCTAGCCATTTTCTCAATAATAGATGAAAATCTGCGTTAATAAAACTGGAGGGGAAGAAAACATCTTACATCTCTGTTCATTTCAAAGGTGTTACCTACTTCAGGAGAACTCTGTCACAAATACTACATTATCTGTAAATTATCAGTCTTCCACCTGTAAAATCACAAAATCTACTCGCAGATTAGAGAAGCTTTCTGGATTGTTTGTTTTTAACGTTATATATGATCTCTCCACTACCATGTTTAACAAAATCATTTTGCTGTTATCAACTTCTTTAATGCTGTCCAGCTTTTCTCAAATTTGTATATGAAACATCAATACCTTTGAATGTACGACATTCAAAAGGCAGGTGTAAAAAACAGGTGCAAAGTCCACAGCCATTCCATTTTACCTGCTCATACCAGTTAGTTTGTGTGTCTAGAATCTATTTGTCTACAGAAATATTTGGATGCTTACCCAATCAGTTATAAATTTGTCCTTATATTATATCAAGGGTAGACAGAGAACCAAACAGCTAGATAGAAAAAAAGTGAAACTAGAGAGGAGACGACACACTATTCACAGTGATCAGCTATGCGAATCTGAATGAGATCACAAATGATCTAACTAGGTCTGAAATAAGTCTCCTGGTCTTTACGATCCACGATGGATGTTTGTCTGCATCACAAAAGCCACCATATAGTTTGGCACAAGATGACAGGACTGACATTTGCAGAGAGGCTTATTGCTGGCAAGGCACAGATACTGTAGGTCAGAGTAGGTTGTGCTGGCTGATCTGCTGTAGAGAAGGTTACACGGCAACTGCAAAACCTGTCGAGAACCAACAGTGCTTCCTTTCCAAGAAAAATTGAACTAAATTAATGAAACATCCCAACATACAGATAACAGAAACATAGTTTTACAGTCAGCTACTTGCACCTGTTTATTCAGAGGCAAGAACAAGCACTTCTGCAACACTCAAAATATTTTGTATGGATTTTGCTTCTTCTGTGAAACAACGTTGTCACTTACTGCACACATCAAACTCAGTTCAGCTTCCTTAGAAGTCACATATCAGTATCCCTAATGTATTAATGCCTTAATTTTACTTTCCAAATGGATAAACTTATCAAACTTCAACTTATCCCATTGCAAATGCAATATTTGTGTAATTGTGTATAATCATTTAAAGTATAATTTAATACATCCCTTTAACAACCCACAAATTATCACTTGACAACTAGAAATAATAGGTCTTTTTGTTAAAAACAGAAAGCATGTGAAGACTAAAGGTTAAACAGGTCTTTTCATCATGATAAATCACTGGTTAATGAGCCTGGTATTGTTGGGTATTATACTTGCTCACTTTAATGCCATTACCTTCTGGTTGTAAAGCTGACACTACTAATGATCTTCATTCTTTGAACTTTTCCACAATATTGACTGGTTGCACAGAGCAGATGTTACTTGGATTTGACTGCAAAAGTTGTGATTCTTCTAAGGCTTAGAGCAACCCTGAAAGAATGGTACTGAACACAATGTATTTTGATATCTCTAAGTCTGAAGAGATTCTTCTTTAAGTGTCAACTATGGCTCTTGTGGTTTCTTGGTATCACACAAAAATCAACCACAGATAAGAGATAAATATTCTTCATCTATTTTCTGCAGGTTTTTTTAAGAAGTTGTAATATTGTAATGAAGCAACACAAGAAAGTTCATATTTAATCTCTGTTGTACCTGTAACTCCTCCTGTATTACAGCATGCACAAGTTAAAAAAATATATAAATATATATATATATATTCCGTTCTGTATTTCACAGCTTCCCTTGGTCTTGACTGAAGGACGCTGAGGTCGCCAGAAGCTGTATTAGCGAGTCAAGTGCTGACAAAGCAGGATGCAGAAGGCATGTACGCATATGTTGGCGTCCCCACATCCATCACCTTTTCTTCCATTGGGAAGGAGGCCCAGCAGAGCCCAGTTCTCCTTCACTAGGAGGCAGTTAGGACTTGACACCTCTGTAAAATACAGGGGCTGTCTTTGTTTGTGGGATGGACTAGGTTCAAATAAACTCACCCTGGGAGTGAGATGGAAGACTTAAGGGTAAGAAAGCAGGGATCACCAAGTTTTAAATTAAACTGAAGCAATGTGGAAGTATCATGTCTATCCCCATTCCTTTCTCTTCCTGACTTGCCCTTTTCTTGCACCTCTTCTTGCTCTGTCACTACTGGATTCTAGAAAATGCAGACTGTAGAACAAAACTCAAGCCTTAGGAAGACAGACGTCGTTTTATCTCAATTTACGTCAAGTTCTGGGCCAGAAAGATTTTGCTGTATCATAGAACAGAAATGGGGCAACCGAACTTGCCATCCCCAAAGTCGAACCTCAGATCATTACACCCCTCACACACATTCTTTGTACACTTCTGTGTGGCAGCGAGCACAAAAGCTGCATAGTTTAGCTTCTATAAAGGCTGTATTCTGCCCTCTTTGCAACACTGCGTTATGCCCAGTGGATTTCAACGACTTCTAGCTTCTTTTCTACTTTTATTTAAGTAAAGGTTTGTTCTTTTCTTTCAGTGAGTTTGGAGAGAACGAGGATGTGATTGATTTTATAAATACCATTCTGGTTATGGAGTTAAGTTTCGTGTGAGGT
>VZTO01005516.1:15000-16739 GCA_013400615.1 Syrrhaptes paradoxus | reverse complement strand
AAAAAAAAAAAAAAAAGAGCAATTTCTCTAAAGACAGACAACAAATGCCCATACTAAAAAAAATTCCAAGCTCCAAAAGGCATTTTGCCTGTACTGCTAACAGCTCACTGGTACGCAAAATATTTTTTCTTAAGTGATTCATGAAAGCTTAATCCTGAATGTTTCATCTGTAACTGTGGGGGAAATTTAAGAAACTTTTCAATACTATTAATCTCACCATATAGAGGTGTAAGCACAAACATATTTCCTGCCTGACACCTCTTATTCTACTAAACTCAGCTGGACTGAGAAAAAAACCTTCTCATATAATATGTGTATCACACCAGCAGCTGAGGCTATCCGAGCTGCAAAGGGGCTCTCTCACTTAATGAACTAATCACATACAGGATAAAATCCTGAACAAGTCAACAAAGCATCAACAAAATAAAGATTTCACTTGAGAAGTAATTAGGTAGACACAATTAATTTATTTAATGGGGGGTGAGGGATGTACCATGGTCTTTAATAACCCCACAGGCTGCAACCTAAGTATTTCTTAGATTGCAGTTGGGAGAAATATTTAAAAAAAACATTTCCAAAGTTGCTGTTAGATATATCTAAATATCTATTTATCTATCTTCTCACAATCAGAACTAGTCTTGCAAAACCCAGGTTGGCTTACACTATGAAGAAATAAATCCTCTCCTACTCAGAGTTTATCAAAAACACAGAAAAAGAATATTAATTTAAAGAATATTTACTGTTTATTGCAGCCAATTTGTTTCTGTTATAATGTATACAAAAAGTGGCTTCCATCACGTGCAAATTAAAGAACTTTGAAAGGCATGTTTTTGATAAGTGGCCTTTTAAAATAACCATTTTTACTGTGGGTAGTATCAACATTTTTTGTTTGTTTGTTTTGCTTATCAATTGTTTCCCATTCTATTGACAAAGCAATAAGAAGAATAGTGGCTACTGTCATGAAAAAAGCCCTTTGAATCCTGTGGCCCACACACAAGTGCTCCAGGTATTTTAAGTTTGTTCTTCAACCACTTCCACTCGTGTTCTTTGATGCCAGTATTGCAAACTGCACTCTTGCTCTCTGTGTTGTGTTCTCGGACAGCCTTTGTTTTTTGCAATAAAAAGCTTCCATTTTTAAGAGCTATTCCTGACTTTTTTTTCTTGGATGAGATGCAAGATCAGTGGCTGAACATCTGTATTCATTTGGACACTCAGATATCATTTATTACCATGTAATCAGAGCACTTCTGCAGTATTTGGGCCACTAAATCTCACTAGCGGTAAACACTTCAGCACAAGCTAATGCAAATTATCCAAGAAAGCCTTTGTTAGACAAACCATCTTTACCACAGAGGCAGACCCATTGTATCGGTTTTACGGAAGGTAACTTCTTTACTCAAAGATATCAGCTTGTTCCATATTTCTACCTCTACATCCTAAGTAGTTCCATGGTTTAATTTCTGTGTCTTGCGAGGTAAAAGCAGAACTGTGCGTCAGGTAATTTCCCTGAAGTGATCTATCTTGGCCTCAGGGTCTGCTCTCTCTTGACAAAACCCCTCTTTCACGGCATCCTCATTCTCTGTCAGCAGATTTGTGATTTAAACAGGAGTATATGACTTCATTCATGCTCTCATTCCGATGCATCAAGCCCATGATTCCCACTTACCTTGCCTCCCAAAATCATAAATCCCAATTAAAGTAGTTTGCTTATAAAATATGTAACAAGTAACCCATGAACT
>VZTO01005516.1:0-10000 GCA_013400615.1 Syrrhaptes paradoxus | reverse complement strand
TAGTTGTAGACAATGCCATTTCTTCTTGACTCCTCCAAAAAAACTTTCATCTATTCTAGTCCTGCAAGCTTGGCTGCTCTGTTCATTGGGCCTTTTCCTGCACTCAAGTAAAGTTATTATCCTTTTTTTATATACTGCACTTCGTGCCCTTGTGAACCTGTTGAAATGTAGTGAAAGAGAGTTGAAAAGTACCACTGGCTCCTAAAAATAGTGCTGACTAAGAGGCAGAAAGGGGGAACTCCGGTTTTATTCAGTGCTAAAGATAACACCATACAGAATGATAGACTCCTCTGAATTGTTTGTTCCCCTTCAGCTATTGTTTGCCCAGCACTGAATGAGCCTCTTAGCCGCACTTGAGGGCCTGTCACAGGTAGGCAACCAACAGAGATAATTCCCAGCCTATGCTTGATTGCCCCCTTATAGACACTCACTCATGATTCTGAAAGGCCTCAGACACTGTTGAATAAACTCCTACTCGCTTCCATAAACTTTTTCTCCCACTGAATTTTCCGGGGATGTGAGCAGCTCCCAGCCCAGCCCGAGGATGCTTCTGAATGCACTCCTGTTCTGAATCAAAGCTTGACAACCCCGGGCTCTTTATTGAACAAGAGAAGAAAACGGGGCCATCCCTCTACGGGAGGAATGTGCTTTCTTCTGCAGGTGAAGGCGCTCTCAACGTTTGCGTGTGTGTGTATGTGTGTGTGAAAGAGAGGGAGAGACTGCACTCTGCTTTTAAACACTTGCACTTTGTTGTCTCTGCTGGATGCTATGTCGCGCCTTCCAGTAAAAGGCACTTTATGGTGCTTCTGTCCTTCCGTGCACTTTTTTTGAGTGAGTTGAGATTGCTACAAGTGCATGCTTAGCCTTTAAAATTCGAGTTTTTGTTTTAACAGGGGAAATTCTGTTGGTGTTATTCCTAAGACAAATTCCATTTCATTAGGGCAGTAGTGGCATGACATCTAGTTTTCTCATCTGCATAGGGCTCTGTCTGCAAAATCTTGTATTCTCTAGTGTGCCTGATTCAGACTGATCCTGAATGACACAGCCCTGTCCTTCAGATAACCAACTATATGAGCTTTTTAAAGAAAACCCAAAACAAAACAAAAACCAGCAAAAGACAACAAAACATTTCCCCAGGGCATGTAAAAGTTACTTACAGTGTGTTAGGACATTTTAAAAACGTACGTGGAACCGCTGTCAAAGGAACAATAGTAAAGCTTTGCTATTTCCAGGCAATATTTATTCAACAATTCTTTATGATTTTCAAAGTCCCTTCTAAAAAGCTACCAGTGAAAGAAGGCAAATCCAGTTGTACTGCAAATAAAACAATTTATCTTTTTATTTCTAATGTTGTATCAATAATATTTCGAAATCCTGACAACAAAACCTCTGGTTAACCACAGTTAACATGTAAAAAATGTTCAACAAAAGGGATTAGTGGCACAACCGACAAGTCAAGACTTGTGCATCTGGCATCACAGTCAGCACTGGTCACCAACAAAAAGAGATGTCTGCATAATTTAATCTGTTTTCTGGTCACCTATGTTTCACGTGTAACGGGTATTGCTAGTTTACCATGAGATCAATCCTGCAATTCCTTTTTCCACTTCTTTTGGCTGGCATTTAGCACCTCAAAACACTCAACTCTTCTTAACAACAGGGGCAGGAGCTATATTTTCTTTTGTGTCCTATGGTGTTGAAAAGAACACTGCTGATCGACAAATTAATATTAATTGCAGGTCAGCTACTGGACAAAGCAACATTTTAGTCGCTGTTTTCAGAATCAGCATCTCAGTATCACAGACTTCCAGATCTGTTGCTGGAATACTCTGAGCAGATAGTGGAGCTAAATAAAATTGATGGTTGGAGACTGAACTGTGAGGAAATCCTTTCCTGGGGAGGGGTGCTTCAAAAAACATGATCAAGCACAACCAGCCTCCTGAGAACATGCTCTCTGGAAACTGTGCTCTGCATCTTGCAGGAGGCTGTAAGTGCCTAACAGAGTCTAATGTTTTTCTGATTAAATCTACCTAGTAAATTCATAGGGAAAGTTTGCTACCCCCAGAGAGGGAGGTGGGGTCACCAAACCCCTCCCTGCAGCATTACCTCATGCCCTCAGACATGTATTATGCTCCCTGGGAGGGGTTTAACCCCTCCAGGGTCTCTTCCTGAGCATAAAGTCATTTACTCCCTTGAATCACTGGAAGGACTTTGAAAAAATATGGTCTGGACCTCCTCCATTTGGCAGTTCTGACAATGTCCAAGTTGGGATAAGGAACAAGCTATAAGGCTTTTGTAGCAGTCAAACCTAAGTCAAATCCCATTCAAAAAAGTCAAAAGTCTCTAGAAACTTAGAGATACCTATTTTATACCTGCAGGGACAACCTGGTTTCTGATTACTTTCCCTCTTCTAATTGTCAACATTTGCAGCATTAAGAAGCAGATCAGTCCTGTCTTGTTGGGTTCTCTCCAACCTGCTCTTCAAAGCGCCGGGAATCACCTGTACCCACGGGAGGGGAAAAGAACAGCACAGAGGAAGAGTAACTTTCCCTAGGTCACAACAGCTTTTGGAAGGGCACACAAAATTCAACCATAAAGGTAGCACAAGAACAGTCCAAGTTCTTTTAACATATATTCTAGTGCATTTAAGGTCATATTTTCAGGCAGATTTCCACTGGTTTTTAAATGAATTAATTTAATGGTATTTAGCATTCCGTGTCACTCTTCATTCTGGTATCTCAAAGTAGCTTACACTGGTCAGTTAAAAATGGCAACAACCCCAACAGCAAGGGCTAAAATATACCCTTTCACAGCTGGGAAGCTCATAATACTCAAAGTTAAAGCTACATAGCAAAGCTTGTCCCAGGGAGTTTTGCCTAGTAGTCCAGAGATTTCCACCCCTCCTCCTTCAGCTTCAAGGACACTAATAATTTCTCCAGAGCACCTATATGGATCTGTTAAGTTGTGGTGTTCAATCAGTGGCCCTCTACTGATTAAGGAAGTTTGCTTTCCAGCAAAGTTTACATGTAAATAACTTTGCTGTGGTGCATAGCCCCTAATGATGAACACATCGCCTTAATTCTCTGTAGCTCTTATCCTCTTAGGTGAGGAGAAAACCTCTGTGTGTGTTCCTGACCCATTTGCATGTCTCCTTGATCTGCTGAGTTGGTGTGGCAACTTGCTAGACAATGGTCAGCATTATGCGAGGCAACTTGCATTAACACTGCAGTCCACAACGCAACTGGTGTTCTGACACTCTAACCCAAAGCAAAGAGAAGAAAAGAATGTAAAACATTAGCCATAAAGATTGAATATAAGAAGTCTTCAGCTAATATAGCTTATCTGGTAGCTCTTTTCCAGTTCAAGCCAATACCTAGTCGTTTAAAAAAAAAAAAAAAAACAAAACCAAAAAACCCAACTGCAAAACAGGCAGCTATACAAAAGGGTGAGGTTTAAAACTTTGACCAAACAAAAGTTGATTTGTTAAGCGTCTTGCCCAGTTGTCACGATTATATCAAAAAAGCAGAACTGTGATCCATTANGCTTTTGTAGCAGTCAAACCTAAGTCAAATCCCATTCAAAAAAGTCAAAAGTCTCTAGAAACTTAGAGATACCTATTTTATACCTGCAGGGACAACCTGGTTTCTGATTACTTTCCCTCTTCTAATTGTCAACATTTGCAGCATTAAGAAGCAGATCAGTCCTGTCTTGTTGGGTTCTCTCCAACCTGCTCTTCAAAGCGCCGGGAATCACCTGTACCCATGAGAGGGGAAAAGAACAGCACAGAGGAAGAGTAACTTTCCCTAGGTCACAACAGCTTTTGGAAGGGCACACAAAATTCAACCATAAAGGTAGCACAAGAACAGTCCAAGTTCTTTTAACATATATTCTAGTGCATTTAAGGTCATATTTTCAGGCAGATTTCCACTGGTTTTTAAATGAATTAATTTAATGGTATTTAGCATTCCGTGTCACTCTTCATTCTGGTATCTCAAAGTAGCTTACACTGGTCAGTTAAAAATGGCAACAACCCCAACAGCAAGGGCTAAAATATACCCTTTCACAGCTGGGAAGCTCATAATACTCAAAGTTAAAGCTACATAGCAAAGCTTGTCCCAGGGAGTTTTGCCTAGTAGTCCAGAGATTTCCACCCCTCCTCCTTCAGCTTCAAGGACACTAATAATTTCTCCAGAGCACCTATATGGATCTGTTAAGTTGTGGTGTTCAATCAGTGGCCCTCTACTGATTAAGGAAGTTTGCTTTCCAGCAAAGTTTACATGTAAATAACTTTGCTGTGGTGCATAGCCCCTAATGATGAACACATCGCCTTAATTCTCTGTAGCTCTTATCCTCTTAGGTGAGGAGAAAACCTCTGTGTGTGTTCCTGACCCATTTGCATGTCTCCTTGATCTGCTGAGTTGGTGTGGCAACTTGCTAGACAATGGTCAGCATTATGCGAGGCAACTTGCATTAACACTGCAGTCCACAACGCAACTGGTGTTCTGACACTCTAACCCAAAGCAAAGAGAAGAAAAGAATGTAAAACATTAGCCATAAAGATTGAATATAAGAAGTCTTCAGCTAATATAGCTTATCTGATAGCTCTTTTCCAGTTCAAGCCAATACCTNAACTGTGATCCATTAACGAACATCTAAAGGGCTGCATGAAATGGCTGGGTTTATTTGCAGTTGACACAAGGCTCTTCAATGACGTAGCTGGGGATCATTTATTAATCCATGCCTGGTTTGTTTTCATGCTGTGTCAGGGAATCTAAATGGAAAACGAGCGCTTTGCTTTATCTCTACAATTCTTTGTTTGGATGTTTGTTTGTTTTCAAAGCTTGCTTGTCTGATTAATAAGGCCAGTGTCATGCAGAATAAAAGAGGGATGTGTCACATTAGTTCTTCGCACAGTTGAACGTCCTCCTGGCTCAGTGGCTGTTTCTCTATTTCACCAATCATTTTCTAATGTATGTTACTTCCACATGATTTATAGGGGGGAAAAAAATGTTGATTCCCATTTGAACAAGCTCAAAAGCCGGGTAGAATCTGATTCTTTGCTCTGTTTAAGCATATAAACCAGGAATAATTCAAGTCAATATGTTCATACCAAAATAAATTAGGGGGACAATCAGGTGTGGAGGATGTAACAAATTCATGGAATTTTTCTAGATGGTCAGACTCCTTGAGTGTAATCACAACTTCTTTAAAATCAATGGAAACCTTCACTAATGAAATCAGCACACCCTGAATTTATCCGACAAGCTCAGACTCCCAGAAGCCATAGCTACATCATAAATAGGCAGACACCAAATTAATGGGGACAGTGTTTGCAGCTAATGGTGAATAAAACTAATTGCCCAATTTCAGTGTCTTTATGAATTACAACACTCATGTTTTTTACACCTAAAAAAAAGGCTTTGTGTATCAATGTGGCAGTGGTGGCAAATGGGAAGAATTATGGCTTGCTAAGTAAAAAGTTCAACTCCAAAGAACAAGAGAAGGTATATTGCTCCTGGAGCTCCCTCTTCTTCCAGACACAGCCACAAAGAAAAATTGTTGGGTGTAAAATATGACTTAATTACTCAAACCATTTTCCACATTGCTGGTATCTTCTGCAGTGCTTCAGCAATCAAAAGAAGATGAAAGATTAACATGCATTTTTCAGTGCTATACATAGAGGGAAAAACATTTTTGCTGGCTTCCACAATCAAATAATAGCTCTCCTGTAGTTTACTACGATTCTAATAACATGGCAATTGCAAAAGTTGTGAAATATGCTTCAGGATGGTTTTGTTGTGACATCATACCTGCCTTAATAAATGACACATAGAATCATAGAATAGTTTAGGTTGCAAAGGACTTTAAAGGTCATCTAGCCAAACCCTCATACTACCTGTAAGCTGTTACTCTTGATTTCGTTAATATGATAAAGACCAAAGAGTGGTAAGACAAAATACAGGAATAATTTACAGGAGAGTAAATGGATGGCAGATTGTCTGATACAGAATAGCAGTTGTCCACTAGCATTACCAAAGATAAGTTGTTCATTTACGAAAGATTTTCATCTCTTTCAAAAAGAAAATTTACAAAAAAGTTGCATGTAGGGCAGAGCTGTGAGTCAATATACTTATATTTCAAATCACAAAGAGTTTGAGCACGAAAAATACCCCAATAAAATAAAACATATTTTCCACTTGAAAAATGGGGAAAACTTAATCTTCCCTTAAAAAGATGGACAGTTTTCCAGCCAGTCCCTGCAGCATAGGAGCAAATGAGAGGCACTTACCAGCTAGCTACCCACGGGTACCCTGAGCTGTAATTAGTCAGTGTGCTGGTAAGTTATGCGATGCTGGGATTTACAGATGTATTGTCTTAGTGAAATGAAATATGGATTCCTCTTAATGCAACACTTTTACTTCCCAGTCCCCTGCCTTGCACACCTGGCTGGATTGACCCAGCCTAAACCAACAAAATATCTGGTCTCTAACAGTACCAAAGAGTCAGTGCCTTCAGGAGGATACAAGCACACCCCTACCGTTCTCCTGTTGTTAACTCCTGCATTTTCAAAATAATTGCACTTCTTGCAGAATCACATTGATGGAGAGCAGATGACAGGATTCCTTCAAAATCGAGATTGAGAGCACTGGCACTGTCTTCAGTGCAAAACAAAGCAAACAGTCAGACACACCACCATCTGCTAGAGCTGAGACAATCCAAAAGAAATAGCCAAGAAACGGAGGAAGAGCTGAAACGGTTGCTGACACAGGCTATCGACTAGTAATTTAGCTCCATAAAGCTATTAGCTTTTAAGAACTTAGTTGAAATTTCAAATTTGGCAAACAGATCTGCCATTCTGGCAGGGATCCTAGTGAGGAAAGCACATAAGCTTCTGCCCTTGATTCTGCATGCTGCTGAGATCCAGCAAGGGGTATTTATGGGACTGATAATAAGAAATGTTATTTTGCCCTAGCTGTGCAGTAAAACACCAAGAACTTGCTGCTAAACTATTCATTTTCTGGAATACAATGACCAGTGTGCAAAGCGCAACTTATTTGTCTAAGGATCAGCAAGGTCTGGATCTCTGCTTTAATATAGTTTTTGTGAGTGAAGCAGCTGCCGAGGATAAAGCTAGGATCAGGTGTCTCGCCAAGCTGAATACTTCTTTCACAGACACTTAGGGCTACAATCAGGGATCGTACAAATAATATAACCCGTCTCATCAAGTCCTAGTTTCCTGACATGAGTCTACAGACTCATCTGAAGAAGTGAAACACCAAGAAAGATGTTCTGGGGAAAAAGACTCAATGTCTGGAAGGGCTTTTGCAGGGAAAGATGTGAACTGTGTAACTTACATCTTCATCTGCTAGAAATTATTCTTGCTACATTTCATCTGCTGTTGCTTTCATAACTGTACTTTTTTCTGATCTGGAGGCAGCTATACAAACAGGATATGCTTCTGAATGTATCCTCACATGTATTCGAGGGACCTGCATTGCTCCATTTGTCTCCATTTATTCTGAAAGGAGGAACGAAAAGGTGTCTGAGTGTGGGTGTGTCAGCATCTGAGTCTGAGAAACTTCATGTGTAAAGCATTTTCAGGTGCCTGTTTTCAGCCTAAGAAAAGAAGAAGTTCTTTCCATCTTCGACATCCACATTCACCTCCATCCTCCCCATTGAACTCGTCTGTCTCTCGGTGTGCTAATCTACGTTACACTGCCTGGGATGTTTTCATTTTCAACACACAGGATATATCAACAAGAGATTCTTAGCTCCCAAAACCTGATATATGCCCTTGGAAAGGCACGACCCAGATGACACATTTGCAGAAATGATATCAGCGTCCTGCCTCTCAGCACAGCCTGTGACTCACTTGTCTTCAAAATATCCACAACCCATTGTGCNAATGAACTCCACTTGAACATTGCCTTTATGTTCCTGTGTAAAGTTGTTCAACTGTGACCCTTCCATCTGTTCCAGCTAATCTGAAAGTCATTTAGGCCCGCTTCTCCATTCATCCTAAACACAGCGCATTCTCCTGTTAACACACATATGCAAAGTTGTCGGGCTGTCAGCTACGTAAGGGCTTTTTTTTTTCCACCCTCTTTTTTTTTTTTTTTGGAAACTCTCACGACATCTGTGTATACATTTCCTTTTAACAATTATAATTTAAAAAAAAAATCAGGAACTACTTCAAATCTTACTAATTACTTTTTATGAGCATGCCAGTAAATCTCACAGCATCACTTGAGAAAATATTCCAAGTGGGTCTTTAAGGAGAGGTCATCAGGTAGCTGACTTCACGGCTCCGATGTGCATGTGCAAGCCTCCATATTTTAAAGACTGAGACAAATGGTTGCCTTGAAGAAGGTGTAAGAACTTCACCAAAAAGTGCTTTTAAGATTTTGGAAGATTACTACTCATAAAAGGCTGTTCAAGCCAACTTCAAATATCTAAGGTTATCATATCCTATTTGATATGCGATTTGAGAACACATACAAATTTATGAAAAAAAATCTGAAAACTCCGAACAATCGGTACTCTCAGTTAATTTGCCCTTTTAAATTCATCACAGGTCAGAAACTATTCCACTAACAATGTCAGCACAGTTAGTATTTATCTTCAGAACGACTGGTAAATAATCTGTTCCTTGCACAGAAAGTTTACATTGACAATAAATTAACTTTAAACTCAGGAGAATAAATGCTCATTGTGGTCCTGCTCAGATACTGCAAAACTGTATGATACATTCCACAAAACTAAGAGAAGCCCAAGAAGTAATTTCTGAGGTGTCCAAGGAAAGAGAGATGTTTCCTACCTGAGCAATTTGTTATTATGACATAAGAAAACAGTAATATAAATTTCGTCAGTCATTATCAACTTCTGGTACACGCACACACCAAAGTCTTTACACAAGACCAATTCATTTGGGTAAAAGAAAAAAAAAAGAAAAAAAAAGAAGAAAAGCATAAAGCTATCTATTCTAAATGACTTTCAGAATAAAGAGAGAAATGAGAACGTTTCATACAATAAAAACAAAATACCAGTTGCACAGGAAAAAACAGGGTTAGTATTATTACGGAATGTGTTGTGCATCTAAAGAGGACCAGAGCTGCATGCTGTACACACTTGCACTGTTTCTAAAACACTTATTATATGCGATGTACACATCTGGTAGAATCTTGACTTCTTGGTAAATCTTAGCACAAAATGAGTGGCATTTATAGCAAACCTTTGTTCTCATGGGTGATTTCTCTGACAGAAGTTATAAAGAAGAATAGAATCAGGAAAAAGAAAAAAAAAAACCACAACAGAAAAAAGCCCCAAATCTCCCTAGCCTACTGTTCAGCTCTGTCATAGAGAAGTAAAGAAACTAGACTTCCTATTCATGTATTACCCACTCCGGTCGTCATGCAAGCTTTTTGGCCTTTCTCATTGTACTTGAATGGAGGTAAAGTAATAAAGGCAATGGGATGAACTTCAGTGCTGCTCTCTCTTTTTTTTTTTTCCTAAAAAGAAAGAAGTGTTCCTGATTCCTCTTATGACATGTGAGAGGCTCAACAGCTAAGATCTCTCAGCCTCACAGTCAAGACCCAATAGTACAAGCTTATGATTGTAATTCAGACTATGATTTTTATTATTTAATAAACAAGCATGGAGTTTACATGAATTGTCAACAATAAACTGAAATAATCCTTATGTGCCTGTATGCATCCCCATTGTTTTCACAGCAAAACTACTTGTTAAACATGTATGTAACAAAATACATCAAAATTGAAGAGTTAATTGCAAAACACTCAAAAGTGCATGTATCTTTTCATACATGTAGTCTCTGCTTAAACTACACAATCTCTCCATGTACCCTCGTCAGCAAAGAATTTATGATGAGGTTCACCTCATCTAACTTCAGATGTCTATAGGACTGACAGCTACATCTGAACTAGCCTAGGCTGTGAAAAGAAATATCCTCTTCTAGTGTATTACCCTGATCTGTTTTAAA
>VZTO01005514.1:0-13688 GCA_013400615.1 Syrrhaptes paradoxus | reverse complement strand
TACTGTTTAGCTGCCGTGTGATTTGTAACTGAATCATTCCGACGTGTTACGTGCTTTTTAGTCAGCATGGCAACACTAGTGTATTCCTTCGACCACATTTCTCATAGCGTAAATTTGTGGCCCTTACAGTAGCTGGATTTACTTTAGAAAGAAAAAAGAAACCATGTTGTGACACCCTGCCTGTCTGTGGGCCAGAATTCTCCCTTTTTTTTTTTTTTTGTGCAGTGGAATATCTGTCTGCAGCAAAGCATCGTGCTGTGTTTCACACCATGAAATCGCTCAGTTGGTAATGCAGTTTCCATCAAGCAAGTACCCACTTTGTTCTGCTTTTTGAAGGGTTTGCTTCCTAGTTGTGTCAAAAGGTGGAGGCTGCTTTCTGCAGCTGCTCTTAGGCATTTGCCGGGTCTGCCGGATTACGTTCCCTTACAACTTGTGAAAAAACAAGTATCTAACAGCTATTATCTATATGATAGATAAGAAAGGTGAACAATGACTGTTTTGAGGTAGAAATCCTTATTAATATTTTAGAAATTCAACTCCATGTGAAGGTCCTTCTGCGTTCTCTAGATTTTCCCTTATATCTGTACAACTCGTGCACGATATGAATAAAGTATCTTCCTAAGCAAGAAACGTTGTTACAAAATGTTCCTGTTGTTTCAGTTTAGCAGTTGATGTAACTGCCCAACTAATACACAGATCCAGATTTGACACAGAAGTTAACAGTTGGGCCATGTATGGTTGTCATCTGTGACTATTTTCACTGTTAACTCTCTGAGTGACTGAAAAACTACTGAAAAAACCTTGAAGATGGAGAGCACAGTGACCTGTAGTCTGTAACAGAAAGAGAATGCACAGAAGTGTTTTCTTTGTTTGAAAGAGGATACAGTCCTTTATTCAAAACCTTGTTTCTTAAGGATTTAATGCTTAAATTATTACAAAGATATTTTAACTAATGGGAAAAAAATTCCATTTGATTTACTGTTACTTAGTCTTTTTTGAGGAACCATTTCCCCACTCATTTACTTGCAGAGCTAAATTTTCCATAAGGTAGACATTTACTATTAAATTTCTGGCTTAGTTATAATTGTATCCATTATCTGATAAATATTTTTTCTGGTATTGTCTGTGAAGTGAAAGGGAAGATGTTAATATGCTTCTTTTGCCTTTATAATATCTTATGTAAGATGTATGCTTCAGACATAAATATACATAAATTAAGATTTTCTTTTTTCATAGAGCAGTTCCTGTATAGTAAAAATTTATGATTTTTGGACTTTTAAGTTCAGTTTACTTTGAATATTGATTAGATATTTGACCAGCAGGGATGGCTCATTTTAATATTCTTTGTAAATGAATACATGGAAAAAATTGTGAATCTGGTTAGACACTGGTTGGTATGACTAGGCACTAAGTGTCAATTTTCATTGTGTCAATTAATATCGTGATATGTGTAAAATGAGAAGACAGCACCTCCCTAACCCCAAGCTTCCTTGAGGCTGATAAAACCTTATCTGTCTAAAAGTATATGCTGCCCTTCATGTTGGATGTTCCCTTAGGTGATGATGAGAGTGAGCAAGCCCCATACCTGCGATGTTGGGTCCTTTTCTAATGCACTGCTGGGGGGGCTCTGAGTGGTAGTCAGAGAAGAAAAACAGGGCATGAGAGTTGGAAGGTGATGGGTGTGCTTGGTAAGGGAAATCCTGTGGAAATGGGGGTTACTGTTTTTTAGGTGTCTTTATGTTACTTCTTATAAAGAAAAAGAGGCCAAATACTTAACCTTGTTTAGTTGGCTCATAGGAGTCATCTAGGTAAGAGAGAAGTTTTTATAGTAAGCGGCACACAAGGAAGTGATGTACCTAGCATCACGTTTGAGACTATTTCAGCTCTCTGGCATGAGTGACCAAGTATGTACCCAATGCAGGTGTCTGATAGGAAGGTGTACTCAGCACACACTGATAAGGTTATATGGTTATAATATCTAGAGGTAGAGAAGTGTAATTTTGTTTATTTTAAATGTAAATAAATTAATATTTATGAAGACACTGATAAAAATTAAATGGCAAGTCAGTGTAATTCTTCTCATTGTTCTGTGTGTCTTTTCATAAAAATATGGCTAATGCAGGCATTTGTCCTATTGTGGCACATGGAAGAGCTAAAGACTGGAAAGCAACATTTAGCCCATCTTGCTCTGCAGTAGGACTAAGTTTATTTAAATGATGCTGAATATATGTTTGCCTAATCTGTTCTTAAAATTAAATTTTCTTGGAGTCCTTGCTCTATTATGTCCTTAGAGTTCAGAGTGTTCCTGAAATTAATCTTATTTTCTCCAGTTTTATCTTAATTTTTTTTCTTCTTTCCTAGCAGTTGTGGAGAACAATTGCTAGCTCTGCTTTTTTTTGTAACATTTTATGGATTAGAATGCTGTTACCATGGCTCACCCCAGACTTTGTCTTTTTAAACTGAAGAAACTTAATTCTTGTAGTCCTTTTTAATAGATTATACTTTCAGAAACTATTATAATTCCTGCTGCTTTCTACAGATCCCTCCTAGTTTGTCTTTTCCAGTGTGACATTTAGATTTTAACAATGGTATCATAGCGCTGACTTGTATTTAGCCTGTCTTCTCTATCACTTCCAGAGAATCTCTTCCCAGTTTTGCTGCACGGGCAAAAATGAGCTAATGGAAAATGTGACTCTTAAGAAAATTTCAGAGAAAGTATCTAAAAGGTGCAGTACACTTAAAGTGGCTGAAACAGGCATCTCCAGAGAAGAACGAGTTGTTTACTGTCTGTAGTGAGCTGATTATGTGAATGCTTCTGTCATATTAATTGGATTCAGTAATGCAATCGATGCCAGGAGAAGTTACAATCATCGCTAGTTGGTGATGCCACTAGGGCAGTAGGCCGTGGTCATGGTAGCATCAGAGTGCATTGGGAAGAAGCATGTCTGCCCAAGGTGGTGGTCCTGTCCAGTGGCTAGACAACTGCCAGGCTCTGAGGAGACACAAGGTCTGTGTGCGGTTCTTCTTGGTTCTGCTGGTTCGTGGGACAATTACTTCACTTCTCTACACCCAAGTATTTTTTTTTTTAATCTGTTAAATGAAGAGGCTAATATTTGCTACACTCATGAGAAGCACTATGTAAGAACTAATTTGTATTTTATTTGTTCTTACAAACATGTTTTGAATTTTTATGGTAGGATATTATGCATAAAAATGAGTAAGTAAAGGGCATAGTCTTGAATGCATTTGCAAACTTGCACAAATTTAAATATAGCTTTATTTCAAGATAGTGTGAAATATTGTTTCAGTTATTAAGCACTTGTATCTTCTGTTTAAAATGTACATTCATTGGAGAATGATGGGAACATTATGAGGACAGTTTTGTTGCATAAAGGCATAATTTGAAAAAGATGCAGTGGAAGCACCTGAAATTAAAGGATGGATTTGGCAGTATATCAGCATCCTGTTCAGTGTTGAAAAATGTTAAACTCTCCAAACATCAGAGAGAAACAGCCCAAAATGCTGGCAGGATCAAATGTTTTAGCAGCAGTCTTCTGATGAGAATTACAATTTGCTTCATGTACTGAGTGATTAGGGATCAGGCTGTCCAGAAAAGGTAAAATATCGAGTTGCTTTCAGTGGAGCCTCTGCTTCTAAGGAAAAGAACTCTGCCAGTATTCCTGGATACCCACATTCTACAGTATGCTTGGCTTCCAGAACTTGAGAACTGAAGTGAGAAAATATTTTAAAATTCTTTAAACTTCCATAACTGCAAATATAACAGCAGTTATATTACCTTCAGTATGCAGTTCAGCCTCTCTTGCAGTCATGTAACTTGCCCAACTTGCTTTGGTTGCGTAACGAGTGGTATAGATTGATCGGCAAAGCATACAAGACTGCACTTTGATTTAAACAGTATGAAAAGTTTTAATATGATTCAAACAACTTCTGTATTCACTGTGTCTATCAGTTTACATAGGCATATATGTATTAAATATTAGTGCAATATACAATGCATTTGTATTAAGCATCTTTTCCTCTTTACTCTCTTTTGCCTAACGCACAGAACAAATGTGCACGTGCTATTTGGTGATCTTCTTTATGCGATAGATAGATCCAATATCTTACTGACTGCTGTGTGCAAAAGTAAGGTAAAGATTATTTATCCTCAACAAGACTTTTCTCTCAACTAATCTGCCCTAAATCAAATAGACTCCTGCTACTGTCATGAAGACTTTCTAACCTTCTCCATTCTCTCTGAATTTTCTTCTCTGGAAATATCTTAAATATATTTTAAAATGTTGCATCCTCTTCTGTTAAACATAGCATCTTTCTGTTTAATTCAGTGACAAAGGAAGAGGTGCTGTAAAGGCTTCTCCATGTCTGTGGTCTGCCATCAGCTGACTGGTTAGCTAGACTCAGTGCAAAACAGAAACACGGATATCAGGCCTTCATTTCTGGCTTCAGCTCTGGTCTTTTACTGTGGATTTTGACTTGAAAGAGACCCTGGCATTAGGTACTTTGACTGGCTCTTTTATTTATCTGTCAGAGAACTAAGTGCAGTGGTTCTCTGGGGTTTGTTCTCGTGTCTCTGTGCAGAGGGTCCCAGAATGCTTTGACGAGCTGCACCCAAACATATGATCTAGTGTGAGGGGCTGAGCTGCTTGAAATCCTGCAGTGTGCACCCGGACTGCCATGATCGCTCCCCAGTCCAGTAGTTTGTCTGCCTACCTCGGAACTTGGAACATCCCCATCTCACCCGCCTGTATCCAAAGGAAAAAAATGATGCCTGAGGCAGTGAATGTGACCTGAGCTAGGAAGATGAAGTGAGGGAATAATATGTGCCGTTCAGCGAGGAGACACTGCCATCTCTACGTTCATCCTCCTAAATCTTTTCCAAAATGAAGGCCTGTTATCTTGGGGTCAGTACCTGGTATCTGCAGTTTTTAGTAACACAAGGCACCTAGAGTGAGGTTCAAAACACATACAGGATCTAGGGTATGGCTCTTATAGTATGTATATCTTAATATCCACATAGGCAGTTACACTTGAGATTTGGGAAGAGCTCAGAGAGGACCTAGAAATTACATCTGGATGAGATAGCAACAATAGTCCTACCCAATGCTACCACAGTGCAGACCCTGCAGCAGGACCATGCCCTGCTGTCTACCTGCGTGTGTGCAGCAATTTTGACCAGCCTTAGGTGGGCTGTGATTAAGTGGCTTTGCACTGAAAGGTTTACCCAGCAGGGATTGTGTCAGCACTGTGCCCGTTGTCCAAAATACACAGGGCCTTGCCATGCTGTGGGCTTAAATGGACCTAGGAGAAGGTCAGATGCAGTTAGAAAGCAGCAGAGAGGCTGCCTGATTTGGTGAGCTGGTTACGAATGGATGCTGGTTTTGGTTTTAAAGGTATTTCTCTGAAAAATTCTCTGAAAGTTCTTTAGCTGCAAAATATCGCTTGTTGTCTAGAGGTGGGAATACCACAGAGGGTGCACGTTAGGAAAGCTTATTTACATTTTCATTTTAAAAAAAGACAATATACTCTTGCTTCTGTCCTCCTACACACCTCCAAAAATGAACAGGACTTTGATCTTCCCACGACTGAGGTATGCAGGCCCCTTGTTCTGTGCAAAGCAGGGCATTGCATCAGCAGCGTGGAGCAGAGCGGAGCCCTGGTCTCTCGAACAGGGTGCTAAAGTGCTGCTTAGCAACACGCGCATAGTGCCAGCGACCGCCCCAGCCCATGGGGGATGCCAGGGGATATGAGTTTTCCAAGTGAGATCTTCTATTTAAATATTTCTTACAGTGTACAGATAGCTGGAAAAGAGGGCAGCAGGCAGAATGAAAGCAAAAAAAACTGTGGAGGAGGAATGAGAAATAAAGGAAGGGTGTCAAGGCTGCGAGTGAGTGAGGATCCAAAAGAAAAGGAGAAGAGAGTAAAATTGGAGAAGGAAAACTGCAGGATGTAAGAGGGGATGTGGTTAGAGAAAGCAGCAGATATTGAGAGATTGAACGGCTAGAAGAGGGATGTCTTCCTCTTCAGGATGAACGTTTGGGGATAAAATCTTACCAATGAGAAATGATATTAAAATAAGATGGTGCAACAGTGATGATGGGGTGTCTGTATTGTTTTTCTTTCATTCACCTCTTTTCAGAATGTATTCAGAAACCATTAAATACAATTATGCAGCAATTATATAGAATACTGTTCACAGTAAAATGGCATAGTAGCCCTCATTAGGAGAGAATTACAAAAAATAAGCAAGTTCTGTGCAAATCTTTATGCTCCTAAACTCACAGAGTTATCATTTGTCTTTATTTAAGGCAGTGTTGAATTAGTCTGTATCACTAGAAGTGCTTTCAGCCCTTTTCTGTAGACACAGACAAGTTAAAAGTTTAGTTTCTCATCAGAATTTTGTGGGTGTGATAGAACAGAGTTCACAACACTGCCCTTTTCTTTCCAGCTTTCTTAGCAGCTACAATAGCACTTTCCTGCTCTCTTCTGCTTCTGTGCTGCTTGAAAGTACTGTCTACTCTCTTATCCCTGACATTATTGCTAATTCTGTTTGACAGTCTCTTCATTGGCCTCCTTCACTCCCTGGAAATTGCACTTTAGACTTGATAACAACAGTTTTTATATGGTCGCATCATAAGAGACCTTTTAACACTTGTATCTCACTGTTTCTGATGACATGAGAGTCATTAATCACTCACATGGAAAATGCTTTCCTCCTTCAGGCTTAAAAATGTTTGTTTTTTTTTCTCTCTTTTTTTATTTTCTTTTTTTTTCCCCTAAAGTTTGGGCACAGGTTTTACCAGCATTTGTGGTATCTTCTAGTGCCACATGTGCTGTTTTATTTATGTTGTGGGGAAAAGGGAACTTCCATCATGCCTCTCCTCATCTAATTTGGTAAGTCATCCCTGGGTAACCTCATCTCATTTTGGAACTTTATATGCTAGGTGTGCGTAAGGGTTTAACAGATGATCTTCCCCTCCTTACCTCAGACTTTTCCACGTGGCATTCTGCCAATGAAATATAAACACGGCAAAATCCATCCACCTTTTTCCCCCAGACTTTTGTACTTCTGCGCTTCCTTGAGGGCCACTGGCTTCATCTTCCTGTCCTGCCTAAGCAAACTGGTATGTACCTTTCACACCTCCTCTTTCTCCCTCAGCTTGATACAATTTCCTACTGCATTTCACTTGTTACGTCTCCAGTAGTGTCCTCCCTGCCTCCACTTATGTTTTAGAGCTGTTGTCTTGGCTTTGATGGTTTGTTTGTCACATTTTTGTTACTTGAATGTCCAGATCCCAATCTCTTGCCTCTCTCCAACCTTTCTAAATGTGACCAGGAGCTGCCCTATTTTGTCTCTGATATTGACTGTACCTGCTGGATGATACATAACTATTCATTCCCTTTTCATTCCTTTCACTTCTACCCTTGTTTTTCACATCTTGATTGCATTCTCATTTAAATCCCTCCTTTGTGAACAAGCATCCCAAGGAACCTTTAAATCCCAGCTTCTCTGTTGCATCTTCTCTAAGGCTTACTTTAAGAGGTAAAGTGACTCAGAAAACACAGAAAGTAAGAAAAAAATAACTCTTCCTAACCTTGTACAAATACAACATTCCTGCATTATTCTATCTTCCGACTGCATTGACCTTCATTACTGTTTCTTCTTGTGTTGTTTATACAGATGATAAACAGCTGTATCAAGGATTGAGGTTTACCTGGAAAGTACCGGCACACTGTGGGTGTTGTACAAAGAGAAGGTGGTGATGACAACTTAGCAAATTTAGTACATTTTGAAATTGGATTCATTTTAGTATTTGACAGATTTTTTTAAAGTATTTCACTAGCATTTTCTTAATCCAATAGAATGACACCTGCTTTATGCACCTTGCAATTAAAGTATATGGATTTTGAGCTTTTTTGTGTTTACATTTTTTTGGAAGCACTGTTTTCCATTCAGCTTTCTGGTAATAGCATGTTTATATGTCCACATCCAGTCTCCTCTGTCTCCTCAGTTGTTGAGTTTTGCAAGCTGAATTTTCCTAAATCACATCAAGTGCAATAACTTTATTATTGAACTCTGAGATGTTCTTGGGTACTCTATAAAATAGTATCATAGAATCCCAGAATGGTTTGGGTTGGAAAGGACCTTAAAGATCATCAAGTTCCAACCCCCCTGCCATGGGCAGGGACACCCTCCACTAGACCAGGTTGCTCAAAGCCTCATCCAGCCTGGCCTTGAACACCTCCAGGGATGGGGCATCCACAGCTTCCCTGGGCAACCTGTTCCAGTGTCTCACCACCCTCACAGTGAAAAATTTCTTCCTAATGTAGTTACCTAATGTAGAAAGGAAGAACTTAATGGTAAGTTCTGCTCAGTTTGAATGGATCTTGTTAGATGTGGACAAGAGATTATAGGCAGCGTAATATGGTTCAATGCTTGTGTGTGTGTTTAAGACAGTAATTCCTGCTGAATTATAGGCTATCTGTTCAGGGTTCGAGGAGACTGGTGCGGAGATACCGGGAAAAGGCTACTTGTAGGACAGCAAGAAAGGCTAGAATAAAGCGTGAGGAGGACCACAAAATTCAGCTGGCTCATGAAGCACATGGAAGCTAACGGAGCTGATGAGAATGGGAATTATGATCCACACATACTCTGTAGGCATTAAAATGTGCAGAAGCAAGATGTGTGGATCTGAGGTCAAGACAGCTGAAGCTAGAGATGGCTTTTAAAATAAGAGTAACGTAGGGAAAAACCAGGTGAAAATTCAGGCAGAGATGGAGTCAGGCTGCAACATGTGTGAGAATAGTTGTTTTGATCTGCAATAAGCTGTGTTGAACATTTTGTTCAACATGTTTTTGTTGAATGCACATTGAACACACATATTTTACCTATCCAGTAATCTGTGTGTGTGTGCTACGACTATGAGATGCGTACACTTGAGAGTTATGAAGGGTTTCACTAATTCCTAAGGCAAAACCAAGGTGTTCATTTAGTATTTGTTTCTATTGGTACAGGTATACCAACTGAGTTTGTTTTCCAGTTTTGAATACTTTTCATGTATAAGATCCAAGTTCACCTTTAAAGTATGCAAGGAATGGAAATTTCCACAGTCAGATTTTCCTTGCAGTGAAATATTTTGCCTCCCACACGCTGTAGTAGTATTATATTCACAGTCCTATGCGGGGTATGCCTGATATTTTTCTTCGTCATGTCGTGCTTAAACAGGGGCTGAAGTGTAGCTTTAGATGTCACTGTACAAGCACATCTAAATTTGCATCATTCCTGTGGCTCTTTGAGCTGTCCATCTCAGAAGAATAATTGACAAACTGTGCCAGTGTCTCTACCAGAACATAGTTATGCAATGTTGGAAAACAGATGTAGTGAGATAAAATCCTGCAGAATTCATTCTGTGTGCAAGACTTGGTAAAATGTAGGGCCTGCTTATTTATCTTTGTAAAAAAATGGAAAAAAGTTCACACCCAGAGGGGAAATGCCACTAGGTAATTAGAATTTTCCAGCAGTGACTCGAATAAGCCAAGACACTCAAGTCTTGTGTTTTGCATTTTTGTATCATACTCCAAAGTAACATTAGCTATTTTGAAGGTGGTAGAGAAAGTAGTTATTTCCATGTCAACCATGGTAACAAGTGCAAGTTTATTTGCAGTGTCTTGGGAACTTCCACCTTTGATTTTTAGTGTTCTCATTCTGAAAGTGACTTTGAGTTGACTTTGAATGTGGAATAGTATTTTCTCTTTTTCCTTCTAGGATTAAAGTTACCACAGCCTGGGGAGAAGAAAAAGCAAAGAAGTGACACAAAGAAGTGCAGACTAGTGAACAGTTAACTCAGTTTGCATTGTAAGGTTAGATACTGCATATGTGCAGTGGAAGTTCTTGGAAAGCCTTGGCAGTTGCTGAGCTGCCTTGAGTGGTAAAAGTTTAGAAAATATGTATGTCTATAGCCAACCCACTATGAGAAAAGCTGCTGCTCCTGCAGGGTGTTGGTTACTGCTGGGTGCTCAGCAGTTGGGACAATAGGATGTATTATTTCAGTAGGGCAGAGCATTTGTAAAAGTTTCTAAGCCACTCTTATTGAAATGAAAACTGAGTTCATTTTGTTTCTTTTTTTTTCTCGTAAAAATAGGTGAAGACTTTTTTTTTTAAACTAATTTTGAATGCTTATGACTTTGAACTCACAGCTTTTTGTCTGCCACACTCAGAATTTGTTTTTGTGAATCTTTAGAAATTATTCTGTCTGTAGTTGTAATCAACTGTATTGTTGGAAAACTTGTGTTAAACACTGCTTGCTGCATGGCTGTGATTTATGGCGACTGCTACAATTCATGGCTTGATACTGGCTGTGGGTATCAATAAGAAGTTGCAGGGGTGTTATTTCACTGAGCTGCATTTGACCATCTTCCAGCTAATCTTGTTTTCAACTGATGTTAGAGAAGTACAAGGTTTTGCAGGCATGAGATAATGTTAGAGCCTTGGCATAGTCACTAGATTCATGGGCCAGACTATCTGGTGCATTTTGCCTGGGAAAAGGATGCAAAATTCTGCCATTACACATCTAATAAAAGTTATATGCAAAACTGATGGAAACTGCATGTTCCTTTTAGGGCAAATTCTGATCAGTGTAACTATTCAGTAACAGCAGTGGTGAGATAGCATGATTGTCTGTTAGGATAAAAGGAATGTGCCATCATGGTATCAAATTTAATACCTGCAGTTTAAATGCTTTATTGCTGTATATTTGGCACAGTTTTGGTATTACTGTTACCAGCCATTTATTACTGAGCATTAATTTTTGAGATTATTAGATGCTGTAGATTACAATGCTGTCTTTCTTGTTTGAATCAGTTATAAAGGAAATTAAGTATCTCTACTGAAATTTAACAATAATTATGCAAAAGAAGCCAAAAATTGAACTAGAAGATTACTTAACAATTAGTGATTCTTTCATGAATAGACAGTGGGAGAGACTGGAGAAGGATAAGTGTTGCTTCCTTCTCAGATTTCTAGTAGAATGATTTTATGATGATTTAAAATACAAGACCAAATAACTTCTTAATGTTAATTTTGATGAGTTTGAAAGAATGGAAAATCCAAGAAAGTTATAAAACAGTTGATGACATCCAGAAAAAGCTGTGCACAAAAGTTCAGAGAAATTTTGCATGATTCAGTGTATGAATAATACACTGTTTTTCACAGAATATTTTATTAAGTGATTGTCCTTTGTTACGTTTATGTGTGAGAACTGGGTTTTGTCACCAGGAAGAATAATTCATTTTCCTGTATCTTTTTCGCAAATGCTAATTTATTGCTATGAAGGATGCCAAAGTGATAGATCTGAAGAATGAAGCCCTCTATTTATCTTCTGAATGGATGGAGCATGAGTAGCGGTGAAGGCTTTCTCATGCTCTTTTGCCAGTGTGCCACAATCTTTTTACCATGTCCTGAGCATATTTTACCAGTGAGAGGTGCTTATTCATTCCGTAGCTTCCCTAATGGACTACCAAGGGTATCAATTAGTGACAAGTGAACGGTAGCTTTACAGCTTGGATACCTGCCCAGTAGGAACAGAAACGACCAACTTTTTCACATAGGCCATAGGCCAACCATCAGGCTAGTGAATTAACATCACTGATGATAACTGTTTGCAGTTGAGTGAAGGGAGGACAAAACAATCTTGTTTTTACCACCAAACATCTTAACATGTGGAAAAGGATTCCAGCTTAGCTCACTTGTCTTTACACCATGGAGTAGTTTTTTATCTATGACACTAAAGCTGCAGTACTACAGATGCTGCAGTAGAGGTATAAGTAAATAATAAATGAACTATTTTGTGTGTGTATGTTTTCTCCGTGCCCTTTTGTCTACCCTGTATGAGCTTGGTATGAGTGGTACCAGTGCTTTTAAAAACCTAGGACTAGAAAATAGGATTATTGTGGGCTAGAAGTAGCATTTATATTCCAATTTTATTTGCAGTGTTGTGCTTTCTTTGGTTATGGGCACTGAATTTAATTCCTTGGTCCTGAAAACATTCAAATGGAAACAAGAAAAAAACTTGTCAGAAAAGAGCATGATAAATTGGAATCTTGTCTAAAACATTTGTAAGATAAAAGAAATACTTGTTTAGATAAGTCTTCTTGAGCATCCAGGTAATGTAGCTTTCCATGTTCTTAACAATTGTTCCTGTGCCTAATGCTGTATTACAGCAGATTTGTTCCTGTGAGTCTTGTCCAGGCTTGTCCAGACTTACATGTTGAGTTTGAAACTCTCCTAATTCCCTTCTGTGTCTGTCTCCCCTGCTGTCAGGCTTGTGCTCCAAATGCAGGCACGGTTCTGTCCCCCGACATGGGTCCTGGCTTACACAAAACCCAGGGCATAACTGGGAGAGAAGCTTGTGTGTCACAGCCATCCGTACGGCAACTGTGAGCATGCTCAGGAAAGTGAAGTTTAATTAACAAGAGGGTGAATTTGTAACATATTAATTAAATCAGATTAAACTAGGCCATTTTACTTGTGAATGAAAATGTCCACATGGGGGTTTAATGTGTTTTAACTAATGCATTTTAAACTCACAATTGAAGTCAATTTGGCTCAGCGTTCACAATTTGCCCTGTGTAGATACGCCCACAGAATTATTAATAAGGAAAAGATTTGATGCAATTTCTGATACAGTTCTCCCCCCTGAAAATAGGTCTGTAAACTTTATCTGTCAGTGGATGAGAATACTAGAAGTGGTGGAAGCTATATACTGAACTGGGTTGGTGCCGTGCTCCTTTCTCCTGCTCTCAGCAGTTTCCATTACTGACCGGAAGGATTTTGGGAACCAGGTTCCTGTTCCAAAGCAAGCTAAACTCCCATTTTTCACTGCTCATGCACTCAGATATCAGTAAGCAAGCATTTGGGATAACGTGCTCTCATACTTCAGCATTGTGTATTTTTTTCTTTTTTTTTTTCCTACCTCCCGAGTAAGACTCTAGAACATCTCACTATAGATTCATTCTGACTGTGGTGACCTCTAGCTCAATGAATATTTAAGTACTTCATGAAAAGTTAGATATCTCTGCGGAAAGAAAGATTAAAAGTTACCACTCAAGAGTACTTAGTGATGCAGCAATTAATGCAATACGGTGTCTAATAATGCTTTGTGTCAAAGAAAACTACACATCTGAGAAGGTGAGGCAGTGTTTCTTAAATTAAAAATGTTTACATTCAATATACTCAGAAATTATGTTTAAAAAAATTTGGCTCTTACTGAAATGAGAAACAGTTTTTGCAGCCTTCAGTTTTGGTGAGGCAAGTTGATGGATTGGGAATTAAAATAATGTTATTCATAAGACACAAGCTGTAATCCTAACAGAATTTTTTTTTTCTGTTTTAGAAGTGAGAGAGGGGGCAACTTATGTATTGGATTTTTATTTTTACTTGTAAACATGTAAACCTGGAATAATTATTATATTGTTATACAATATCCGAATAAGGGTGACACTGGGGATCTTGTCTAATACAACTGATTTCTTATTTAATAGAAGTAACTAATGAAACACTTTCATATGGCTTGTCTGTAGTAAGTATGCTTATAATCCTTTTTTTAAGTCATAAAATATGGCTAAATTGTGTGAAGCTTTTAAATACCATTTTTCTTAAAATGTGCTTTTTT
>VZTO01005513.1:0-10071 GCA_013400615.1 Syrrhaptes paradoxus | reverse complement strand
CATGTCTTGCAAAAAACAGACCAAAGCATAAAGGGACTAAACAAAGCTCTATGTCAAAGATATTTTTTTTCCTTTTTTAATGTCTAAAATGATTCAGAAAAGGATCATCTTTTTTTCTTTTTCCTCCCTTTAAGCAATCTGTAAGATTCCAAGTGTGATACAGATGTCCCTGAGTAGTCACAATAATTACTTCTGTTAGAAATCTCAAAAGCAGCTGCAATAAAGGTGTTTTGTTTTTGTTTTGGGGACTTCTGGGGTTTTTTTTGATTCGGGGCCTGAGGCTGAGAGCAAAATGCTCACTAACCTCAGTGGGATCAAGATTTTACATCCTCTGGCAAAGGGAAGAGCGCTGCTTATCTGTCATTACTACTGCCAACACACATAACTTCTGGGTGTTATATAGCTAGAAGCAAAAGAAGCTATAAAAGAAAGGGAGGAAAAGCTCTAATATTTTAGAAAATATACCTCTATCAACAATTTAATTAAAACAATAAAACTTTTTTTTTAATCCAACACCATTAAAATTCTTTGGATTGCTAGAATCCACTACATTGCTCTGCTTCTTCACTGCTCTGTGAACTATTAGTTTATCTTTAAGACTCTAATTAAATGTTTCATATTCTGGGTGTCAAATTTTTCAAAGCCTCCTTGAGGCCATTCAAATATCAAAACTGGAAATGTCAAATTTCATTTATAGCAACTACATTGCAGGAAAAAAAACCTCTTAAATTTCAGAAGAACTATCACCAGTGATTTAAGGAACAATGGCCCTTTAGGACAAATGCGTTGCACAGGATTTACAGATCACAAATATCTGCAGGAGTGACTGTGATGATTCACTGCACTGATTTGTTGCCCTTGGCTGTTACTGAAGGCTCTATACCTATTTTAAACCCCTAATTTCTCTGTAAAAATATATAGCTGAAGAAAGAAAGTGAAAAGAAATCATCCTGAAAGCACAGAATCCCAGGAAAATCCATGTGTCTTTAATTCCAGTAAGTGAAAAAGCCATGCTAATCAAATAATTATCTTGGGCTAAGGCTACTGCAAACACAATAGCATTGGTGCTACAATATTATTATAATCTATTCCCTTTCTTTTAGTGACAGCTTACAAAGAAAGGGAATAACGGAGCAGAAGAAAAAAGTTCCACAGACATGTAATAATATGCACAAGGGAGGGAGGATGTTTAAGCTTTTCTTCAGCATCAGTCCGGCAGTCAAGACTAGAAGAAAGATTTCTGAAATTTCACAGCAGAGCTCATGTACTTAGCTTTTCTTTGCCAGGCACTGATATTCAGTATATTTCCACTTAATGTTTTATTTTTCCAAAGTAGCAGATTAGCTCAAGTATTATTCTCTTCATGTTAGTAGGGGGAAAAAAAAAAAGAATCACATTACTACAGCTATGTGTACTATGAGGTTGTTTAGGTTAACTTCAGACACTCGGATATTTAGTACCACTGTTTATAATTTGGGTTAGTTTTGCTTTTTTTTTTTCCCCCCAGACAACAACATACAGGAAAATTTGCATGAATTCAGCCTCATATCTTTGGCCTTCAGGAGGGGTTTACAAACTCTACCGCTCTCCCAGGGTGATGTGTTCCATACAGAGTGAAGAGCGAACACAAAACTCCATGGACTTAAGAGTGTGGCGTGATTACGGTATGGCTGAAAGAAAAACAAAGTGCACCCACTGCAGCTGCTGTAAATTTACTGTGCTGATACCTAAAGCAGTGCACGTGGCTCAGCTGCTAAGGACTGCTGGGCAGGGCAGACATCCCACGTACTCCCATACAGACTGATACTGGGCTACACTATGCAGGTTACCGGACTTGCTGAAATATAAATCAGCACTTGGTACAACAGGATCTTAGTCCACTTCTGTTCTGCTTACAAACGTACCACTCCTTAAACGCACTGACAGTCTTGTATGATGCCATGGTTTAATCTTACAGTGAACAAGTTTTGGAGGTAAGAATTGTAGATGGAAATACTACTGATATAGCTATGAAGTAGATGTGTTTCTTCTGTCTTTCTTCCCTTTTCTCTTTCTTCAAAGTAATTAGTATTATCACTATTCAGGAAAAATTGCTATCATTAGTGACACTAGTTAAGAGGAGCTTGTGCGCTCAAAAGCTCATTTATGCTTTTGGGCCCTTTTTTAAGCTACAAACAGTTGCCTAAATGAAAGATATTTCTTTTTCCTATAAACCTTGTCTTGTATGCCTACAATAATGTACTACTATTGATTCTAATGTGATACAAGATTACATCATTTATTTTTAAATAACTGTTATATCTTCAGGGCTATGGGACCTTTCACCCAGAAAAGCAATAGCAGCATTCCATTCAGAGATACCTAAATACAGTTACTATAGTCCTACTGACTATTTGCTTCCTTAGGATGTGGAAGTCAACTGAACCAAACGTAAACAAAATGGAAAACCAGAATTCTGACATACAGCAGTTTTTCTGTAATACACAATATAAGCACAGAAGTAAGGGCCAGTTAACAGGAAAAGAGATGCTTAGTCCTTTGGAAAACATTTGGCATTTTACTATCCTGCTCCTTGGATGTTCCAAATAAATTTCTGGTTTTGGTTTGGGTTTATTTGGGGATTTTTTTTGTTAATTCTGTCCTATCTTTCAAATACAGTTATGTCTCCTATCTTTCAAACCAGTATTCTCAGTTAAATTCTGGTTTGTATTTTACTTTGAATCTCTAGCATATTTTCCATCCATTTCTGTTTTAAGAACCACTGACTTGGACTTTGAAGACAGTTTCTTCCCCCTGTTTTTTATTTTTGGCCTCTCCAGCCTAGTGTTAAGTTCAGGAAGGTACTCCGGACATTTAGAGTCCGTGTTCTAAAAAAAATAAAATGGCCACAAGAATTTTCTAACCCTTCTACAGGTTCACCTGAGTAAATATCTACCACTGTTCATCATTAATTATTTTTACTGAGACACTTCAGAGCTCACTTACACCTATTCTGTTAGGCACTGTATAAATATCATAAAATGGACAGCCCCTGCCATTGAAACAAAACCTTACAATCTGCACAGCAACATCCTTGCAGAAAACATTCATTTAAAACATGCTTACTGCTGCTAGATTATAAGCTTTGTAGGGTAGGAACAACCTTCTCCTTATGTGAATATATGGCAGCAGAGTACAGATCTATAGGTGCTACTGGAAAAATAATGTATCAAAAAAAAACCAAACAGAAGTGTGAATAAAGAAACCAATCATTAAATGATGACGTGGAAGAAATGAAGGCCAACAAAACAGCACACAAACATGCTCTGGTGCGGGCAATGCTGTTCACACAGACTGAGCTCTGTGGAGAAGGGAAGGGTGTGAGAGCACAAGCGAAGGGCAGCAGTGGGAGGATTGCGCGCACCACCAGGCAACAGCAGCAGCGTTCCTCCTCCAGGTTAAGAGTGCACCAGTGGAGAAGGTTCTAAAGGGAACAACAGCACATGGTCACCTCTCCTGAAAGCCAGAGTCAGAAAGCTCGCAGAGAAGCTATGCGCTGAGCAGAGATCCCAATTTTTTCATTTTGGGGTGTCCTTTGTAGACAAGGGTACCCACCACGGTTCTTTGTTTCTACACATGTAAACATTCACTTATCTGCTTCACAGGAATGCAGGAGGCACAATGTTCATATTTGTAAATAATTTTTTCAAGAGAAATGCTTTAAATGTTACAAAGACAGCATTTAATTAGAATGTATGATAGAAGAAAATAAAGCACACCAAAATACTGTGTCCAAAATGTCCAAACTGAACGCCTAAAATACTAGATTTACCAAAATGAAAGAGAGATACATGGATAAAAACAAATACTGCTCACAACTGTACGAATGAAATACTGAACCTCAGCGAGGGTGCACAGGGCAGTACCACCACACACCTTCTCTCCTCTTCACAGGTGTCCATGACATTTTATACTCCCGCAACACAGAACTAGAAAAATCAATACAATCACTTACAAACCCTGCAAATTCGGGATGGCGGGGGAAGGTAGGCTTCTCTACTTTTTACCCTTCATCTTTTTGCAGCATGGGGAAAAACCCTACTAAAATTACAGATCTAAGTTCTAGTTTCTCTCTCCATCTTTGGACTAACTTCTCCAGTACTGGACTGATTAAACCCTGCAGATGGGATTGCATCCTCACACTCACTAATCACCACCACAGAATCCTAATCGACAGCCAAAGAACTAACCAGAGTGCTCAGATTGTTAGTACTTAATTGTCAAAGTTTTTTAAGATGGAGATTTAAACTTTCAAATTTCATTTACTTGAGCTAAACTTCCATTTTTCTTCAGAAATAAATACTTAAAATTGAAACTACAGTTAGTCTAGTCTATTCTTGTGGAACCATCTACAGTTTCCAACAGATTTTCTATTCTGTTGAGGTATTTCAGGTCTGACTTACCCTATTCAATTCAAATGCATACAATTAATTAGTCATACAATTTATTTTGAAGTCATTTATGTATTTATTTATACAAAGAACAAATAAAATTACAGAATTGAAAACACAATTAGTAAGTTAAAAATACAGCATGATCATGCACACATTTCCACTGAAGTGGCAGAAAAACTTTTTATTCCACAAGGACAAAAGACAAAGCCTCGAGGAACACAAGAGAGAACACCTAAAATGACAAACTTCAGACAGAATAGATAAAATTAGACTTTCAGCACACCTACTGTAGACACTTATTAAATATAGACTACTAAATACATTTTTCTTCCTGTAAGGACCTCTAATATTCTTTTGCTGCTGCAATCAAGAATAGTAGCTACTAAAATGTTTAACTGTTCAAGAAGTTAAAGTACATGACATGACAAATCGCTAAGTAGAGGAACAAAGGTTCCAGAAAATTGCAAAAGGTAAAGTTAACGAGATAACCTGCAAGTTCTCACGATGTGTGTTTCCATGTGTCACAAAAAACCCTGAAATTCTAATAGATGGCTTTGGGGTCCGCATAAACATTGTACTAAATACCATGTGTCCTTTTTAGCTCAAATACTGTGATCAGCTCGTGGCCCTGGATAATGCAGGTGAGTAGATATCTTTTAACCTTGTTCAAGACCACTGTAAGTCAACTCAATTGTCACTCTCTGCTGTGAATTTTAATAGCTTTTAAAAAAAATCCAACAAACGGCATCAAACAAATCATCCTGTTGGCCCGGAGGATCAGACAAACCCTATCTGAGGACCCCTAGAGAAGGTGTAGAGGAACAGAGATGTCAGATAGCTTCACCTTGGGATGGTAATTACCTCAATTCCCACACTTGCCAAGTTTCCCCAGCCTTTCACATTGGAGCCAAACCGCACACCTGCAAGTGCAGCAGATGCACTGCATCTGCCGTATCAAATACACTTTCCACGTGAGCAAAGAAGAGCATAGTCCTAACCCCAGGCATGCAAAACCGCACAGTGAATACTCTTGGTCTCTGGTGTAGTTCTTACCAAGCACGTTAGAGCACTTACTATTAATAACCAAGCCATGCCTAAATGAGCAGTGCAACTTCTAATCACTCTTTCCGAGCAAAAGGAATCGTAATTGCCATGTAGGTATCATCTCCCCTTTTGAAATGCATCCTCAGCACNCAACCCCAAACAAACCACTAAACCACCCCATATCTCTTCTGCTGATTTGGTCTCCATTAAAAATACACAGGCTCACGAATATTCCTTCCCTCCATCAAATCAGAAAATAAGGAGATTGTTCACTGGCAGTCATTCTTCTCATACATTAGCATCCAGCCGAAGAGAGAAAAGTTCTCTCGCATCACACAAGATGTAGACACATGTTGAGAGTCCTCAGCCAGCAACAGAGGAAGAGTTCCTCAATTAAACAGAGCTCACTAGACTTAATCATTTTTATTTTTAATTATTTGACTCCATGTAGTACTAGATTATCAATGAGAATTTTATTTCTTTTTTCTTAAAATTCTTTTATTAGCAATTTCAAGAAAAGGTTTCTCCATCCCAAGGATACCATTATAATTGACATTTTCCCAAATAATTCAGAACTATAGTAGAACAAGAACCTACTCACGCGAAAAAACAGTGTGCCATGAAAAAATGCAATGAGCCACGATTTCTAACCTACAAAGCATACCCACAGGTTTTAACTTTGGAGTACTCTCAAAGTCATCAGCAAGTGACAAGCACCAGTACACTTCAGAATGTGAAACTGGTCCAACTGGGACCCACAAGCTGGGCCCGTCTGCCCACAGCCTGATGAGAGAAGCACACAAAGTGCAGTTTCCTCTCTGGTGCAGCTCTAAAAGGAGATCAACCAAACCATCAAATCACAAGCAAGCACAGTACAGGTGCAGGACCTTCAGAGAGCTGCTCCTTTTATTCATCCTTAAAATTGGCCTTGTGGAAAAAGAAAAAAGAGAGAGAAAAACTTTGTTATACTCTTAACTTTCTGCTACACAGATCCATGGAAACGAGCTGTACTCAGGAGGAGGGGGACGGAGAAAAGGAATCATCAGGTATTTGGTGGTGGATAAAAACTTGGTCCAAGCATTGCTGGGTGTGCATACAGTTTTTGTCTCCCTGTTCAGATGTTGTTGAAACAGTAGACTTTAAAGAAAATGTCAATGAATCCTCACAAGCACTATACATGACCTCTGGGGTAATTAGCAATCATTCAAAAGCAACAAGACTAAAATGTTCTATTCTTTATTACTGTCAGCTCTTGTCTTGATCAGCATTTTAATAAAGATGGTTCATTGCTACGACAGTTTCATGAATCAGTCATAATTACATTCTGACATGCAGTGAATAGTAAAGCAAAACTAAATATCACTTCATCAACCTTTCTAACCTTTATGCAAGTATTAACTGTAAATAATTTTTACACAATCTTACAACAGAAAACCTGCATATTTCTTAGCTTTGTACATACTCTACCCTAACTGAATTTCCTGTGACCTATACCTGAAAAAAAAACCCCTTACAATCAGGCATAATTACTTAGTCTTGCATGATATTCAGGTGTTGCCTTTCACAGATCAGATAAATCAAGTACAAAAGGCTATTTGTTCTACAAAATAGTGCAATGCTTTAAGGGGTTAACTAAATTTTTTTTGCAGTCTTTTCCTCCCATATTCTTCATTACCTGCAATAAGGAAATATAGGAAATTGCTACTATATCCTTAGATATTCACGCTTTTAACCAATTTTAAACACTGTGACAAAACAGAACAAAAAACCCAGCAACCCTCCCCACCAAACCCAAAACCCCACACAAACAAATCTTGAGGAAAACTTTCAAAATGTCATCCAAGAATACTGTGCAATATCAACAAAACTAATCATACTCATGTTAATTTTGGATTAAAAAATTTTTATTTGTGAATTATTTTTAAATGGACCTAAAGCATAAAGATCAGGGAAGCGAAATATTGCCAAAAATTTTTTTTTTAATTAAGCTTTTTCTTACCTCGTGACAAGAGCATCTAAACTTTAAACTAAGGAGCTTAGCACAGATAAATTTAGAGGTAAAATTAATTCAATGGAAGTTGCACAAGTTTACATTACAGCCTTCAAAACTTTGACAACCAAGAAACCCCACTGTTCTTGCTACCACAGGGAACATAAGAACCACTGTACAACTTTTCAATAACTTATTTTAACGTCTCCCTACAAATCAGCTACCCCCTAAGAAGAAGAAAAATAGACAATTAACTTGTAAAATAATGGTGTATGAATAAAGACAGAGACTCTTAAAATGTACTGTTCTGTGAATAGTATTTCAGATATTCACACAAAAGTGAAAGAATTCCGGAGGTACAGATGTGGCTGTGCTGAGCAGGACACAAGCAGCCTCTCCTTTTTCCAGTCAGGGAGCCAAAGAATGGCAGTGTGAACGTCCATGCAATAAGAGTCACACTGAACAGCTCTCCCCATTTCACATCCCTTAGGGGAGAAAAAAGAAAAAAAAAATTCTTTCTCGCAGAGTAAGTATAAATAAATAAGTAAAAAACCCACCTCAGCCTAAAACCAACACACAAACCACTGTATAAACACTCAGTTTTGTTAAAGAACCAATAATGACTGTAACTTTCCATCTCCTAATAAGCTGTGGTGCCGAGTGAAAAACAAACGCCACCAGTTCACTTCAAATTTATAACATGATGTTTTCTTAGCTACGGGTCAAATTCACCCGGTACATGTACTTCACTGGAATTATACCCTAGATGAAGTTATTTATCTAGATTTCTTTTTACTGTTGTTTTTCTTTTTAACATTTGATTTGCATTTCTTTTCCCAATATTAGCCTTTGCTCCTGCCAAAACTGTTGTCAGGCAAGAAAAAAAAATTCAAGAAGTAGTACTGATTTACAAAACTGGATTTCCCAGAATTCGAAAAAAAAAATGCTATTAAGATCTAAACAAAGGCTAAAGATGGCTTACGCTTAGCTCTGATGAGGTCCACTACCTCATTACCAACAACTGAAAACTTCTGATGCATTTTGTTTCTAGGGAATCCAAAAGTCCTTGCTGTAAAGCAAGCTGGGGGGTGCAGGGGCCATTCACTCTTTCTGTATCACAACCATTATGTAAGAAGTATAAAACACTGCCTTTATGCTGCCAAACCACAATGACTCTTCTCACATCAAAGCGTTTTCACCACTAGGGGTTTTTTTTTCTCTGAAATTTATTCAAGCCAAGGGCAGGGAGACAACAATTCATACACGCTAATTACACCTAANACATCTCTTCATGGCTAGAATTGCTGGTAACACCCTCTCTTGTAGGAGCTTCTCCTGATGCTTTCTTTTCATGATCTAAATGAAATGTTTATTGGATTAAAGTTCTTCTCTGCGGACCTCCACGGTGGCCTGTGACAAAGAGCTTAAAAGCTTTATTAATTGGCTCAGGCTTTTGGGGGAGAGGCAGGACCTCATTTCACATTACATCACAAGCAAATAAAACTGCCACGTGTAATTAGACTAATTTACCCTGATACAGCAGGAATCAGCTATTCCATATCTATGATATCCTTTGATTTACTCATTTTAATCAAGGAGTAAAGAAACCAAACAAGAAATCCTAACAATTAAAGGAAGTGAGAACGTAAGGAGCCTGACACTGAGCTACAGTAGCAACTATTTTATCCTTATCTAAAGTTTTTATCCGCATCTTAATGAACTGTCTAGGAGCAAGGGTGGATGTGCAAGACAGACATGCAAGGTAAACAAAGCGAACAGCTTAATATCTAGAGAACACACAAGCAACAGGTACATTATAAAATATTGTAACAGTTAAGCACTCTGACTACAGAATTAAAATAATCCTTCTCTTTCAGTTTAACACACACAGGCTTAGAAGGCTGAATGTAGAAAGGGCTGGCAAATCCCAACTTCACACGTTGCTTTCTGAATACAACATTTTGTTGGTTGACAGTCTTACAAATTTGTCAAACCAAAATTACTCAAAAATTATACTGATGGTCAGCACTAAAATATTTGCAATCCTGCTATATTTTCTATTTTTTATTTCTTCTATGTTTAATTAGGTAGACATCACAAAAGATGTCTGTTACATGCAGAGAGAGAGGACAAGAACAAATCTCTTTCTGCTTAGGAGTTTGCTTGGTTACATACTAAGAAGGGAAACAAAAGGCCCAACATCTTCAGTAATGAAAAAGTCAATTGATAGGCAAAGCCACCACAATATCAAAGGCCTAATCCCTGCAATTCTGACTCAGGTGACAGTTCACAGGGGTCAGAGTGGCTGACACTGACCTCAAAAGCAGGTTTTAACTATTCAACATACTGAAAGCTGCTGGGCTATCACACCATTAGACTGGAACAAACTGACAAATCAATTTCATCAAGGAGATGACTTTTTTGGAGGGGAGGAAAAAAGAGAGATCTGCCAATCAACAAATCCCTGCATTTCTCACACAGGTGGTTGGACAAAAGCTGAATGCACCATCAAAGACATTTTATATCTACCAAATACCTTTGTACAAAACTAACTCTCAGAATCTCTTTAGGGACAGCTCTAAATGTTTTAAACAATTTTTTTTT
>VZTO01005511.1:253899-293252 GCA_013400615.1 Syrrhaptes paradoxus | reverse complement strand
ATAATTTATATATCTTAGCTTGTCAGGGTTCAGCATAACATGTTTAAACAGTTGCTATTGAAGTTTAGGGTTTTTGGGTTTTGTTTTTTTTTTTTTTACAGCATTGGCATGCTAGGAGTTAATACTATGTTATATAGTAATTTTACTGTTCAGTACTTGATTTTGGAAAAAATAATTTAATAGCTATTTAAATAATGTGACTGAAAAGTAAATGCTTGGGTATTTCATGTTCAGTACTTTGTTTCTTTCCTACTCACCCCCTTCTTTTTCCATTCCCCAGGAAATTTGTGAAAGAACAAAAACAAGTTCAGGAGGAAATTAGTAGAATGTCCTCTAAAGCAATGCTTAAAGTACAAGAAGACATTAAAGCTTTGAAACAACTTCTGTCTGTAGTTGCCAGTGGATTACAAAGAAACACTCTTAATATTGACAAGCTGAAAGTGGAAACTGCACAGGTATAATTTAATATAAATTTTGTTATGTGGTTTGTATGTTGATTATTTCATATAGGATAACTAGCCTTCTTTATCAGTCCAATTAACAGGTGTCCAAACTAAGCTGTAATCAAAGTGAAAAACTGAATCCCTTCTAATCTATTTGAAGTTTCTGGGGGAGACTGAAATCTGTGACATCAGTAATTTCAGATAAGTGCAACAGCAATAAAATAATTTTTAATCAGGAAAGCACTCCTACATCGCAAAGGCAACAGAAGGGAATATGTGCCTTCTTTAGTTCACTTTCAGTTATATATTCAGATGCTAGTGAAGGAGTATTTGTAACAACGTACTGGACTCTGGAGCAGCAGAAATGCAAGTATGTTTTCTTCTGATGACTTTAAAAAAAGACCACAAACCACCCCATACAATTTCAGGGACCAAAATATCTTAACTAGCACTAGTACTCATTTGGTGAACTCAAGTCTCAGCTTTGTCCACCTGTCTGCATCTTAGCTGTGCAATCAGTTTGAGCTCAAGTTTTGATGCAAGTGTTTTTCAAGTGAAGTTCTGTATCACTTTGTCTTTCATCTGGCATGTCAAGGCTGCTTGCTATATATTGCCTTTTATTGAAGGCAAAAATGTTGGTGTTTTTTCTGTATCTTGTGGTACCAGAAGGAAATACTCTATAGCTGTGCCTTGCCAATAGTTTTCTGTGAAAACAAAAACTTGTTACTGATATTCTCATATTTCTGTATGTGGTGAAGTTGAGAATAATCGCCAAACCAGGCACTAAGAAATTCTTAATGGTGCCGTTATTAAAAAGTATTAAACAGAGTGTATGCTGTAATTATAATGCATAAAAAAAATAATTTCCATACAAAAAATAAGCGATTTTTAAGTAGTTAATATTTTTTTTTAGAGGAGGAAAAAATCCTTTTTGTTCTATTTCTTCTCTTTTAGGGATGTTACTACCTTGCACTTGATTGTTGCTTTTTTTTTCCTCTAGTCCTCAATTGCAACAGCATATTTGAAGTACAACAGAAATTAGATCTTATCTCTTGACAGTTCAGTGCAATATTTTCTCAACTTCTGAGAGCTCAGTGTTTTCAGGATGTGCTGTTGTTTGTTCCTTCCCCAAACTTCTGTTGGTATTTTCAGCTCTCCAGCTTTCTGACAGTCTATTTGAATAATTTCTGGTCAGATTCTACCATGGTGTTAACTTAAATATGTGAAGAAAATATTTTGTGTGAATGAACAGTAGAGTTGTAGCTATTTTTCTTTTGAATACTTTGTACAGAGCCTTACCTTTTTATTAATTTTCCCTATTGATTTAGGAGCTAAAGAATGCAGAAATAGCATTACGAACACAAAAAACTCCTCCTGGACTTCAGCATGAAAATACAGCCCCAGCAGAGTGAGTTACTCTTATTCATAAGAAATAGTCAATAATATAACTCAGAGAAGAGAAGACTCCAGAGAGATCTTGTTGTAGCCTTTCAACACTTAGAAGGGGATGAGAAAAATGGGGACAAACTTTAGTAGGGCCTGTAGCAATAGGACAAGGGAATAATGGTTTTAAACTGAAAGAGGGTAGATTCAGACTAAATATAAAGAATAAATTTTTTACAATGGGGGGTGGTGAAACGCTGGAACAAGTTGCCCAGAGAGATAGTTGTCCCATCCATCCCTGGAAACATTAAAGATTGGGTTGGATGGGGTTCTGAGCAACATTATCTAGTTGAACATGTCCCTGCTCATTGCAGGAGGGGTTGGACTAGATGACTGTTAATGGTCCCTTCCAACCCAAACAGTTTTATGATTCTATGAACTTAATAATGTGACATTTTTTTTCTGCTACTTGTAACACTTGTACTGAATGCTTCATAGGATCAGTGTTTTATTTCTACCCTTAATTTATCTTTATCTCATAGCCATGAGAAGTACAGTCTTTACTCTCTTTCCACTTGTAGAGGGATGTCAAGAACGTCATAGAAGATAACTTGCAATTAAATAAATTAAAATTGGCAGCTAATATAGATCAGATTTTTAAAGAAGTGGCAAACTAGTGAAGTTTAATAATATGATTTCATTGTTTTGCTCATCTAGCTACTTCAGAGTCTTGGTCGAGCAGTTTGAAGTACAGCTGCAGCAGTACAGGCAACAAATAGAAGAGCTGGAAAATCATCTTGCAACTCAAGCAAATAACTCACACATAGCTCCACAAGGTAAATGTTTCAATTTTAGTGTTTCATCCATAAAAAGTAAGACATCTTACACCTATAAGAAAAAGTTAGTAATTAATGTCCTTTTTTGCTATTGTTGGCTTTTCTTATTTAATGTACAGAAATAAGTGTTCAGATAGATTATGCAGTTGTTCAATGTAAGGATTTGGAATTAAAAGTTAAATTTGTAAAGGTTCTTAAGATGGATTGCGTTCCTGAGGTGCGATTTGTAAGCCTAGTTTGTCTTGCATAGAAATTTTCATACCTAGGTACATAAGAGTAGAAATTACAACTTCTGAACTCCTGAAAAATAGGAAAAAGAGGCATGGTATGTTTTATGCTCTTCTTATATCTTTGGCACTGTTCTTGTAAAAGAACTTGAGTCTTATCTCGATTTAGCTAGGGCACTTGAATAAGAGCTGGAAATGGAAGTTTGGGGCTCCTAGTGGGGCCAGGGCACATCTGAAACATTATTTTGCAGACAGTTAGACTCCAGTTTCGTGCTACCTTTTCTGACAGCATCTATTCAATCCATCTACATTTTGCTTTGTTGCAATTCCTAGTGAGCTCATAACCATCAGAAATCTCCCTGTTCTTCAGTTTTTCGTTGACTTGGATCAGTATTGCATGGTCTGATACTGTTCTGTTTCCAAACCATTTTTATTTCTTCTGCCTGTTTTTGTCTTTGTCTATTGTTCTTGTGGTTAACATAACAGTGAGAAAATCTGTTTTCCTTTCACTGTTTTTCTCTTCTTCCTTTATCCCCATTCCACTAATATGACTTTTTTTGTCAACTTGCTATTTTAAGATGAAGTCTATATCCAGCAGAGGTATTTACTATGGAAGATACAGAAATGTCTTTACCATTGTAGATGAGAGATTTTTTTTTTCCCCCCTGTGTAAACTGAGAAATAATGCAGTTGTTTGGGATGTGAGGTTCCTTTCAGAAGACTGTCTGCTCTCGTGAGACCATACCTGTAGTATGGTGTTCAGCTCTGGCACCCCCAACATAGACATGGACCTGTTGGAGCAAATCCAGAGGGTCATGAAGATGATCAGAGGGCTGGAGAACCTCCCATATGAGGACAGGCTGAAAGAGTTAGGGTTGTTGAGCCTAGAGAAGAGAAGGCTTTGGGGAGACCTTATTGTGGCCTTCTAGTACTTAAAGAGGGCCTACAGGAAAGATGGGGAGGAACTTTTTACAAGGGCATGTAGTGATAGGACAAGGGCTAATGGCTCTGAACTAAAGCAAGGTAGATTTGGATTGGATATAGGGAAGAAATTATTTACTGTGAGGGTGGTGAGGCACTGGAACAGGTTGCTCAGGGAAGCTGTGGATGCCCCATCCCTGGAGGGGTTCAAGGTCAGGCTGGATGAGGCTTTGAGAAACCTGGGCTAGTGGAGGGTGTCCCTGCCCATGTCAGGGGGGTTGGAACTGGATGATCTTTAAGGTCCCTTCCAACCCAAACCATGCTATGATCTTGTCAAAAAAGGAGGCATGGGGGCAAAGATGGCTTTTCTAGGATAGGTGTAACGTTTCCTCTGTAAACTTCTGAGCTGAATGGATGACCCTGACAAAATGAGAGCATTCACATCTGCTGTATCCATCTCCCTCCCTTCAACATCTAGCTGTTATAAAGCTGATGTCTGGCACAAATAGGGACGTCTGCTCTGCCAGCTCTACACCAAAATGGGAACTTTTCCTTAGTTTGGTGCCTGTTTGGTTGCCTTCAGCTCTGAGAAAATTTAGTCTTGTTTGCTGCCACATCATTCAATATTGGGAGAATCTCTCTGGTCAGAGAATACTGATCTCTGGGCAGTTGTCTTCTGGTTGGTTATGGTTCCTGGGGTCAAACGTTTTTATTTTTGAGGCCATTTTACGTACAGGTCCTGCAATAAGTAGTGACTTCAAGTGCGTTTCTTTTTGTGCAAATAATACTTGAACATCTTGCCATCACAGGATGGTACGTAGACTCTGTACATTGTATGTTAAAAACGAGAACTGTCTAGACCTAGCTTCCAGAATAGAAGATCTGCTGAATCCTGAGGGTCCTCTCTCTTTTCATGTGATCTTGTCTGCCCAGAGTATGAGACAGATGCCTTCACAGATTTTCCTCAGGTTTTTCAGCAGTTACTGCTATAACCTAAACGTTTCTTGCTTGTATGGATGAGGGTCAATCTGTTGTGCCAGCATGCTCAGGCTGTCAGCAAGTGATGCAGTGATCTAGTCAACACCATATTCCATAGTAAATTCTCCTGTATGGTAAAGTGGCCTTTACTGTATAGGAAAAACTTCCTTTACCATACAAGAAACCATGACCCAGAATGTCTTGAAAATTTTTAAATGTCTAGTATTCAGTCTCAACAAATTGCCTCCAGACTTTGGAAACTTGTGGCCAGTCTTCCTGGATAGCCCTGCTGCCACAGCCTTGCAGGTTGGCATGAGATTTTTTTTTTCTTTTCTCGAGCTTTTTTTTTTGGAAGGAAATGCTAATTATAATGGAGAAATTCCCCTATGGACAGGCAGATTTTTTCAGTTTAAGGATCACTGCTAGACTTGCACATCTTCAAGAACTTGATAGCTACTATTTGCATTGCAGTAGGTTATATGTGTCCTTCAGAGGACATGCAAAAGCTGATCTTTTCACAGGGAAAGACTACTTTGGTGCTTGTCTGTCCTCTGTTTTGGTGCAGTTTGGTACATTGTTACAGTGCTTCTTTCAGAAAAGCACTTCTTTGTCAGCAGATGCCTCCTTTTGCCAAAACCTTTGAGATTTCCGCTTTTAATCCTTAAGTTTTGCATTAGGTGGGTCAGTGCACTGAAAACACTTACATATCTGTCTGGGCGGTAGGATATCCTAAATGTAAGACTTCATGTAGACAAGAAGCTCCACATTTCTCCCCGTTCCTCTGTTTGTGATATGCTTCTGGGTAAAGCTAGATAAGAGTTCCTGTGAGGCTTGTTAGTCATGTCTTTAAAATGTAAGTAAAGCTTCCATTCTACTGCTCTCTTTTTGGCAAAATCAACTGAACACGTAACTGTGCTTTTAAGTCGGAGAGTAGAAACTATATACAAACACAAGAAAATCTGATTTAACTATATGTAAAGACCAATGAGGTAAAATGTTCCTGTGTAATTACATAAAGTTAGTTTGAATAATGTTTTTAGCTTTGCTAAATGATAAAATACGAAACAAATTACCACTTATATAAAAATAAATCTAAGAAAAGAATGCTTCTTAGAATAAAGTTTGAAGCCCTTTCAAAAAGTCATCCTTGGGTGACTTGGGTCTCGCAATTGCTCTTGAATTCTGTATTTCTTTGAGACATTAACTTGTTCTTACACAATTTTTTTATGCCTTGTGCAGTGTGGGTTTCGGGTGGGCTTCTTGCTGCAGTATAAACACTAAATCTTTTATCCTGGTACTGAGATTGTCACTTACCATATAAAATATTTATATGCCTCTTACAGATTTGTCTATGGCTATGCAGAAAATCTATCAAACATTTGTAGCTTTAGCTGCACAACTTCAATCAATACATGAAAATGTAAAGGTATGTTGTTTTGATGTGTTCCTGTGTATTTAGTGAAAGAACTACAGAGAGTCACTTTTTGAGAATATACTATGTATTCAGGTATTCTTTTTTCTTCTGCTAAATCAACTCTTAAAAGTTTTCAAACTGTCCTGGAGGAGTGTTTTGATTAAAAAAATAACTTTTGTTCAGCTGAAGTCTAAAATGTTACATCTATTTATAGTGATGATAGCAACTGACCACAATAATTTAGGTTACGAAATGTTTTTCATTTAACTCAGTTTCCATTTGAATTCTTGATCAATGTTTGAAATATTTTTGAGCTCATGCTTATATGTTTTGCTTTTTGCCCAATGACCTCTTGATCTCAAGCAAAGATGATGGAAATCTACTGTTATTCAAATAGGTAACAGGAAAAAGTAGGTATTCATACGTATGATTTTTCAACATATCAAAGAATTTTGGTGAAAAAAAACACAGTGAAAAAAATGATAATGTGTCAAAGATTCTGGTTAGGCTTGTTTTTTTCATTATGGACTCCAGCTTGAATTTCCCATTTACAGTTCTGGACATACTGACGAACTGTCAGTGTTCTACAATCCATATCTCTTTATATGATCAGAACCTTTCTTGGTTACAAAAAAAACCCAGCTTGGAGAAGAGTACAAATGTTTGGGATTGTTTCTGCTAGGTGACTCCCTTAATGGGAATAGCTCTGAGAAGTCTTCTGCTTGTTTCCTTCTCAAAGCTGCTTCTGCATGGTATTGTTGGTTCTCTAAACATTTTGAAATTTCTTCCTTTTCCTGAATAAAGCTCAGGAGTACAGGGGATCTTCTATGAACTAGATTCCTTGCATTGCGTTCCTTATGTCAGTGTGGATATTGACATATTTGTGCTGCTCTTAGTTAACTTGATTTTGGTACCAGATACAGAATACATCAGCCCTTCCATAATTCAGGCAGAATTATGCAGAAAGGTTCCTCACTTCTGAGATCTGAGTGTAGGCCGAACTCATGCGGTGGTCTTTGTGATGATACACTTTTGTTCCTCTTCAATATGAAGAGCTGGATTAGTATGCAAGTATAAGCAATAGTATCTTCAGTACTTCGTCAGCGTGACTGAATAGGAAAGACTTTACTTCAGCTTAAGAAGTATTCTATTGCCTGAAACTAAGGGGTTAGTTTGAGGATTTTTCTTTCTTCTGGGGAATTTTTTTGAGATTTAATCTAGTGGGTGCACACGAAGGCTGGTATTTTGGAAGGCACAGTTATAACTAAAGCTTCAAAAATCAGAAAAATGAATGTACTGCTTAAGTGGATCTGTCATTCTGGCCATCTGTTTTAGCTTATCAGCTAAGAGATGCTAGGAGAGGAGAGTAGTTTTGGAACTGCTGTCTCTGCCTTATTTGATGGTTGTGATACAGCTTGTGAAGGCAGAGTTGTGACCACAATTCATTCCTTTGTCTGAAGCGGGATTTCTGGTTTGCATATACAGCTTCAGACTTTTGAATCGAAGTGTAAAAAAAAAAATGTGGCCTGAAACATCTTTGCACAAGGCTAGTTATTAAATACATTTATATCATATATGAACATATAGATACATTCTGTATTCAAAGCTAGTGAAGAGTAAAATGTGCTTGGGTACGATTCAGGTAGAGAATGTCATTGAATCATTGTGCGTAGATTAGCCTTAAGGAGTGTTCTACAATGTCTAATGGCACTTCTGACAGCTCCTCTGGCTGTCAGTATGGCATTGTATTCAATCTCTAATATTAGAGTTCTGTTACTGTATTGTCAAAGACAGCACTCCTGATGTGATAATGATGTCATTCTTTCTGTGTGTTTCCTGTTGTTGGCTGATAGATTTAGGATTACAGCTGTTCCAATCCTGAGCCAGAATTTTTGGACTGTAAGCTCCTCTTCAAAGAAGCAAGCATATCCTTAGCCAGGAACACAGGACATAGTGTGGCTTCTATAGAACTGAACTGAACCTACTGTTCTTTGGCTTTAATAAATCCATTAAGTTTAAAGATTCTCTGTTAGATGGAAATAATTCCATCAGTTCTTTGATTGAAGACATTTATTCTTTTTATGTTATATAAGATGTACATAGTTCCCTCATTTGTGACAGATAGAAATAGCTCATGATGAACAGACCAAGCCAGGTGTTGCCACAGAGGGTGGGGTTTTGAGGGGGAAGGGACGTGGGCAGGGTGAAGGGGGGATATAATGCAACAGATTTGATTTGGGCTGCTTGTTAGTCTACAGCAGAATGATCTATTGCATTTGCACTGCATTACATCATTGATGAAATGCATCAGAAACACAAGTGAATTCTGGTAGCTTCTTTAGCTGTGTGCAAAGAAATGCAGAAGTGAAAGAAAGGAAAAAGAAATACAGGTGAAGATGATAGGGGAGTAAAAGCAGACTCCATCCACAAAGGGCATCACTGAAGAAGACTGTGTCTATGTTATGAACTAGAAATGTGTCTGTATTTTGCCTCTTACGTAAGCTAGTACAGTGATACAAATAGAGTTGTGCTGATTTATACCAACTTTGAAAGATTTTGATACCATTCAGTACCTTAGTCTGTTACATTTGAGTGCTTTGCTGAACTTGAGGAACCTATTGTGGCTGTAGCAGATGCAAAACAGTTCTCTCCAGCTCATAGCCTGACTAGATCCTTTCAGGCTGTGGGGACGTTTTTTTTTGGTTGTGTTTTGTTATTTGGGGGGGGGGGGGGAAGCAGTTTGTTTTAAGGAAATGTTTTTTATAGCTCCATATCTTTTCCCTTATTGAGTTAAGGTTTTATGTTGAATACACTGAACTAAAATAACTTCCTCTCACCCCCTTCAGATGCTCAAAGACCAATACCTTGGCTACAGGAAAACTTTTCTGGGAGATGCCATGGATGTGTTTGAGGCAAGACGAACAGAAGCTAAGAAGTGGCAGAATGCGCCACGTGTTACCACTGGACCGACCCCATTCAGCAACATACCAAATGCAGCAGCCGTTGCGATGGCTGCAACACTTACTCAGCAGCAACAGCCTGCTACAGGTCTGAGTGCATTCAAGTTATAGATTATTAGTGTTACGACAATAGTAAATTTGTGTAAAATTTTCTATGAAGTCTTCCTTTGTGTTAGACTAAAAATCTAAACATTGTGATGAGCAAAGTTACTGATACATAGCCAATAGAAAAATGCAGGGTAGACTTAGCAATAATTATACAACAGATACTTAATCTTGTGAACTTACTTGTATTAGTGATACTTACTGCATTGTTCTAACTTACCCCTTGGAATGTGAGTCTTCACTCTTAAGTAACATCTCTGAATACACGTAGTATAGCCTCTTTCCAGAATTGTATGGTTATAGTAAATTATTTCAAATCAGTGAGGAGAGAATATCTAAATGCATATTAGCTTTTTCTTATGTAAAATTAGTAATACTTATACTTTTTTTTATATAGCACTTTGGAACTGTAAAATGAAAAAAGCTTTAGAACAGGAAGGATAGTGGAGCAAACATCTGTAGAATAGGAAGATGGATGCCTGGCTTATTTTATAGCCAACTCCTTTGTCAGAGTGATGTTGGAGCAGTTTTTGCTGGCCATTCTGCTGTTGTAAACAAATAGTTGAGAAAGTAGAGTGGATCAGTGGTTCTGTATGTGCATGGGTGCAAGAGGGAATGCATGACCCACTGCTAATGAAGAATGGATACTTACGGCAAAGGAAATAACTTAAGGCACCTTATTTGACATTGTTATACTAACCAACACTGCTCAGAGAGGGGTGAATTATTGAATTAATATTTAGTCATTTAATGGACATTTAATTTTACTTGAACATGAATATGTCTTTATGTCAGCAAATTATGAAAAGCTTAGTTAAATTAATTCTACCATTTATTTTCTAAAATGTTGTTTATCATAGGAGTACAGAAAGTCATATCTGCACCTCTTCCTTCCTTCTCTTGTCTTGAAACAGCAGTCATATTTTGAATGGTTTTATTTGGAGACCTGTGTGGCAACCACCCTAATTTTGACAAATTATTAGGCTGTCCTTGCCCTCTCCATAAAAGGAATATAATGTGCTTCCAGCCCAAGCCCTTATACACAGCAAGGAAATGGGTTTAAAAGACACATACGCCAAAGTATTTTAAACACAACAAAAAATGGAGTCTTCATGAAATATTTCTTTAAATTTCCATGACAGACCACAGTCTTCCTGTTGCTGCTGTGTTAATCCGTGGAAATTCTGTTGAACTGATATCTGTAAAAGTCTGGTTTTAAACCAAAAACACGAGATAATGTCACACTTCAGGGTTTTTAATACATATAGAAGTGTGGCTTGTGCCTAATGTTGCCAAAGTAATTCCCTCTCCCTTCATCTGTCTCCTTGTCTCATGTTTTCTTAAAATGTTTCCATGGTCATTAAAGGGTTAGTTGTATATGGAAGTCATATACTTGGGATGTCGCATTTAAAGTTATCCCTGCATTTTTGTGATTTGGGATGAGGGACTTGAATTTCCTCTTCCTAGTCCAGATTTGAGACAACTGCTAATAACTTCAGTAAATTAATGCCACTTATGGCATGACTTAATGAGTATTCTTTTAGGAGTAGGAGAGAAGAGAGAAAAAAAAAATAAAAGGCAGAATTGACCTGTACCAACGCTCCTGAGGTAAGGTGATTTTGTACCTTGAGGCATTTTGTAGTGACAGGAGCAAATGGGAGTGTGTATAGGTTGGGTTTGGGGTTTTTTTTTTCAGTTGATTGTTCTGGTGAAGTATTTCAAAAGCCAAAAATGTGCCAACTACAAGAGTGCAGATAGAACAAAGCCATTAACTTATGTCGAACGTACCTACAAAAGTAGGCAACAATTTGCTTACTACTTATTCAGTTGGAATATTGTTACCCTTCATGCAACTCACTTGAAGACCTGAAGAAACAGGTAGATTGATGTCTTGCATGGCACTTCAATAGTATTTAAAACTCTTAGAAAACAGGGTTAGATGGAACTTGAAGTCATCTTTTCTCTTCATGTAGCTCAAAAGCAGAATTAGTCAGGCCTGAACTTCCAGAGAGATCTTAAAGTCTTAAACAGCTTGCTAGAAAGGAAAATTTCACATCTTTCCTAGATTACTGATTTCAGTGTTTGACTTTTTCCTAATTTACCTGAAACTTCTTAGCTTCAGATTAAGGCTGCCACTTTTTGTCTTAATCTTAGTGTAAAAGATTGTGTTCTTTCAGTTTTGCAGGAATCTTTAAATATTTAAAGACTTACTCGTCTTCATTTCGTTTTCCTTGTTTGAGTTGTCACGTGGCCATTTGCTGCAGTAAAATGCCAAATGTTTATGTATTTTAACTTTGTTGTATGTTATGAATTTGATAAACTATCTGGTAGAAGTCAAAATCACGCATATTTCTTTGCAAGATCTTAAATCCTGAAGAGTGGGGTAGAGGAGGGATGGTAGAAGGTTACGAGAGAAAAGACTATGAAATGAGGTGTATATAAAATGGGGGGAAGGGGTATCTGTGTAATACCTGACCTGCTGTTGCTGTTCTTAAATATAAGAATAAAACAAGAATATTAATCTGGGCTTCAAAGTTGCTGACTAAAATCTAATATACAGTACTCTAGTATTGAGGGATCAGGATGGTTAGTTTCTTTTTAAAAAAAAAATATTGTGTTTACGTGGTTAAGTCTATTTCATAAGATTAATTTAGAGTTAGTTACTGTTTCTCTGAAAAAAATAAATAATTTATTTTAAATTTGTGTTCAGGAGTCAAAGGTTTAGTAGTTACATCTAAATTGTGGGATCAGGGAGTGTTTCCCCAGTTCCTGGGTGCAGATACACACCCGATTGATGTTCTCTCTGTATGCCAAGACATGTGTGGCTTCTGTTGAAATAAAGCCAGTGGATCCTGGCCATAGGGAAGAAAGGGAGCAAAGATGCACTCCAGTAATCTCCTGGGATGGATAACAAGGACACCAGGACTGTGGTGTGCACACTGAAGCACAATTTTGGTGCAGTTTTTTGAAACTAGAGTTCTTAAAATTATGCTGAAGTCTTGTATGCACACAACCTTTGTCCCTAGTTCAGCACTTTTGCTCTGAGCACACAGCTTTGTTGGTAGCGATGAGGCTGGTCATGCTTTTGTGCAGTAGCAGCTAGAGTTCTAACCACTGTCTCACCTGTACCTTCCCTGAGCAATCTTGACCAGCATGGAAGTTAGTGATGGTGTCTAGTCTAACTTACTATTGATGGGACTGAAGTAAAAGATTTTAAAGAAAATTCAAGCCTAGTAGACTGAGGTGTAAATGCATGAGGCTGAAACTGATGTTTTTCTGGAAGTCTAAGTTGTCTTAAAGTAATGGTTTTCTTCAAGTTCACCTTTCCTCCCCTAAAAATAAATAAAGTACCCCCCCAACAACTTAGTTACTCTCTCCTTAACTGGTGAAGTGCAGAGTTAGTCAAAGCGTTGTCAGAACACTTTGTTCTGTTTTGACTTGACTCAGTATGAGATTGAAGTGCTAATTGGAAAGGATACTGAAATCTGTATAGCACTTAAAATTTTTATTGTCTAATTTGATAATAACCTTGGTTAAAATTAGTCAGTGTATTACTTGGTCAGAATCAGATCTGAGTTGTGACACTAAATTTGTTCACTGTTAGAGGACCAACTGTGATTTAAAAAATTGCAGAATGTCACTTTAGAAAATCTGGCTGTCTGGACTCTTTGTAGTGGGTCCTATTTGTGAAACTAAAATGCTCTATAGGGCAAATGTATCAAATTTTAGGATGCTAAAATACTTGTTAGAAATAATGTCTTGTACCTATAATAGCCAGAAGTGCCGATCTTTTGCTAGTACTTTTGGCATTGAAGAATCTTTATTACTAGTTTTTTGCTATTGGAAATTATGTTTACTTACAAGAACTATAAATAGTAATGATGCCTTCAGAAGATGATGGTACAAAAATCAACAAATATCATATGCTGTTGCTCAATGAAAAGCTTGTTAGCTTAAGGCATAAGTTCTTGTTTTATGTAATCTGAAAGTGTTTTAGAATGTTTTTTACTGGCTCTAAAAAGCATGTTGCATTTGGTAAAAAGCTTGGCTTGGAGGACTGTAGTGTTTTGTTTTAAGGTCTTCCACTAACAGTGCCTCCTTACTGAGACACAGATCTGTGCACTTGAGAAGGAACTGGATATGTGTTTTGGGGTTCTTTTAGTTTATTAGATGACTAACTTACTTGTGTAGTGTTTTTTGTGTCTTTTTATTAATAACAATTTTCTTCTTATTTTTAAAGAGCTGCTAGGTAGATGTGTCAGTATTTAAACTGGATGTAAAAAAGTTTAGTTTGAAATTTATGTGAAAATTTGTAATTACAACATCTGATATACTCTTTTTTTTTTTTAGTTGAAAAAATAACTTGGGTTTTCCAACTATTCCCTGCTAAGCAGAGACTGAAAGCTAAGAACTTTAGTTGCCCTTAAAATTTAACACTGCTTTGAGTATACAGATGTCATTCAGCTTGGATCACTGAAGAATTTTGTGTTCCTAGCAAAAATGTTATTTTTCAATATACAGTGCCTTTCACTTGATTCAAAATGATTTTCTATTTAAATCTTCAAATACTGAAATTATTTTAAAAGCTTGAAATATTTACATTTTAAAACACTAGATAAATATTAATAACAGGAAACTTCATTGTTTGAAGGAAGAAAATTTGAATGCAAAGAAGCCTGAATGTGATGGTGGGGAAAAAGACTGAAATCATCTGAGATTTATAGTAATACTTGAATGAATCATCACTTTCACATATATAGTACATAAAGTATGTTCAAAGATCTTGAGGAAAGGTGTGAACGTCTATGGATTAAGAGTTTGGCACTGTATGTTATTGTCAATGGTTAAAATTTTTAACTAGTGCACTGAAAACTTTGAAAAAGACAGAAATATAAGATTGTACTGTGAAAGCTGTCAAAATATATTCATTATTTATCAGAATTAATTATTTTAAAATGTGTTAGTAATCGGCTAGCTAGTTGATTCTTTATTCCCCAAGGTAAAAAAAAAATAAAAATCAAAGTAACAGAGGCTGTAAATTTCATCTTGGCAGACTGAAAATGTTTTTTTGACAGTCCTGCATCCTAGTGTGAATATGCAGGGAAAGTACTGTCAACATTTTTTAAATTATGGGACAAACTCTGACTCTGAAATTTTGAATGTATCTAATTCATTAAGGTACACAGAACTGTGCCTTTTGTAAATGTTTATTTAAACAGGTGGTTTGACTAGTTTACATTATTGAATGGTGTTATGTAGCAGAGCTTAACAGAACTCAGTTATCACTTGTGTGGAAAAGAATGGAATTGTCATGTTACTGTGTAATTGACTTGCTTAAAAATGAACAATAAATTTAATAAAATAAAGTCATTGTCTTGTTTTTTATCTTAGTGTTCTGTTTAAATTTGAATGGAATACTTAAGTAGCTTTGAAGATTTCTGTCTGTTAAATTTACTTTTGGTACTATAGTTCTAGCTACGTTATTGTCAGTTCTTGTGTTTTTGATTTGAAGGTTTTCCCTTATTCTGATTCCATTAATACAGATGGCAAAATGTTACCTATGAGTTCTCTCAAGGTTTTGCTTAATGTTTTAAATTTTAAGGTGAGGCTGGTTAACTTTTAAAAATACTAAATGATGTAGTTATGTTATTGGCTTTGCCTAGTATCACCTTATTACAATCAGTGTTTTCTTAGATTTTTACCAGGCAGATGTTGAGGCAGTTACGGGAGGAATTTTGATGAGGTAAAGTTTGGGATCTTAATGGGATTTGTTGAAAGCAATGATGTTCACATTATCAAATACTTGAGTAAATAAAAAAAGGACCTCTTTTTTTTACTATGAAAGAGTAAGGCAAGTTTGTTCTCATTTTTTTCATACCAGGGCCACAGCCATCTCTGGGAGTTAGTTTTGGAACGCCATTCGGCTCAGGTATTGGCACTGGCTTGCAATCAAGTGGCTTAGGTTCTTCAAGCCTTGGAGGTACACTTTAACTTTTCTAATATTTCATTGAATTATTATACCGCACATCTGAATCTCTTGCAAACCTTTAAACTCCACCAAGAGGGTGATCTGTTTCAGGGAAGGACCTTGCAATTTGGCAGTCTGCACTTTCCAAACTTCATCCCTTGCAGAAGGAGTTGCTAAGGCTACTAAGCCATTGTAGTAAAAAGCCAGGATGAAGTAAACACATAGAAGTTCTGTCATTAAAGCTAGGGAAGTACATCAAGTACATCCATTTATAACTACAACTTGACTTGATTTTACATATATGAAAGTTAGACACCTGAGACATGGGATGATGCTGTAGCGAATGTGTAGAAGTTTTTTACTTGTATGTGTAACTGTTAACTACAGGGACCCATTTCTGCTTGGATTAAGATAAGAAGAAATGCTAAAGAAACACTACAGTTCTGCAGTCCTGCTTGCTGAAACATACTTGTTTTAGCTGTTACTGTCCCTCAGTACTGAGGTGGAAAAAAAAAAATCCCTTCTCAAGCTGAAAAAGCAACATTTAAAAGTGAGGGAAAAATATTCATCAAAATGTTAGTAGTGCTGGTGGGGAATGTATTCCAAGAGGACACATGACTGTGAAAGAGTAGGTGGTAAATCATAAAATCCGTGTAGACCTTTTCATTTAAATATAATGAGATCTCAGTAGTAGAACTACAAGTAGAATCTAAATGATTAGCAGAATCTAATCTGCAGGTAAATCTCTTGGACAAAGGTTCCTACAGTGTAAGTCAAAAGACACTAGTGTCCTCTGAAGTTTTTGGATGAGATCCGCAAAGATGTTTGTGCTCAGCAGATAACAATTATAATGTGTTGTGGTTCTTCTTACAGCCTCTCCTCTCCGCAGCCTTAGTCCACATTTTACCTATTTTTGAGCTAAACATGAGTCAGTGTTGTAATGTATTCAAAATAATTTAAAATCCCTTGGTATTGGAAAGATGTCCTTAAATGTTACATCAGGTTTATCTTAAATCTGAAATGATCATGTTAAAATTATCTTTAAATCTATGTCCTTTCTCATCAGATTTTAAACTTCAGATAAAAAATAGTCTGTACACCTAAACAGGAAAAATAACAGAATAGTGGGCTAAAAGGAAAGTACATCTGAATTACCATGTCATTCCCACAATGTTTTAAATGTTAAAAAAAAAAACAACTATAAAATTTTTCCTTTTCAGCCAAAGAACTTTTAGGTGAAAGATTGTTTATATATGTTCACTAATTTTGCCAATGTAAATTAAAGAACATTTTATTTTAAATTGATAGACAACTGCTTCCAGTTTTGTCATAGAGGACTAACTTGTATTCTTTTTTTGCTAGCTCTCTGCTTAGGAAAGCATTTGCTTGCATTTCATCTATTCTGCATTAATTTGCAAAATTTTTGTCTTTTGACAAATCAAGACTGTTTGATAGAAGCAAGTGCAGAAAAATAAAGGAATGCATGCAAAATATCCTGCAGGTGTGCTCTTGGAAACAAGTTATCAGAATGAATGCTTAACATTTTTTTTAATCTTAGGGGTTTTTTTTGAACAGGACAATTTTTAGTGTATACTCTTGAAACATCATTTTAATTGAAGAGATTTGCTCTCTTTCTGTGATAAATATTCAATGAATTTTGTCAGTGATAAACATGAAGCCTTCTGCATTTCAGTATATAAGATTTGTAGCATATAGATCCTATGCTTCATTAAATATTTTTGGACGCTTTGCCTGACCATTGGTAATTTTAAACTAGATAGGACAAAAGAACGTATAATTTAAATAAACTATCTTGCATTCAAATTATACTTGCCAGTATATATCCTTAAAACCCTTATTTGATTTAAAAATTGGAGAAGACTAAAGAACACTACTTCAGATAGTGTGTTCAGTCATTGCTAATTTTGAAATCTGAAAAGGAATCTCTAAAGGAATGGTAAAAGTTTAATTTGCAGTAAAATACACTGGCACTTGAAACTTAACATGGGGGCATAATTTCCTCAAATATAATTAATGTTCTCTTTCTGAAAACCTCTTGAGACAGCCAAAATCAGAGAATGTATTTCTCTTACTGTTCCTTTTGTCTGGCCTCTGTCTTGAACAGCAAATATTAACTTACTTTTCCTTTGAGGTGATTGCATATTAACATAATCTAAGAAATCTTGAAATATTATGAAATTATACATTTCAGTTACAAAATTAACAGAATGAGTTTTATTACAGCTGTGTGTTTATGGCTGCCCTGTATGTGATGATTTTTTCCCATTAAATATTGTGAAATTCTGTTTCTATAACGTACTTAACCTGTTTTGTGGCTTCCTAGATAAAGCTGATCCCCAACAACATGGGGGGAGTGGCACTCTAAAATCAGCCAAATGTAAACTCAAGAAAATGTTTATCTGTTTTAAGGACAGATAATTTTTCTTTTTGAGTTGTGGATGAAGATTGCAGCTTTCTGTAATAGAAGTTACAGAACTTGTGTATGAATTTTCTTAACTTTGGCCCATTTGGTTACCATTTTCTTGACAATTTACAGCAATTCAACAGCAATTTTAATGATAGATTGTTTCACCTGTTTTTATAGCTTTTTCTTTACTCAGTTTTGTATTTTGAAGAAAATACTTTTCTCCAATGCCTTCCTGTTGGCTTTGTTTTCTCAACACAATGGTGTGTTGAGAATAAAATACTCTTGAGGCAATAATCTTAGGAATATTTCTTTACCAAGTAATGCTTAGAATTGGGTTTGATTTTTAGAATACTTGCCCTCAACCTATGTCTTTAATTGCTGTGTCTGTAATTTTTTGTTGTATGTCTTTACCATTATTCTACTAGGATTTGGAAGTAGCTCTGCCTTTGGAAGCAGTGCCACAGGAGCAACGTCATTTGGGTTTGGAACTACAAGTAAACCATCAGGAAGTCTAAGTGCAGGTTGGTTTGTTTCTCTTGAATTCAAGTTAATCTTAAAACAAAAGTGTTACAGTCAAAGTGCTGCACTCAGTCTAAGAAAGTTACTGAAACAACTGTATTAAAGTTGCATGTGTGTTTAACCATTAAAGTAACTATTTACTTGGGAAATACACATTTTCAGAGAAGCTTTTAGGTTCTGTTAAAGGTCTCCTAGGCAGACAATATTGAGTGAGCATAAATGTTTTCCATTTGGTGTCTGTCTAATTAGGAGTAGGAAGCAGGAGATCAGATGCATCAGATTGGATCAGATGCAGTGAGGCACAGAAATGCACTCACTACCTGAATGCATAGGCTATACAGTTACGGAGCTATTGAAAGCAGTGCGTAAATTTGAGACAAATATACCAGTAATTTGACTTCCTTTGTTGATGAGTCAAGTTGTTTGTTTTTTTTTTTTAGAAGCCCAGAAGGCTTCCTTGAAACTATTTATCTGCTTGTCCTTTGAATAGTCAAGTTATGGGTATTGTATCTCTATAGATGCATAATTCATTGGGTTAACTACTTTGAAAACATTTCAGTGGTAATTCAACTACTCGGTAGTCATTTCACTTTTTTAATTTGGTGGTGAGAAAATGAAAATATGGATGCAATTGCCCCTTAACTCAGATGTCTGAAATCTTAGTCACTTCTATAGCTTGTGTCTCTGTTTTCTTTCTAAACAGGAGTTTGGTTTTGAGGCAAATAGCTTGCTACAGTCTGTCTCACAGTATTCAGTGACAGATTGAAGTAGTATCATGTCTTGTGGGATTGGCTTTTGGTAGCATGTTTCTTTTTTAAAAGCAAAATATTTAAGTGCAATTAATACAAACATAGCAAGGGGCTGGTATTTATTAGTAAATACCCAGTACATTGGCTTTGACCAGTGTTGTCTTGGCTGCCTTGCTTTTTGCTTTGTTTTTCCCTTGGTTGGTGATGGGTTATGTTGTTAAATTAGGCCTGTAAAGTACCTTAGGCTTTGTATTACAAGGTGGAAATAGCTTACAAAGATGGCTGTGTAATATTCATGAACATGTAACGCCCACTGCAATAGGCAGTGTCTAAGTATCACACTTCTTTTGTTTTTAATATCAGAAAAAAGTGGAGAACTTACACTGCTTATGGTTTTTATCTTGTAGCTTATTTTTCCTGAGCCCATATTAAATTACCTATTGTTAACATTTATATAAGTAGTATTGCAGCATTTCAAGCTTCTAAGTTACAAAGTACATAATTTAGTTTTTAGTATATTTAAAAATATAATTAGAGAACTAGTTGTGTGGTTCAGTTGTCCACCACTAATTGAGGTATCAAACCAAAGTAAATAGCAAGTTTGTCTTCGCTATATTGGTGGTGTGCAGAGACAGTTTAGATGTCATTTTTTCTTCATCCTTCAAACCAGGGTTTGGCATGGTGGCAGTGCCCCCAGTCTCTTTTTAGCCATGAGGGAGTAAACCCACAATTGTTTTCAGTTATCTCAGGGTCTCAGCTATGGTCTCAGGGTTGATAAACAGGAGTATAAGAGACTGAAGGTAATCCCTGTAATTTTGTGCTTATAAAGTGGTCATGAAATACTGATTTAGACTGGGATGATGGAATAGAGACCTTCATAAAAAATTAGGTAGCTCAGAGCACATTAACGCTTACCTTTTATGTCTGTATAGCTTTTAGATTGCATATGATCTTTAATTTTATTGAGGGTGTATAAATGGGTTTGAAAGATGCTTGAGGCTAGCCAGGTTTGTTGTTTTGTTTGGGTTTTGGTATTTTTTNGGAGTAGGAAGCAGGAGATCAGATGCATCAGATTGGATCAGATGCAGTGAGGCACAGAAATGCACTCACTACCTGAATGCATAGGCTATACAGTTACGGAGCTATTGAAAGCAGTGCGTAAATTTGAGACAAATATACCAGTAATTTGACTTCCTTTGTTGATGAGTCAAGTTGTTTGTTTTTTTTTTTTAGAAGCCCAGAAGGCTTCCTTGAAACTATTTATCTGCTTGTCCTTTGAATAGTCAAGTTATGGGTATTGTATCTCTATAGATGCATAATTCATTGGGTTAACTACTTTGAAAACATTTCAGTGGTAATTCAACTACTCGGTAGTCATTTCACTTTTTTAATTTGGTGGTGAGAAAATGAAAATATGGATGCAATTGCCCCTTAACTCAGATGTCTGAAATCTTAGTCACTTCTATAGCTTGTGTCTCTGTTTTCTTTCTAAACAGGAGTTTGGTTTTGAGGCAAATAGCTTGCTACAGTCTGTCTCACAGTATTCAGTGACAGATTGAAGTAGTATCATGTCTTGTGGGATTGGCTTTTGGTAGCATGTTTCTTTTTTAAAAGCAAAATATTTAAGTGCAATTAATACAAACATAGCAAGGGGCTGGTATTTATTAGTAAATACCCAGTACATTGGCTTGGACCAGTGTTGTCTTGGCTGCCTTGCTTTTTGCTTTGTTTTTGCCTTGGTTGGTGATGGGTTATGTTGTTAAATTAGGCCTGTAAAGTACCTTAGGCTTTGTATTACAAGGTGGAAATAGCTTACAAAGATGGCTGTGTAATATTCATGAACATGTAACGCCCACTGCAATAGGCAGTGTCTAAGTATCACACTTCTTTTGTTTTTAATATCAGAAAAAAGTGGAGAACTTACACTGCTTATGGTTTTTATCTTGTAGCTTATTTTTCCTGAGCCCATATTAAATTACCTATTGTTAACATTTATATAAGTAGTATTGCAGCATTTCAAGCTTCTAAGTTACAAAGTACATAATTTAGTTTTTAGTATATTTAAAAATATAATTAGAGAACTAGTTGTGTGGTTCAGTTGTCCACCACTAATTGAGGTATCAAACCAAAGTAAATAGCAAGTTTGTCTTCGCTATATTGGTGGTGTGCAGAGACAGTTTAGATGTCATTTTTTCTTCATCCTTCAAACCAGGGTTTGGCATGGTGGCAGTGCCCCCAGTCTCTTTTTAGCCATGAGGGAGTAAACCCACAATTGTTTTCAGTTATCTCAGGGTCTCAGCTATGGTCTCAGGGTTGATAAACAGGAGTATAAGAGACTGAAGGTAATCCCTGTAATTTTGTGCTTATAAAGTGGTCATGAAATACTGATTTAGACTGGGATGATGGAATAGAGACCTTCATAAAAAATTAGGTAGCTCAGAGCACATTAACGCTTACCTTTTATGTCTGTATAGCTTTTAGATTGCATATGATCTTTAATTTTATTGAGGGTGTATAAATGGGTTTGAAAGATGCTTGAGGCTAGCCAGGTTTGTTGTTTTGTTTGGGTTTTGGTATTTTTTTTTTAATGTATCCTGTTTCTGAGCACTTGCAGGATTCTGAAACAATATTCTGTTTTATATTACCATATGATAGTCATATCTTGTTTCTGAATCTTTTTCTTTTGAAAAAGCTAGGAAAATGGGGTGAACATGAGATATACTGTTGTTACTGCTTGTGTTTAGGTGTGAGCACTTAAGTATTTTCCCAAGCTAATGTCCAGTAAGTGTTCATCACCCTGTCCTAGGCTGCCTAGGTAATGCCCCAAGTCTCCTCCACATTTTCCATCAGTTTGTTCTTATTTTAGAATGAAAACTATAGATTTCCAAATTGTTTGTCAAGTGTTCGTAAGTTATTAATTGGGTTTAATTGCTTTAAGATATGAAAATGTTTGTAGCACTGCTACTGTTCTTCTCAGTTTGTATGTTTGAAAATTCTGAGTCTTCTGAAAGTACTTGACCATCTTCTAATAGTAAATTGGGCTTAGTCCAGGAGCAGTCCTTGTGCCCACTGTGTCAGTAGATGAAAAGCAGAGTAACTGCAGTCTTCTCTTAGTTCCTTTAGTGCACACAGTTGTGAGATGGAACAAATCTCAGACTTCCCTCTGAAACAGAGAGAGACCCTGTGGAAAGCCGACTCCAAATCAAGTCCCAGTTAATTCCTGCTCTTAGTCATCTAATGGCAACTGAAAAAGCTAATTAGAGTGGGATGTTGTAGAGAACATGAAGACTCACAAAGTAATGGGAAAAGGAAAAAAATCACCATTGAATTTATAATATAAAGGGAGTGGGTGTGCATACACACACTATTTTTGTGAAAACTGAGATGCCATATAAGCTTTGAAGAGCTCAAGTGAGAATTTGTGCTGGAGACTTACTTTTATTGAAGAATGGCCGCCTCAGTACATGAGTTAGGAGACCATCAAGTGGGATCATGGCTGGACATATTCATAATGCTGGAAAATGGACCTGAATGTAATCCATGTGTAACTATGAGCAGCTTTTAGATACAGAGGCTATAGTAAATCAGTCAAAGCTGTGCTAGCAATCGTCTCGGATTTAGAGCACCTGTTTGGTGGCTCTATGGGGGCTGGCAGAGGGAATAGATTGCCTTTGAGACCTGATGAGCTGCTGTTTATCCCTGTAGTATTAAAATTTAAAAAAACACTGTTAGGGGGAGGTGTGCATCTCATGATGTTTGGCTAACCTGTCTAAAGGGCTGACTGAAGCAGAGATGCAAAAGCCTGAGGGAAAAAGTGTACTCTGAGGTCCTTCGGGGACATGCTAAGTCTATGCCCTCGAAGGGCAGGTTGTGATTTACTTTAAGAAAATAATTGTTTACACATGAGCAATATTAATTTCAACAATAAATCACTGATTGAATTTTAGCCATGGTTCAAGACTTTGTGACTCTTCCCTCTAAACTGAGCTGTTCTGTGACTGATTCTCTTTCCTTGCGACAGGAATAAGAGTGAATAAACCTTGTTCAAGGTTTTTTTCCTTTGTTTTCATTTGAGTAGTCTGCTTTAGGATTTGGTTTACTTTTGAGAAAAGAACTTCATATCATGACCTTGTTATGCTGCCATGACAGAACAAAGCCATTTAGACGAATTCCCCTTCTGCCTTTCTCCACTTCCATGTCTGCCCTAGATGGCACTTGTCACATAATAGCTATTACTTTCCAGGCTGCATCTAAACAAACAAGCATGTTCTCAGTCTTCTATCAAACAGTTTATGCATCTCTTTCTTATTCTAACATTACTCAAATAAAGCTCAGGTTGGCTTCCCTGCATACTTCAAAATAATCCTACTGAACTCCTGACGCTAGAGATTACATACAGCTTTATTATGAATGGCATTTAGGATGTTTTCTATGGGAGACAATGCTTATCTGTTATCTCAGATACATACTTGAAGCAGAAAGGGAGCTTTCCAAGAACAGTTTTGGTTATTAAAGACTTCTTTCATTCATGAGACTCCCTGATGAAAAGAAGTTTATTCTTCTAAAAATCTTCCTTGAGATTCAGAGTTAGAGGAAATGGAGTAGTTGCATCTGCTCCAAGCCTTACATCCTAGGATGAGAGACAAATTAGTCCACAAAATTTAGGCAAGACCCAAATAAACAATATCGTTAGTCATACTCTGCCTGCACACTCATTACACTGAGTTCTACACAGACAACTGCATGTTGAACGGCTGCAGTTACTGGAACGTAGATAATGAGGGATTTTCTTGACAAGATGATGTGGTGTATAACCTACATCCAGACATTGCAGGGGGAAGAGTTTCACATGATGTTTTGAAGTATTTCTTGATCCAAAGCATCAGTAACAAGGGAAAAAGGCATCAGGCTTGTGAGAGACACTTTGGGATTCTGATAAGACGATCAGTTGGGTTTTTTTTTTCTGTGCTTTAAAGAAATTTAGGCATTGAGTTGAAGATACTGATGTGACCAAAGGATTACTTTAACTGTCTACGTGAGAACTAAAAAAAACCATGTTAAGTAATGCATAGAGAATATACCCTTTTTGCTTGTGAACCAGTCCCATTTTTTCCCTTAATTTTTTAATTGTTTACTGGTTTCCATATGCAACTTGTATGAAACTGTTTGTTAAAATCTTAATGTGCTCATGTCATACTTGTCATGTTGGATGGTTGGTTACCTTATTCAGTTTCTTGAGAGAACAAAAAGCAGAGTTCTGAAGTTCTGCTTCTTATTAACTATTATTTGAGAAATTTCTAGCATTCTCTAATAGTTTCAATTATTATCCGAGTTGGTTGTACATAGCTCATAAATTCCCAAAACAAAGTCAAATGATTTGGTGTTACTGTTGCTGAAAACTGTAGGTAGACTTTCTCAGCGGATCTTGTTTTGTAGCTGAACCAAATATTCAATTTATTTACCTTTATAGAAGAGGGTGGAGGAGTTAAAATAGCAGAGTTCACTCACCTCATCATTCAGCTTGTTCTCAGTGCTGCTTTTTGGGTTGAGTCATAAAGGATGTTTTTTAAATACGAAGAAGGACTTTGAGCCTTTTCTGCCTCTCCATTTAAGGTGTGGTCTGTGCCACATAGGTTATAAAGACAGGCAAAGGTAGCCTAGTCAGCAGGGAACGAGGCTGGGAGCTCTGACTCCGTCTTTGCCGTTTAGCTGCTGGGAGTGAAGTGACGGGGCCGTGATCTGCTTGTGCATCTGCCTTCCCCCCCACCCTGCGTGTTTAGACTGAGAACTTGAGGAGTTGTGGTTCTTCTACTGTACAATTTTGGTGGGACTTCTGGGTGCTACTGTGGTAGGGATAATGGAATAAGAGACTTGTGATTCAGGATATGATGAGGTACACATGTTAGTGCTGTGGCATCCAAGCTGTCATAGCACGTCCAAGTGTGTTAGCAATACTGTTGTAGATCCATGTTAGGATAAGTATTACAAATATTGGTAATGAAGTGGCTGGTATTCATAACTCCAAGGAGAACAAACTTGCAATCCTGATATAACTTATATTTTAAAATATTTTTTCCTCCCTCATAAGGCTTTGGCAGCTCGACTACATCTGGGTTTAACTTCAGCAATCCCGGCATCACAGCATCAGCTGGCCTGACGTTCGGGGTGTCTAATCCTGCATCTGCAGGCTTTGGGACAGGAGGGCAACTTCTTCAGCTGAAGAAACCTCCAGCTGGAAACAAGCGAGGGAAAAGATAGGCAGTTCCTTTTAGGGAAGGGGAAGTGAATCAACTTTGTTCATCTTAAAAGTCTATTTTTCTAGATTGATGCATTAATTAAATTGCATCCCAGGAGATTTATAAAAAATTTTGCTACTTTCTGTAGTCTGAAATACAAAATGAAATAATATTGAACAACTATTTTCTTGTGAATAGAAACCCGTTTATGTATTTTTATTTTTGGCCTTAGTTTTAGAAATGTTCTATACTGCATTATTATTAAAGGATCTTGTAAAACCATCTATTTAACCTAATGTTAGTAGCAGAATATTTTTTGTTAATAAGCTTTATACCATATGAATATATGCATATTTGTTTTTTGTACAGATAAAATATATTCTAGTACAAATACTAGAGTTCATATCTTCTGTTCCTGGATATGGCCTTTAAATCTACTTCAGGGTGTTTTTGTGTATATGGATGTAAATATATACAGTACAGTGCACACATCTGTGTGTATGTATGTGTATATATATGTATAAAATACAGATGTGCAAACCTTGCCCTGTAGACAGGTCTCCTCTTTTGTGTGTGCTGTTTCTCCGTGTTGCCGTGCAGTCTCATATCTTGATCTTCCTAGGAGTGTCAAAACATGGGGCCCAGGCTGTGTCATCATTGCTTCTTGTGTTTTGTTGTTTAAGACCAACTGAAATACAATGTTTACTATTTCATAAAGTTTGGTAAATAGTGGTTAGTAGATTTTTTTTTTTTAACCTTAACATTTAGCAGCCAACTCTAAAGAAGAATCTGAGATCTTGACACAGACATTTCATAGGTAATTGTTCCCAAAATGTTTGGTTTTGTTTTTATTCCTGAGCTGAACAGCACGGCGTTGCAGGATTTCAGCTGAAAGCTCTGGATGCCATAAGGTCTGTGTGCAACAAGAGAGTTGTTGGGCTGCATGAGCTTTTCCCTGCAATTGGAACAGATAAGATGTGCTGCTCTAATGAAAATTTGAGTTAGCTGTTACAAAATGGAGTTGATTTACTAGCTTCTCATCAGCGCTACTCGCATTGACTTAAAAGCAGTTGCATATCTTCTTTCAATACGAGGTATTGTACTATAAGTTGCTGCTAAAGACTAGAGGAGGAAAATGATTAATGAGTAATTTGAAGGTTAAAGCTATTGCAACAGTGATTTATGAATCTTGCATATTACGACATCATAGCTTGTGCTGCATATCCAGTTTGGTGTGCACTAGAAATAGCTGGGAAAACATCTTGAGGAAATAATAGTTCAATTGAATCTTTACAAATAAAGTTACAGGCTGAAGTGTGGACATGGAACTTTGGAGCAGAGTTGCTTTTTATGTAGATGTTTTGTATATAACGTGCATCAAATGAATATTCACAATCGTTTTCACAAAAGCACCTTTTTTTCTAAACCAGTTAAAGTGCATAAGATCTTTCTAGTACCAGGTCATTTGCTTTCTATTGTTAAAATGTTATTACCATTTTGTATGTTTTAGAAATGATTTCTGCATCCAGTGGTGATTGCTCTTTGGCAAATGTTTGGTTTGTCACTTGATCTGATAAAATTAAGGGAAACTGAGCACAGAGTTCTTCACATTTATATTTGTATGTTACTGCATCTTTGTGAGCCTTCTCTTAGGAAGGGATATAATGTGTTTTTTTTATGTCTTGGAAAAATAAAGCTTACAGTTTATTTTGATTTCAACCTTTTTTAAAATCTTTATTGGGCTGCAGTCAAACCCGTAACGTTTGTATTCCTTTGTTATTGCTTTTTTTTTAGTAGTTAATATGTTAAGCCACTGGACTCTCCTGTAATGTATTAATTTGTGAAACTAATTCTAAATGTGTACTGTTTGTCCATATGTGCAACAATAAAACAGTATTGCTGTGATACTTGTAATACATATTTGCCTGTTTGAAAGATAATTTCCCGTTCTCCTATGTTATAAGAGAAACAAATGTCATCAGCTGATATGTAGAATTGTTTTTTCTAGACTGCAGAGTTGTTCTTGATGATGTTAGGGCCTTGATCTCTGGATTAGAAGAGGGGGGTGAAGGGAGGTGTATTGTATTAGGGGTTTCCCTAGAATCTCTTCACAGTGCACTGTATAAACCTGGAGTGTGCTGTAATGTAGCACAGCACTAGGTACGGCTTCGTAAATCCGAAAGCAGGCTGAGCACCTGGGTACCTGTGTTCTGTTTCTTTTCACATTAAGGCAACAGTTACGTCCTTAATTTACCCTAAGTGAAGAAGTGATTATATAATAATCATATGCTGGAGTACAAACTAAAGTCAAAACAACTATATTTCCAGAGTGTCACTTGTGTGGTTGAATTTGGCTGTGATTTTCAGGGATCAGCATTACATACACTGTTTCAAATGGTGTTTTGTTCTGTTTTTTTTTTCCAATTTAAAGACATGTATTGTGCAAAATACAAACACATCTATGGTGTGGCTTGGTTTTCTACAAGGCAGCAGCTGACCTGTACTTAGACACTATGAAATGGAATCAAGTCTGAATTATTAGTTCTGTAAAGAAAGAAAAATAAGTACCAGAGGAAGGCTGAAGCTGCATATGTGGGTTGTGGTTCTCTATTAGTTTGTGCCTTGTTGTACAGCTGTGGTGTAAACTTACTGAAGTGAACTCTAAAAGTAACTTGGTTTTTCTTTGCTGGTCTCCCTGCTGTGAACATAGCAGAAGGCAGGATAGCGTTATGCCTTAAATGCCTTGCTTCATGAACCTCCTCCTGGTCCAGCATCTCAAAACTTTCTTTATGTTCACATTTGTCTCTGTTTCTGACAAGTTGGCTAGTACCACACTTACTGCTTTCTTGCAGTTTGGGAGGGAGGAAGTTGAAATAAGGTGGTGGAGTTGGATAGAATTTACTCATCTTCCTCACCACAGGTTTTTGAAATCTAAATCTGGCTATACCCCCTCCACCAACATATTGATAACATAACTGCATTTCCAACCTTGATTGCTTTTATAGCATCATTTTTTGAATGAAAATAAAGTTCAGGAATACAGGTTTAGTTGCATCTTTGACATCAGTGATAATGCTTTGGTTTTTTCCAGTCCTCTGTTCATGTTAATAGTAGGAGTAATCCAGAGTCGGTCATGTCAGCTCTTACCTGTTACTATTTCTAATACTTGGAAGGTCTCAGCAGAAGATGTGAGAGAAGCAAATTGTAGGTTCTTAGTGAGAAATTAAGAATAACTGTATAGAAAAATCTGTCCATACTGTAGAGCATAAATGCCTTATGCTCTATAAAAATTTGTTTCCCTAAAACTTACTCAAGTTTGAGAGAAGAACTGGCTATGCGCAAAAATTTCCAGCAATAAATTAGGCAGGTTTTGGACTAATTGCTGGGTTTGTGCTGTCAGGCTGTTTCTTCTCTCTCAAAGTACCTTTCGACACTGTGGCTAGTATCTCCAGATGCTGATGGATGGTTAGAGTATCAGAGGAGTAGATTTGTACAACTCCTCATGAAAATCAGCAGTGGGCTCGGGGAGGGGAGTGACACCGAGCTGCTGCCTGCATCCGCTCTGGGAGGCAGCAGTTACCTGCTGTGACAGTGGCTGTGGAGCTTCAACCCAGCTATAACACGCAGCCTCCCACCCAACCAGACAGGTAGGTTGCTTAAAAAGTGGATGGAGGTGGTGAGGGGGAGGAGAAGCGTGGGGAGAGATGAGGGGATGTAGAGCACAAGGCTTCCTACTGCAAATGGGACAACTTGCTTTAATGCTGTCTGGGATAATTTTGCCTGAACTCAGTGTTGAATATCTATATGCTGGTATTTTTGTGGTCTCAACTGAATTTGTAATACAATTTTTTGTATTGGTTGAATGTTGTGTTTAGTGGGTAGAAATAGACAATTGTAGCAGTTTAATTTTCTAGGTGGGTGACATTTTTTTATGTGGGGGAAAAAAATTATAAACTAACTCTATAACCAAAGGAATAAAAAAAAATATAAAATTAAGGGCTTCCCGTGAGGATTCTAGTAGCTCTGTTGGAGAATGCTGCTTTCACTAGGTGGCAGGAGGCTGCCAGTTACATACTGGAACAACAAAGCCTTTGCAGGTATAGTTATACAGTGTGTCACCTTTTGTTTTCAGGTCATTCATGTTTTCTTACACCCTTTTTTAAGCTAGTAGGATTTTGCTAAACTTCATCAATGTTGGAATGATTCTTCTGACCCATTTGACTCCTGTTGTTAGGAGGTTTATTATTTAATGCTTTTTTTTTAATCAGGAATTTAATCTTTATAGTCCATTGCTGCAGTTGAAGCACCACTGTGAGGAGGTGAGTATGCTGCGTGTTAAATTTAGCTTTAACAACTTTTACAAAGAATGGTTTGGTTTTTGTTTTCTCACATGTTAGAAGTAAGGTAATTCTAGCTTATTATGAACAGGTTATGATTAAGTTTAGAAACTTACGCAAACTTCTAGAAGAGCTTCTGGGTTGATTTTATTTGGGTTAAGGTATAGATCTATCCCTACCAGGATATCGGATCAATTCTGATGAACACTTGCATGGAAAACATGGAATGTATACTCCTGTCCTAACCGGATCAATAACCAAGCAGGTGAAAGATATTTTACTTGTTTGCTCAACTGATGTCTTAAACTGATGGATTTCCCTTTTTTTCCCCCCCCCCCTCTTCAATGCAGGTGTCACTGTACGGCATGTGCTTGGGCAGCAGGACAGCAAGTTGCTAGACCATCGTGCAGTTGCTTCCAAAATCCGATTCTGATTAGAGGGTGGTATATACCTCCCAGGCAAGACATTCATTGCTGGGTCTGTGTATTTAGTGTGACAAACTGTGGTAACAGGATATGCTTCAGAGGTGATGATCCCAGTCACAAAAGCAAGCTAGGATGTTGGGGTTTTGATTAGATGCTGTATTGTAGTAAAAAGGCAAAGAAATACAGACTTGAAAATATTCAAAATCAATCTGTTTATTATATGAAACCTGAAATTCTGAAAAGTACTGTGTACTCTCTGATGGGTTAGCCCTTGGCTGGGGGCCAAACCACACACACGGGCTCACACAATTCCCCCCCTCACCCGAGGATAGGGAGAGTATTAAAGGGGTAAAGAGAAAAAAGGACTCATGGGTTGAGATAAGGACAATTTAATAACTAAACTACAATAATATTGAAAATAATACTATATACAAATATAGAAATGAGTGATACACACATNGGCATGACATGTATGTTATGGAATAGATTATTGGCCACGCTGGGTCTCAGTTCTGAACCTAAGATCAAATCCTGGCTAGTAACTGGGGCTGTGCTCCCTCCCAGCTTCTCTGGCCTGCTGACCTTGGCAGTGGGTAAACATCATTTTTTACCAGCTTTCTTCTGAGCACAAATCCAAAACACAGCCTCTTGCTAGCTATTATGAAGAAAGTTAACTCTGTCTCAGCTTAACCCAGGACATACTCTTAATAAGAGAAGTGGGAAGATTCTCACAGGGGAATAAACTGTGACAGGCAGCTTGAGTAGACTTTCAGCTGGATGAAACCTTGGGGAAAAAAAAATGTGCGCAAACTATGTACAGTGTGGGTAGCTAAAGCTTGTCTGTTAAACCTGTGGTTAGGTACTTAAGTAGAAGTTACTCTAAACTGAAAAAGAAAAAAAAGAAAAAACACCAAAACAAAAAACCCACCAAAAACCTCTAATCCCGTGAACAGTGTTGGCATTTCTTGGCTGTTTGGACCACCTTTATTTCTTTATCAACATATGCATAAAGGAATTGAATCTTTGGGCATAAACACTTTTCTTGCTGTTCTATCCAAGACAAGGTAAAGTATGGGAGTCCTTACAAAAAAAAGTCCGTCTTTCAAAATGGCTTGGAATGGATGGGTCCAAATGACAGCAGTTATGCCAGCACTGCCCCAGTGGTTCGCAGTGTGGGGACACATCTCCCTCTCTGCTGGAGATGGGTGGAGGAGCGATGGTGAGCATACCAGTATCTTACCAGTGTGTTGCCTTTATTGTTTCGTGCAGCTGTGCCAAAGGCAGCTAGGGTGGTTCTAGTTTAGCATGAGGCTGGGCAAAGTGAACTGACAGAGGTGATAGCAAAAGGAACGTACTAGGTGTAATGCCTTGGAAATGAGTGTTAGCAATGCACGTTATACCAGTTTGAAATAGGAACAGGTTTGTTTTTTTTTTTTCTTTCTTCTACGTTGTATTTTGGCTGCCAGCTAAGGAAACTGGTGGCTGGCTGAAGGAGCTCCCTGCAGCTGACATCACCGTTGCTTACCCCCACGGTAGCAGTATAGTGCTTAAATGACAATAGCTTTCCATGAGCAGGCAGGTGTCTGCATACCTCCGGCAGCCAAACCAGAAGCTAACCTCATCCCTGGGGAGGGTGAGACCTGCTTTGGTGGTTAGCTCAGCTTACACATGCTAGACCACAAGGGCAAAGCTCCTACCTGATCCCGCAGGAGCAAAATGAAGTTGATGCTGAGCTCTGCTCTGAGAGTAAAGCAGCAAGGCTTTGAACATTGTTTATGTTGGCTTCTGCTCTGTCAGTGCCAACAGCAACCTCCTGCTTGTATCAGGAATGTGCAGAAGTGGCTGCAACCCCAGGGAGGCTGCGGCAGCTTGTCTGGGTTGCCCTGTGCAGAGCAACAATTGCCACGCTGAAGGTGCAGATCCAATGCAAATGCTTATTACCTTAAATTTAGTTACTTTGTTAGTGACAATATTTAGCCAGAAATGCTTTTCTGAGTGATTTGTCACTTTACACTTAAGAAGCATCACTTTCCCCATCACCTCTCCCTGCACTTTATTTCTAGCGCTGCAGCAGCCAGCACAGCTGTTATTTGTTGCTCTGTCATGGTGATACCCGCACTCTGGAGGTAACAGGGTTTGCCAGGCTTCGGAGCTGCTGAAAAATACTGGGGCCAAAAGGATACTTGGGTAAGGTTGTGGGCTCAGGCAGGTGGGTGGTGATAGCATTCCAGCAGCGACAGAAATAGAAACATGAAAAACCAGCCATGGGTGCACACTGCTAGATGTGTAGTTTAAAGTCAGCCCTGAGAATGGGGTGGGGGGGTTGAAATCCAAAGCCTCATGGCTAGGTTGTATCATCTTGAAGGTAAGTCATATTTGATCTATAGTATTGATGTCAAGTGAAATAGCAACGATGCAATCAGATACAGTCTTTTCTACTTCCTTTGTGAGCAGTATAAAAAAAAGTCCTGAAATAGAAAATATTCTCATACTGTTAATTTTCTTCACCAAGTTGCTGCTTCCTGCTGATCTGCACTAGTATATAAAAATGTAAAAAGAAAAAAAACCTCTATGTAAAATATAAAACTGCAAATTAATTTGTAGTTTACATCCTGTTGAACCATACGAGGAGGAGAAGCACTTTTTTTCTTGTCTGGAGCTCATTAATCTTAACTGTACAGGAAGCAAACTGGGTTACAGCTGCGTAGTAATGCTGCTTTCACTATCTTGTGCCTAAATCCTTGTCTCGCACTACAGCATTAGGAGGTGAGCAACAGTAAAATTCTGGTTTGAAATTATCTTTAGTTCTTTCTTCCTGCATTTGATAAAATCTTTATGCTTTGTGCTCTGCATGTCATAAACTGGAATGTGAACCTGGAAAACTCCTGTACTTCAGAGTTTTTTTAAATTGAAATAACTATAATAATGATGCCTTGTCAAATTGAACAGTCTCGCTGGGAAGGCAGGCTGCGGGAAGATGGATTTAGTCCACAAGAAGTAATTCTTCCCCTCTCTTTGCCTGAGGAGGGGGGAAAAAAGCTAAAATTCTTTCCTTTTTGCTAGTGGCTGGAGTGGTTGGTTAGAGCAGAAATAATAATTGAATTAGGAAACAGTATCCCTTTCAATCTGAAGATGTGCACATCAACTTTGTCTCCAGGATTTATGTATTGTAAAGGCAATCTGTTGTGTCCGCAGCAAGCGGGAGCTCTAAGAATCAATGTACTGAGACTCCCAGGAGAAGGGCATGACAGTTGTATTGATCACAGCTGAGCAATAGGACAATGCTAACTAACTCCCTAAAGTCCTGGACTGATGGGGCTCAGTGTTCAAACTGGGGGATGTTTTCTGAGAAACAGCCTCCTCCTGGTTTCAATCTTGCCTTCATGAATTTGGAGGGAGATGTCCCCCAGCACTTACAGATACTGTTACCCGCTCACCTCCCTTCAGCGTCATCCTTTAACCCCCTTATCGAGACACCGGTGCATTTTGGAGCCAGACGTGCGATACTGGAGGTGTCTGCATTGGCTGTGATAATGCGGTGCCGGCGCTGGTGTCTGCTGTCACGGCTGCACGCACCGAGAGAGTGAGTGCTGAGAGCAGAAGCCGAGCTGCTCGCATTGGTGTGCTTGGTGCTGGTGCAGCCGCTGCAGGTTCACAGCCTTGGGGAGTGTGCTAAGTTCATAGCATTTAATTTATTTTTACAGTCCTTTGACTCCTCCTGTAAGGTATTTTTTTTTTTTCCTTGGGTCATCTTGTTGCAATTATTTTCCAGGAAATGAGAGCCAATAAAATAAAGCCTTCCTGTTATGAATACACATGTATTTTAAAATGTAGGCATTTAATATGTTCCCTAACCAGAAATAAAAACCAGTCCATCTTAGGCAAGTAATACCACAACTGGAGTAGCAGTTTGGGCTTTTAAATAGATGGATGGAGTTGAAATAATACTTACCCTAGGTATAGCTGCGCTAGTGTAAAAGACAGCTAATAACCAGGGCAGGAGGAGGGGGAAACCCTACAAAGTTAAGCTCATATATTCTCCTAACTATCGTCACCTGGGGAATTGCAGTAGTATGACCTGTCAGTGAGGACTGGGCTCATGCTTACAACAGTTCTCTGGACAGAAATTGCAGCGATGGTGTTTTAAGAGCGCTGCCCTTCCCACTACCTTCACGCGAGGGCAGCAAGGCATCGCTGTATCCGCGGGAAATTCGCTTTTGCCTGCAGCGGCTTTGCCAGGATTAATGTACATGAAGCAGGGATTTCTGGCTCCAAGGTTGGTTGTTTGTAAGTTTAAAGAAAAAAAAACCAAAACCCCAACAAAACATTTTTTCAAATAACTAAACCTCTCCATACTCAGCGTGACTTTCAGATGGGAGTTGATTCCATTATTTTATATGACCGGGAAAAGAAATCTCTAGTGATGAAGTGTTAAGCTGCACTATATAAGTGTGCAAGCTGCAATAAAATTCAGCTCTTGTGGTGAGTGTGGCCTGGCTTTTACATGCTGAGTGATCCAAATGGTAGTACTGTGATGATCAATTCTAACTTTTCTCTGGGAGAAGGAGGGAGAAGACTTCAGGTTCTGAGGTTTAACTTGCAATCCTGATTCACGATGTTGTGGACACAACTGCAGAGCCTAAGTAATTCCTGAATCCAGATTTTCAAGGTTTCTGATGAGGTTTCAAAATTGTTTAAAAACAATGATGTTCTTACTGGTAGCCACACTACTGAAATGTAATGAGAAAGGCACATAAATGGCTGTTTGGTACCCAGGGCTGGGCAGTGGAAAGCGGGTAATCTCGCTTGTACCCAAGTGGGTAAAATCCATTTACTGTTAACAAGAATGAAAATTAATATCCCAAAGGGGAGGAGAAAAAAACATCCATCCACCATCTAAAGTTTATCCCCAACAGGTCAAAAGGAAAAGGTGACAGCAGTTGCTGCCAGTTTGGTGTCCCTTTAACATCAAGGGAGTGTGGCAAGTTGCAGACCATAGCTTGGAAATACAACAGGCGAAGCAAAACATCCCAAACAGCAAGGGCCACTTACACACCCGCAGAAGTTCATGGCAGCTTGGAGAGCCGTGTCACAGGGTCTTCCTTGTCCTGGCTCTAAAGAGGTTCCAACCAAGGTGGATAGAGATACAGAAGGGCAGGTCCTGTTTGACCAACCTGATCTCCTTTTGTGATCTAGTGACCCATCTCCTGGATGAGGGAAAGGCTGTTGATGTGGTCTACCTCGACTTCAGCAAAGCCTTTGACACTGTCTCCCACAGTATTCTCCTGCAGAAGCTGGCAGCCCATGGCTTGGCTGGGTCACTCTTGGCTGGGTAAGGAGCTGGCTGGAGGGCCGGGCTCAGAGAGTGGTGGTAAATGGAGTTAAATCCAGCTGGCGACCGGTCATGAGTGGTGTTCCCCAGGGGTCGGTGCTGGGGCCTGTCCTCTTCAATATCTTTATTGATGACCTGGATGAGGGCATTGAGTGCACCCTCAGTAAGTTCGCAGATGACACCAAATTGGCTGGGAGTGTGGATCTGCCTGAGGGTAGCGAGGCCCTACAGAGGGATCTGGACAGGCTGGAGAGCTGGGCTGAAGCCAATGGAATGAGGTTCAACAAGACCAAATGCCGGGTCCTGCACTTCGGCTACAACAACCCCGGTCGACGCTACAGGCTTGGGGCGGAGTGGCTGGAAGACTGCGTAGAGGAAATGGACCTGGGGGTATTGATTGATGCTCGGCTGAACATGAGCCGACAGTGTGCCCGGGTGGCCAAGAAGGCCAACGGCATCCTGGCTTGCATCAAAAACAGTGTTACTAGCAGGAACAGGGAGGTAATTGTCCCCCTGTACTCGGCACTGGTGAGGCCGCACCTCGAGTACTGTGTTCAATTTTGGGCCCCTCACTGCAAGAAAGACATTGAGGCCCTGGAACGTGTTCAGAGGAGGGCTACGAAGCTGGTGAGGGGTCTGGAGCACAGGCCTTATGAGGAGCGGCTGAGGGAGCTGGGATTGTTCAGCCTGGAGAAGAGGAGGCTCAGGGGAGACCTTATTGCTCTCTATAACTTCCTGAAGGGAGGTTGTAGTGAGCTAGGGGTCGGCCTTTTCTCTCGTGTAGACAGTGATAGAACTAGAGGCAATGGTTTCAAATTGCGCCAGGGGAGATTCAGGCTGGACATTAGGAAATATTTCTTCTCGGGAAGGGTAGTCAGGCACTGGAATGCACTGCCCAGGGAGGTGGTGGAGTCACCAACCATGGGGGTGTTCAAGAAACGTCTGGATGTCGTGTTGAGGGATATGATTTAGTTGGGAAGTATTGAATATGGTTGGACTGGACGATCTTCTAGGTCTTTTCCAACCTTATAATTCTGTGATTCTGTGTGATTCTGAGTAAGGCGGCAGGTCTGTGTTCTTGCTTTATCTTGGGGAATTTGTAAGATGGACACCCAAGGGGAGGGAGAGGAACTGTTGTTTCTTCTTATTGTTACAGCTTCCCCTGTTTTGTCCCTGCTCTTCTTTCCTTCCCATCCAATGTGTGCTGGCACAGCCAGCCCTGACCAATGTTTGTGGTACCTCACTGTGACTGGTTCAGCAGGTCAGGCTCAAGGTGGGGTGTCCTTGGTCTCCCCCCTGTTGAACTGGGAGCTGTTAAGGACAGAAGACAGGTTTTTGTATGAGACCTCTTTTTTTCTGATGTCTGTTTTGTTTTGCTTTGTTTTGTTCATTTAACATGGAAGCACTTGTATTTGCAAGGAGCTTTAGCAAATGAGGCCTCCAAACCTAAGGAAAGCAAAGCACCACAGTCTGCAGGCACATAAATACTTTTAAAAAATTCCCATCTGTGGAGGGACTGTAGTAGTAAACCAGCTAAGGTGCCTTTGTTATAATAAGGACCCTATCTGTCAGTGCAGTCATGGAATGGATTTACAAGGAAAGGAGACACCAGTCTTACACAGTCACTTAAGCATATGGTGGCGATTATCCCCCAGCAGCTCAGCGTGTGAGGATCAGCACCCTGCTCTGGCACCGGCACGGGGAGCTGTGCCACAGCTCCATGCCCAGGCACCCAGGTGTGTGGGTATCGCCAGCGCAACGGCCGGACGCCGCGCGCGAGAAAAGCTGTCGCGTGCTGTGAATGTGCTTATCCCCTGGTGCACAGGCAGTTGCAGGTCAGAGTGCATCTTCCCCATCGTTTTTAACACTCTATCAGTTTCAGATAACTAATGAAAGTCATTTTAACAAATCTTATTTTCCCTGCTCTAAGGGAGAAGATTTTCCAGGAAACTCAGAACAGAAAGTTCTGAAATAAAATGTGGCATTTGCTTTCCTGCAATCAGGCTTTTGGGGTGAGAAGGGTAAAGAACATTTCTACTGAGCCAAAGGCCCCAGAAAACTACATACACCTGGTAGTAGAAGAAGCTTGGATACTTTCAGAAAAAAATAATGTTGAAGCAGATAATAGAGATTTATAGACTATGGGATCATTATTGAATATCTCTAGGCTTTAAAAATCTTTGCCCACTCCAACATATATGTTACAAGCTGCAAGATGCTCAGTTTGGTGGGAAAGGGAAGGTGGCAGCCTTAGCGATGGGTTTAGTTTAGGTTGAAAAGGATTGAGTTAATGTTATGAAATTGCTAGACACAGGAAAGTAAGTGGAAAAAGTAGTTACTTCTGGGGTTTTAGGTGTTTTGGGGGTTTTTTTTGTGCTTTAAATTTTAAAACAATACAAATGCTACCCCACCAGCTTGTAGAGACAGCTAGGAAAAAAAAATCCTTCCTTCATCTGTTGCTAACTACATGATAAAGCACTTTACAAAGTGACAAATGTTTCAGGTTTTACAAAAGCGTAGGGACGTGCGGTGTTATCGCTGGTTTTACCCAGACAGGTGGAGAAAAAGGCTGAGCTTGAATATATAAAGAACCTGTTACAGATAATACCTGTAAGGGACCTGCTGCTGGTATTTTGTTGTGATCAAGGCTCCTAACTGGGAATCCATCTGTGCTAGAAGACAGTCTCCTTTTTATCTGTCTGAGAGGCTGTTCCTGCTATTGCAAGAGATTCCCCCTGACCGAGTATCACTGGAACTGGATGGGGCTGGGAAAGTATTTTGCTTGCCACGTATAAAAGAATCAAGAAGCTGCTTTTCTTATTAGGAAAATGTCAGTCCAAGCTGTTTTAAAGAAAGTTATCTTGTAGGAGGGCCTCTGTGAATGCAGGCATTTAACAGCTGCCGTGCTGTCCCTCGGGGCTGGCAGACAGGTCCCTGGCGAGGGGAGCTCGTGCTTTTACCTCCTTCCCCAGCTCATCCCCGTCCCTCGCCGTGTCTTGGTGCTGACCCACGGCTCGGGCAGGTCTTGGGCAAGGGCTGCTGTGGGCAATGCGGGCGGGTCGGGTGAAATACCGGTCAGCACCGGCTGGGCTGTGCTCCTCCCCCATGAGCGGAGATGGAGCCTCTCCCGTTCCGCCGTTCGCGAGTCTGTCCAGCCGGGTTGGTACAGAACCTGTCCCGCTGCAAACCCGTTTTTCACCTTGATTCCCAGAGGCTGGCTGCTCCGGGTTACTGCTTCCCCTGGGGTGAGGCAGGGGTGGGTGGGAGCCACCTCCGCCCCCTGCCCGGGCTGGGGCCTGGCTCTGGCTGTGGCTGCGCTGGGCAAGGGACGGGGCTGGGACGGAGCTCGCTGGGAGCAGCAGCGAAGCCGAGGGGGCAAAGCGCCGTTGCCTGGGCTGAAGTTTGACCAGAAGCTGCTGGTCCAGGCTGATAGCGCTGGGAAAGCCTGCAGCTGGCCCGGAGCGGCTAAAGGTGTGAGAACAAAAGGAGATAAAAAGGGAGGGGGAAGGACTGGCACGCTGTTAGCAAAAGGCAGTCATGTAACTGAAGAAGAAAAGCTTGAATAAGTGAGAGACACAAGCTCAACAGGGCCGTCCCCGGCCATGCAGTTAAATGATCTAGCAGCAGCAGCGTTTAGGAACAGCCGGAGTTACCGACGAGCCGCCCGTTTTCAGCCAGTTTATTAAAACAAAAGTGCTTTTTCCTTGATCTAGGGCCGTGTAAGCGAAAGTTTTGGTTGGCAGAGCCTGAGCTGACTTTTAGGGAGAGAGAAAAACCCAAACTTTCTCCACACCTCACCCCCCCGGACACGTCTGGCAGCGCGTCCCTGCGCCTTTCCCAGCGCTGCTGCCGACGGGTAACCGGCTGGGGCGGCAAAACCGCGGCGCACGCTCAGCGATCGTCCCGCCGGGGCCGCTTTCCCCCTGCCCGGCGGGGGGAGGGGTCCGGTAGCCACGCGCTGCGGGGAGGGCGCGCGCCGGACACGGTCACCGCCGGGCTCCGGGCGGCGGCGACCCGCCCCGCGCCCCCCTACCCCCTGCGCCCCCGTCCGCGCCCGCCCTGCGGCTCCCCCCTCCCCGCGGCGGGCAGGGG
>VZTO01005511.1:125464-248112 GCA_013400615.1 Syrrhaptes paradoxus | reverse complement strand
GGTCCTTTACAGGCTCCCCCTGTAAAGGACACACACTCGAGTCTCATGGAGAATTGGGTTCCTGCCTTCCCAAATTTAGTTTGAGACAAGCGAAGCTGCTCAGTCACTCTGACCTTGCAAAGGGGGGGCCCGGATGCCTTTGGTTGCCAGTGGCGTCAGCAGGAGCTGGAGGTGCTCCGCCTGGCCCATGGCTGGACAAGCAGCCCATCCGCAGCTAAATAATATTTTCCAACTGTGAACAAAGTCGGCTTTCACCCCACGAGCTCGCACTGCCTGCCTTGCACATGGTCTGGCAAGGACACCGCCTCTGACCTGCGGATTTCAGGTGAATCTCTTTGTATATTGTTTACTTGTTAAAAAAAAGAATAAGTTAAATTTAAGTCTGTAGAAATTAATTTACGATGGAAGGCAGAGAAACCTGAGTTGTAATAAAAGGCAGTTTGTGAGAGGTGTTTTTTTTTAATGTCATGTACAATAATGTAAAACCAATGGTACCATTTGACATAGCTTTTAAATCTCTGAAATGGCACTTGATTTAAAGTGTTTCTTACAAATGAAGAAAAAAAAAACCTTTTGTTTCTTAATAAATACTTTATGGTGTGACTTTGTATTTCTTTGCTTTGTTACAGTTTTTTTTCTTCAGTTAATGCTTTACTTTGTCTACAAGAGCACATCTGACCAGCCTGGTTCTCCAGCCTCTGGCAGAAAGCAAACTTAGGATTTTTGGCTGTGTTTTTAAAGACTTAACAGTAAAAACAGCAACTTAAGGTGGCTGAACACTCTGCCTTGGGGGGGACATGTCTGGGGGGGAGGGGAGCAGGGAGAGGGTGAGTTGGGGAGCCCTTGTGTCCCAGTGGCTGCAGGCACAGTGCAGGGCAGCAGCAGGAGCGGGATGGGCAGAACCCGTGGCCCCATCAGGCTCCTTCTTTCCAAATGACGCCAAATACTCTGCAGCAAACGGTGTTTTCAGAGGATTTGGGTTTCACTTGGGTTCATGGTTACCAGCGAAGCATTTCGAGCGTGTAACTCCCAGTAAGTGGCCATGCTGTTCCCACCTTCCTCGGCATGGGGACCCTTCTCACTTGAGCAAACTCTCTCCTTGTGCGACAAAAACCAACTCCACTCTCAAGTGCTGCCAATGAACGCGCATTTGTTGTGTAGGAGAGCCAGTCTTCCCCCTTTCTTTTTCTTTTTTAATGTAAGAGCATAAAAAAAAAACCTGAAGATTAAAAAAAAAAAAAAATGTAGCCACACTTCTAAACCTGCTGCATGGCCTGTAAATACATTTTTAGCCTTATATGGCTGTAAGAAGCAATGGAACCACTCCTGAAGTCACTTCACCCACAGCCCTGGCCGTGTGCTCCCCGTGGGGCTCTCTGTGGTGGGTCCTGCAGCTCAGTGCAGATGACTCATGGCTCAGGAAACTGGCCCTGAGAGCCCATATGCCTTTTTTTTTTGCTTGTGCAATTTCATCCCATTACTCATCTCCATCTTCTCAGACTGCCCTAAACAATTCCTCTTTTTTTTCCTGCTGTTTACACCCTTTAAATTTATGTTCTTGCTCACTTGCAGTTTAAAGGACTTTTTCAGTGCCTGTTTCTGAATGTTACCTATTAAAGGCAGCGAAGTGTTCGGTACTTTGCTGTTGCAGGGATGGTGTGCACGGGGAGCCGTAACAGTAGTGGGGAGAAGCCAGCAAGGTGCACACGGGCTGGGCTGGCACACCCCAACATGGGGCTGGTGTCCTCACAAGCAGAACTGCGGGCACAGAGGTGTCCCCCAAGGCAGCTGCAGGCGATCCCACTGTGCTCGGACCCAAGGCTGTGCCCGTACCCACTGGCGCGGGCTCAGAGCAAGACGGGACCCTGGCTGACCCACGGTGCCCAAACCACGGAGCCAGGCAGGGGAACAGCACGAAACCATCACCAGCGCCGTGACCCTCCTCCCCCGACCCCACACATGGAGAACCACTTTGAAATGTCTTACCTATTAGCTGGGCATGATCAGAGGACAAAGCCTGTTCCTCCCCATTAGGAGGAGGTTTGCGTGTCCCCGTACAGCTGTTACCGGCCCTCACCACATGTACGGGGGAAAGCAGAGCTTGGTGCACTTAGAGGCTGTTGCTTAAATGTGACCCATAATGCCCACAGGAGAGTGAGCCGGGGTTTGGGTCCCAACTCTGCACATTAACCTCAGCACCTCCCTTTCAAAAATATCTAATTTGCTGTTCACTTTGGGTCTTGCTGGAGCTCTTCTTTCCCCTCCAGATTTGCTGCTTTCTCATTCTTTTCCTCCCACTGAAGTTGTTACTAAATATTATTCCCCACATGTATTCCCTTGTATTTTTCCAAGCTGAATCTCATTTTATTGTTTCCTGCTCATATTTCTTGCTTCTCTGTAGGTCCCTTTGTATTATTTCTCTGTCCTCAGTGGGTTTTGCAATATTTCCTGCCCAGGATCACTCGCAAATATATTGAACAAATCACTTAAGCCTGTGCCATCCTTTTTCCCCTTCCCCATCCACACTGAACGGAGCCGGTTCTGTGGGACCTTTTCCTCCCTGAGGGTTCACAGTATCCCCTGTGCTGTAGCAGAGCATTTAATCCCTGTGACAGTATTTCTGTGCAACCTGAATGGCCAGATAACACTGGCCACTGGTGCTGTAACAGCCTCCTGTGCCTGGGCAGCAGGGAGATGCCCACCGTGCTGGACCCCATGGCACAAAATAGCAGCGTGGTCTTCACCTGGGGGCTGCAGCCAGCCCCAGGCACAGCTGCCCCACTCCTCCAGAGCCACTACAGCCCTGGTGCAGGGCTGGCCTCTCTCGCCCTGCTGCAGAGACACTCTCTCCCATCCTGACACTTACTTATCTTTTAATTTGCCCCCAGAAATGCTGTTGTATTTGCTTGGCTCAATTTGTTCTTTATATCTGGAAAATCTCAGCACACTGACCATAGGCTTTTTTTTCCACCTGGATCATGACCCTGCACCTCTTGTCTTCTCCGGCTTCTCCATGCTGGCTTGTTCACAATGTTTTCTCTGGGCCTCATGTCTTTTCACTGTCTCGTGGGGACAGCTGCACTGGATGAGGGCATCTGGGGTAGCTGGTTAATGAGCAGAGGCAAAGCTTCGTTAGGAGAATGCATGCCCATTTAACATCAAAAGTGATGTCTTCCTGGTTTTACAAACTGGGAGAGCAAGGCAGCAAACATTTCACTAGGCAGGGCTGAAAAGTTGCTAGGTGTGTCAGAGGCCGAGTATCCGCTTACTCCCTGATTTTCATTAGAAGAGGAGAGAGAAACCTCTCTGGAGTGTAACGTGAATCACAGTGCTCGGATTGCAAGTGCCCCCAGCATTGTACTGGCCACAGGCTTTGGCAAAAGAGGGTTAATTTACTTTTTCTTAATATTTATCAGTTTTGGTGGTTATTTCTGATGAGATGAACCCACATAACTAACAACTTGGTCACCCTCTGCATGGGGCAAGGCCCGGTGGGTACGTGCAGCTCACCAAGAACAGAAATCGTTCCCTTCTCCGGGCCACAACCTCCCCAGAACCCCACAGAGCTGTGGCCACTTGCACCAGGGCAAGCCTGACCCGTCACTGGACGTCGCTCCTCTGAGACAAGGACATCAGCATGTTGTACCATCTCTGCTACGATTTATTACCGAAATAGTAAATATTGGCTTAGGCAGCTGCTAATTCCTTCAGTATTTGCTTTCGAGAGAAAGAATCCTGTTGACTTCACGCACCAGACATGTGCATGACGGTACACATCTCGATATGGGGGGAAAGTGATTCTCAGTGTACATTGTGCAAACCAAAAGCAACTGCTAGTAGACCTAGTGTGCAGCCAGAATGGGGCTCTCAGTTTAAAAGCAAAAATGCTAAAATGCCACCTTCACTATGTGTGGGTAAATACATACAGTCATTACACAGGATTTAATTAACACATATGACACAGGTACGCAGTCCAAGCTCTGATACCAGGCACATCCCAATGAACTGACACTAGGACCACATTACCTTCTCTTCCAGACAAAATCCTCTATTAGTGTGCTCGGAGGCAGCTCCTTCCACAAACAGCAACATGGAGAAAGGGAGGAGGGAAATGGATGAGCACAGTTACAAACCCAGTGCAGCATACAAACCCAGCCCAATGATCCCTTTCTTCCAGTCTTCTCTCCTGAGGGACTGGGAGGTGCTCTTGCTGCCTGGACTGGCTACCAGCAAGAACCACCAGCTCCACAGTATCTGTCAAGACCAACAAACCCTTCCTCACCTTGGGCTCAGCCCACTCACTGTCTGCCCGAGACCTCCCTCTTCAGCACGGAGGGCTGAGAAATCACAGCGGCCTTCAGTGATGTCTCCACAGCCCCAGGAGAAAACCTGCTGCTCTGTTGAAGCTTCTGAGGATTTGCTGTGCCCCAAATGCTGGGGGAGCTCAAAGAGGCACAGGGCTGTGCTGGAGGGAGGGCTGGTGCTGACACCGCCATGCTCATGGAGGGGGATTATGTTTCCAAAATCTTCTTGCTTAACATTCCTCAACCGGACCTTTCTCAGTTACACTTTTATTTTTTAATGCTCCCATTTCAGACTTGAGCATTAATCTACGGCTTTAGGGACTTTGATTCTCTTTTGGTGTGGTATGAGGCACCAAGGACTGCCGGTCAACGGACTTAACAGCTGCTCCTGCAAATATCTGGCTCTGGGACCTGAGCACTAGACGCTCCCACAGCCTTGCCTGTCACACTGTTACAGGGAAAGTCTCCGAGGTGATTAATCAACTAATATATTTAATAAGGGTTTTAAGCAGCAATCCATTACATTTAACAATTCTGAGAATCATTTCTTTTTTAGTGTGCTGTACAAGAGACGACAGTGCAGGGAGCAGTCAGCTAAGCACCAAGTTTTCCAGAATAAAGCTTATTCAAGTTTATCAATTTGACTTCAGCATAATTGATTGCACAGATGTGTGAGAAACTTTTACATCCAGCAAAGTTCCTGCTGCTACACGCTTGTGGGCTGGACTGCTGCTCCGGAGGCCCAAGGAAGGAGCAGGCATTTACTGCAGCACAACAGGGATACAAAAGGAGTTAATCGCTGGCTTTTTATTTCTCTGCAAAGGAAAAGCAGGTACTAGGTCTGGCTCTGGGATGAAAGTGTTTTGAAATGTGCTCAAGCAATGACTCGTAAAGGGAAGAGGGGAAATTTGGCTTACAACTCCTTTTTGTTTCCTAATTTAAAAAATCCAGAAGTCATTTGTTGTTTTAAAAAAGTCTCTCTATGCTCTTAAAAGTGGTTCTGTCAGCAATCTATAAGGAAAAAACACATTCATCAAGTTAGGGCACCCTAAGGAAGAAAAGTTTTAGCCAGACTTTATATAAATATGCATTTTTTCCCTGATAAAATCTGTTTAATTCCACTATCTAATAATATTTGGGCAAAAAACCCCCTCTTTGTTAAAACCCATACACTTGTACTTCCTATAGGGATCTTATGCGTTCCCCATGGCCACCAAAAATTGAGTAAAAGGCCAATCTTTCCTGCAAATTTAACTTCAGCCGTGACTTAAGTATCACTCCTGACTTGCTGCATACGTGACGATTTTGTTCAGGAAGGATGATGCTGTTGTGCCCCGAGGTCGGTGTTATAGCCCAGGTTTGCGGGGCTGAGCTGCTGCTGCTCTCTGCTGTGCCACCCTCCCGCTTCCCAGCACGAGGAACAAGGTGGTTCATAGCTCACCATGAAAAAATATTGCTTAGGTGGAAAGAACATACTGTATCAGAGAGGATCAGAAGACGTGTCCCCTGCAGCATGTGGATGAAGAGCTCTGAGGACACGAGAGCCTTTGTGGGGTGCGTCACACTGTCAGTCTTGCTTGATGCAAGAGAGCTTGAGAGGTGCTTCTCCAGACAAGGCAAGGCAAGCGAGCTCAGCAGCGTCAGCCGAGCACCATCAGCACAGAGTGGAGGTGGTACTCCTGGTCAGGCAGAAGCAGGACAGATCCTGCACCTGTGCTCGGGATAGTTTGCAGAAAGGCATCTCTCATGGTTTTGCATCACCTCACATGTCGATGCACCATCAGACCGCTCCAAACACAAGAGGGTACAGGGCCCAGTGTTAAAAAAGCCTCTTGCAAATTTAGCTGCAAGAAGGGAGCAAATAAGATTTTAGGACTTAATTTTCCTCTGCTGTGTCTACATGACTTAGTTGGGACAAAAGATTTCCAAGGTTTATTTTAGTGAAGGCGTAGTGAGATCCAATGTATCATTTGTAGGAGAACACCTGTCCATCTAGTTTATATAAAAGGATGGTTTTCCCCCTGGAGACACTATTCAAATATCAGGTAACTGCTGTAAGCTCACCATTACCGTTTTGCCATACTAGTCTTCCATCTGGGGCCTGATGCGAGACCCACTAAAGGAATCCAAGCCTTGTCCTTAGCACTAACAGAAGCAGGCCCTTAAAACACACCCAAAAGGTCATGAAAAAATTAAAATAACCTCCTCACCAGCTTTGCAGGTTAAATCTCAAATGCATTTAACATTGAACTCTTGCAAAACTTGTCGGGGGGATAAAACAAATAAGCCTCAGTCCATTGGATTGCTTTAATAAAAGGTTTATTGGAAATATTTTTGTGCAGACATACAACAGTCAACAATGCTGTTCAAAGCTACAAATTTTCTAAGTTTTCCGAACCTTCTAAAAATACAAGTAAATGACCTTCATTTGTATTCAGTCTGGAAGGGAAACAAACTCCACTGTAATGCGATGCGGTATTTAAACTACCAGAGGACATTAATAGGACGTGAAAATGGTAACACTTCTAGAGGAAAAAAACCCACACACCACTGCTGCTCTGCTGGGAGCCAATTAAACATCCCCCCACAGCATTACTCCTCTCTACATATCCAGATTAAAACCTCCCCATCTGAAACAATATTTAAGCAATTCGAGTACAGATATGACAGACAAGCGGGCACATGACTTGGCTCGCTGATGAAAAAGATGCTGTTAAAGATCCTGTCACTCAAGCCACGGAATATTTAACCTCTCAGCACAATGGGCTGCACTTTGGGGGCAGGAGGAGGGACAGGGGGAGGTTTGCAAGTGTGACAACTCTTCCAACACACACATGCACACACAGTCCCAGAGGGCTTGGCTGCCTCATTGTTTTATATTATCTAGAGCCACCCTCTCTTTTTTTTTTTTTTTAAAGGGTTGAGAAACAACTTTGAGCAACTTCCCAGTCTAAGAGCTTTTGACAGTAAGACCAGCAAGTGCCTGCATTCCTTTCCTGAATCCAAATATCAAACAGAAGGGCAAAGGAGAGCATATGCACTGCCTGTTAAATTCCTTGTTTTCTAAGAAACCCTGCAGATGTTTTGGAATTGATTAATTTATGCCAAGACGACATCTGGAACATCTTCGAAGGGAAGCCACCCAGTAAGGTGGTCAGAATTTAAAACAATCACGTCTTTCTGTTAATGTTGGCTTTTTCCCTTGGCTTCATCACTCCATAATTACAAGGGTGCTGACCTCCCAGGTATGCACAGTGACAGTTTGGCAATATATTAGTCTTTTCTTCATCGTTAGACTTCTTCATGACTGCTCAGAGCTGGGCTTGCCCACACAGAATTTGTCATTTACCCACTTCTATTTCTCTTTAGTAGCTACAGAGACGCGGAGGGAGAACGATCCCCTTGTGGCAGGCTTCAGAACCTGTCTCGCCTTCTTCATACATAAAGGAAGGCTTTGGAGAAACACCAGCACTCAGCTATTTTAACCCTTTTACACACACCACAAATGAGCAAGCCACGAATCCAAACGAAACAACTGCTTGGCTTCATGCTCTCCCACAAGAAGACCCAGGTCTCCACTGGCCCAGGGGACAGAAACCTCTCCAGGAGTAACACCCAAGGAGAAGTCCCATTAACTCTCTGTGAAAGACATTCCCTGTCACGACTGAAACCATTTCAGTGCTCAATTCCTCTGGGTCCACGAGGCAAACAGCAGCCAGGAAACAATTCAGCCATCTATCATAACCTGGAAAACAATGTGCTAGAGCTGAGGGATGCCAAGCTGGGGGCTTCCGGCTGGGACACGTTCTCTTTCTCCATGCCCAGGACTCAGCTTGGTGTCAGAGAAAGCTCAGCTTTAGGAGATAACGGAGCTTTGCAAGCTCACAACGCAGCTCCCTTCCTCCCTTCCCAGAGCCGCAGAAAGGAACTGGAGAAGCAAGCTTTATCACAGCTCTGCAGGGAAGACCGAGGAATCCCTCTTCTTCCTTGCCTCTAACAGCAGCTATTTCATTTCCCAGTCCCTTCTCCCCTCCAGTCAGCCCCTCCAAGGGCATGTTCCCAGCCAGCCAGACCCACCAGGCTGCAGGTCCCCAAGAAGCAATCACCTTTGGGATTCACTTGCGCTGCTAAGCAGCACAGGGCACTTTCTGGTTTTCACTTGCAAACAAAGCTCAAAGCCTCCATTAATCTTGCTGCCAGGTATGAAAAAATATGGAAAGAGTCATTCTCTGCACCCATGTGGATGTCTTTTGTTGTCTTTTGTACTGACCTGTCCTGTGGTCTTCTCCAGACACACAGCTCTGGTCACAAGCGCTGAGGGTAGTGGAGGTTCTCTTGTGTGTCTGGAGGATGAAGAAGCTTTCAGGGAAGAATTTATCTGAGCTCTCTCTCCTGGATCTATTCAGTTTTGAGAAGTCAGTGTAAGCAATATCATAAGACTATTGAAAATAAAATGGGAACAGGGCTGTGTTAACTGTGTAACCAAACCAAGGAGCCTTGCCCCAATGCCACACAAGAAGAGAAAACTCTAAGAAAATAATCAGTGCGTATGGTTTCACCAAACAAAGCACTGAGAGCCTTTCATGTGTGGTACAGAAAATGGGTAAATGCGCGTTTCACTCTAACAGGAATTGCTTGCAGTCAACCCAGGAGGCTCAGCACCAGCAAGAATAATCTCTAGAAACCATCCCTCTGAAAGCTCAGGTCATGTCAAAGGCCTGACCTCTTTAGCACTAACAGGTCATTTCCAAAGAAGCAGGGGCTGTGCTCCTGGAGCAGCTTGTTTTACCCCTGCTGCTGCCAGGAGAGTACCCCTGGCCGTGGTCTACAATACAAAGACCACCATGTGCCACTGCTATGGAACAGGCAGCTCCCCAGGGCTGCCTCTCTCAGCCTGGCTGGAGAGTTGCTGGGAGAGTGGGATCTGGGACAGAGCTCCTGCACAGAGGACTTGGGTGGAACAGTGACATGGCCACAAACAAGCAACACCCTAAGCAGACATGTCATTACCTGTTCACTCACTTGCCAAGTAACACAAAGGACCTGGCCGGTGGGATGGGAATGGGCCATGTCAGTACCAGATTCATAACCCGCTGAGTCTTCATCTCTTGTCCACCTCTTTACACTGGCTGTAGTGACGATTATGAGTTATGGCTAGGGACAACGCTTGGATTTGAATTCAAAACTCTCCCCATTCAATAGGCACTTTGGCTGTGCCTCTAACAGCTACTTGCAGGAGAGCCCCAGGGCTGTGCCCAGGGGACTCTGCAGGTACAGGGTAGGGAGAAGGGTCTGGATCTGCTTGTGCTCAGCATCACCAAGGAGATGTGGAGCTGCAGCATACATAGACTCTGGAGGAGATAAGTACAAGGATCCTTCCCGATAGGACAGAAGGAGCCCAACTGTCTGAAGACTGAGGAAGATGCATGGTCAGTGTCACGTTTCGGAAGCAAACTGCTAACCAGATGCATCAGGCATAGAACAGACACAGCCAAACTCTCCTCCAACTCATCAGGTATTCCATACCATCACCACTTATTGTTAGACTCAACAAGACACAAAGAGCTCTTCCTGCAAACTGATGCAAGTTTAAGGCATTGATACTGTATGAGGATCCAAAACTAAGGTAAAATATCCTCAGTGCCTTAAAACTAGGGAGAAATCTGATAAAACCAAAGTGCTTTTTGTGTGTGAACACCCACTCAAGGGCTGCTCTGCTTCAAACTTGAGCTGTGAGGCATAACAGCAAAAGTAGAGTCCTCAGCATATTTAAAAAAGAAATTAAGTAATTTTTCAATATTTATGAAATTGGAGAATGGAAATAGGGTAGCACTAGTCTGCACTGATGACCAGAGGCAATGCAAAACAGTAGACTTGGTGAGTTAGCCCCAAAGGGCAAAATAAGCCTGCAGGACAGGGACAGCATAAGGACTGTGCACCTCTCATGCTCTTGGGGTTGTTCATCCAGGGCCAAGTTGCACCCAGTGTGGCCACTGGCCGTGCCATAGTCCTCGCATTTTACTTATTCTGGTCCATCTTAATTTCTCTTCTTTATTTATGAGCATTGACTGTCTCCCAGCAAACACTCCAGTACATGTAAAATAACATAATCCTGGTAACAGGAGACTTCCCTGCAGCATCTGCTAGTAGCTGCTGGCTGAGGTAGGGGAAGAGACTGTGCATTTTTGGCATGCACTAAGAGGCTAATCTCTCTCCAGTGCAGATTAGCAAGGCTTGACTGTTATCTTAATTTACAGCCCATATAGTTCATGTTAACTCCACACACATTTTTAGATACATTAGCAGCTCAGTTTGACTCAAACACTTTTATTGGTTATTCGCCATTTCTCCTTGACAAGTTATTACTGACTTTCCATGCTAGCTCCCTACAGCAAAACCTGAAGCCCTGTCAAGGAAAGGAAAATGTCAACAGACTTCTCAGCAGTGCTCAGCTCAAGCTCCTGCTCACCAGCTTTAATTTGCTACTAGGCAATCCTTAACAGAGCAGGAGCCTCTATGCAAGCAGTGATTATACTGTTACAAAAAGGAGCATCCACGTTTAATTTAGGAAAATCACCACTTCCTTCTGAATACTGCTCCCCCCACCACTTCAGTCAGTGCAGAGAGCTGCCCAAGAAACCCTTTTCTGATCAACCCTAAGTAGTTAAATTTGGACACTCAAGCAGAAATCTCCATTCCTTCTGCTTCGATACCCTGTTCAGCTGATAACACTTTCACACAGCTCTTTGAAAGGCTGCTCTTACTGCTACATGTGTTTGTGTTAATGAACAAGGAATTCTGTCGATGCAGGGCAGCAGCCCTTCTCCCTTTGCTAACACACCACAGAATACACCTCATCATTGTTCACCAAGACAAGCAACTCCAACAGCCAGGCTACAGCATATTACAATACATTAATTTCTGTCATGACTCTAAAGAACAAGAAGAATGTCAGGTCTTGACCTGGGTGGGCTCTACAGGATTAACTCTGCTAGAGATTAAGGCCTTACAGTGATGATAAAGTCTGACCGGCTAGCCCCAGTGTCACATACTGTATAGCCCTGTGACAAACCCCATGTGTAATTCCCATTGAGCTGACATCCACCACACGCACACCAATCTAAGCCACTATTCACTCTAGGGAGGGTTTGTGTTTGTGACACACAGCGACCTCAATTTACAGAGAGGTCGAAACGATACAGCCCGTAGTCTGCACCAATAAAATAAATCACATTAGATGACAGCTGCTCCTCCCCAGCATCTCTCATTATGTTCTGTAAAAACTTTGTTGCACTAAGTTAAGAACAGAAAAGACTCCAGGATTCTTTATATTCTCTGCTCAACACACTTGCCCTTCTTCATTATTCAGAGGTTTTTAAAAGCCTTTTTTTTTTTTAAAGCCTCCAAATTGTTTACATACCAATGTTTAGTGTGTGGCTTAAGAGTACAAAGACTAAGTTGATCTCACTTTGTCTTGGTGGGAAGTTAATTTTCTTTGTGTTGTTACAAAAGGAAGAAACAGTTAGCAGTTTTGAGGACAGGCTTACACCACACATTTCCTGAATAGATTTTGTTTCTAAATAAAATGAAGTGTTTAACAGGTTAGATCGGCATTAAGATTTAAAAGCTGCTGGGATCAGGTTTAGCCCACCCTAATTTATTCTCCCCACTAGTATTTGTGCCTTTAAACAAAATTAATCTCCCAGAAAATATCTACACCCACACTTGGCCCCTTGACATTCATGCCTATGGCAAAATTATTTGCACGTTTCCCTCGTTGCGTAATTATCTCATTAGCACTGCAGAAAGAAGGCGACGACTCTTCCCTCTATGCCATCAGCCTAATCCAAGAGCAACCCTGCCTGGTGCGGCAGGAGCAAAAGTTGCTTTTTTAGCATGGAGGGGGACTCAAAGCCTCCCAGGCAGCCCTGGGAATTGAACTGCCACACTCGAGTGCTGGCATTTACTCACAACCCTTAAGGAAGATTAAGCCAGTGGACCAGGCTGGTGTTTTCCTTTTCCTTGCTAAACGTAAATATTCATATCCAAATTGCTTTCGGATATATTTAAATCAATAAAAAAGTCCTGGATGACAGTCAATAGGGCAAAAAACAGCGCTAACTTTTTAAATGCATAGATGTAGTATATACATTAACCATGAAACTCGACTAAAACATAGCAGTATTTACTTTATGCTATTCAGAAACATGGCTTGGCAACTCAAATTAATAGAACTTGTCTGGAGGACAGCATAAGCTTTCTAAGAGCTCTTTCAGCTTTAACTTATGCCCCAGTTTTTGCTCTTTTTTCAAAATTCCAAAATATGCAGCAGCACGCCTGTCCCACTGGCACAGCAAGGCTGTGGAGCCAGCACTCCTTCCAGGGCTCATGGGTCCGACTGTGCTGGAAAGCCTGTTGATGAATCAGATCTAGAAGAGGGGCTGGTTGGGCTGAACAATCAAACAACAGGTCTCCTCTTCACAATGACCAGCTCTGTGTGTGTACATGTGCGCGCACACAGGTATAAACCGTTCCCAAATCTCCTTTCCAAGTCCATCCTACCTGAGGGAATGCTTCTTTAGGGTTACAGTATTAGCCTACTGTGCAGATGCACATCTTTTTTCTCAACATCTGACAAGCTTGTACCTTTAAAGTTCTCACGGTTTTGTTTTATTGGTAAAGTGGCAATGGGACCATGGAGGGAAATCCCAGGCTACATTTCAAGTGCATGTCTAAATATAATCTGCAGAGTTACCAGGAGGCACCTACTTGAGCTCATCTTTGTGCACAATGCCATTCACTCAAGACAGCTGCCCTACTGAGCTCTCCAACTTCCACATCCTGGCTTTGGGAGTAAGCTATTAACTGGGTTTTAGAAAGCTAAGATAGAGTCCTAATAAACCCTGTAACAGGGCAAGAAATATTCTAAGTAATTCATCACTATGTTGTGTTATTCTGTCATAAGAAGGCAAAAAAGCATCTTGAGCTACAGACTGTTGCAATCAAAAATTTTATGCCAAATTGCCTGTTAAACATTTCAGCCAAATTAGTAAACAGTGGGAGTAAGGTCTGCATGCAGCCGTGTGCACTTGGTCTGTGTGTAACAAAACAGGAAATCTCAGCACCTCGTTCCAATTAAGCAAAGGCTGATTTCTCATGGAACATAAATTTTCTACTTTTCTCCAGAACAACCTTATGCTGATGTTTTAAATAGTGGAAAACATTGTTTTTAATTTCACACCTCACATAGCACAGTCAAATGCTTCATAGCAACATAAACAAAGGTTTAGGCAGAGCTTTGCGACTGAATTCAAACAATGATTTCCCCCCACAATATGTACTCAAGTTTTGCAGGGAGAACACAGAAACTTGTTGGCTAAGGCCACAGATAGGAGTTCTCTGGTGTTTTGGCTGCTGCTGCCAACTCCAGTCAAGAATGTGTTAACAGTGGATGCACTGATCCAAATCCCATTCATTATTCCCACCACCCATCAAGTAAAGAACCATTTATTCTATTTCTGCTCTCCTTTTGGTTGTATCATAGGATCGAACAACTTGCGACTGGGAAACAACACCATGTTCTTCTTGAGAAAATGCATACCCATCTGAAAAAGCAAAGGAAGAAAAAGAAAATCACTGGAGTGCAGCTCAAGGGCACAGCCCATTTTTATGAACAGTTTTAGGCATCACTAAAATTACATGACTGAGATTGCAAGGATCTTAATTTCTACACTGTGCTTGTGTCATTTACAGCTGTTCACTACATCGCCCTTGTGGCACAGGAAGGATGTCTGCTGCCAGCCCTGTCTTATTGCCCCCAACCAGGTCAGTGCTGCCCTCTGAGTTAACCTGACAAATAAACTGCAGGTGAATTTAGACATCATGTTTATCCCAGAACTTCTTCAAAGACTTAACAGACAGGTAAGGATGTGCATTTTGGCTCAACTCCTCTATAGTCTGCTTGGTATCAGCAGTCTCCCTGGAGGAACATGGAAATGCCTAGACTGCAACTGGATCTGAGTCACATCTTCCTCTTAACTCCATTCAGGAATTTTTTTTGTACAAGTTTCCAGGAAGCATCTGACAAATCACAGTGAGCAGCTCTTGACTCTCTTGGCCTGTCACCGTATCTTCAATAGAGCAAACAAACATATTCTGGAGGTCCCTATTTTGCACAAGTTAATCCTGTCAGCTAGCACAATTCTCCCTAGAAATTCCTCAGATGAAAATAACCACGTGTCTGTTTTTTTTTAAATATTGTGGACAAGGCAATTGACATTTCTGACATCATCTGTGAAACACCAAGTTACCAGTGAAACAGTCACAACTGCTAATGGGCCAACATGGTGATACACCAAACAACACTGAAAGCACGCAGGACCCTACAGAAAATGCTGAATGGAAAACTATAGCAAAGGACAGTAGACTTTATGACACCAAAGAAAGGTGATTTTCAGGTGAAAATGAGTAACCAGAAAGGAAAAGAAGTACAGATTAGCACAGTTACAGAAATGGAGAAATTAGAAAGTCAGAGGCTATATAAATTGAGACCAGGTGAGCCGACCACAGATGCTCTAAGGACTCCTGGATCTTTTCCTCTGACTGATGCCTGCACACAGGGAGGGCAGTCAGCAAGTCCTACACAGATGTAAGCTGCTGGGAGGAGAGTCCACAACATTAGAGATGACTATTCAATTAATGGGAAGGATTGTCTCCGTGCCCACAGAATGCAGGTAAATGTCACCTCTGAAGCCACAGGGACTCCACTGCAGATTCGAGCTGGAGTCAGATCGCACATTCCCTTAAGCAGGAGAGTACGCTATCAGCGAGCGAGCTGGCCTGAACCACAAGCATGGTAGGAAATCTTTGCCAGTAAATGGAGGGGATTCAAACAGAAATACATCATCCAGAACAAACTCCAGTCACATCTCCCTCTTGGAGTGATTGCAGGACTGGATGAACTTTGATTATGTGACTGATCATCCCAGCATCTGATTTTATTTTCCCTGAGCAATTCCATGCCAATATATGTACAGCTACAGAGACACAAGTTGAGTTTTCCTGCCTCTAGCTGAAGGCTCACAAAATGCAAACTCTCTTTTGGAAAAAGTGTGTGTATGCTGGATAACTGCAAAGGAAATGTGATTTACAGAACAAGCCTTCATTTAAAAAAAGTGTGAATTCACACTTCAACAAGCACCTCTAGTAGGTTTGTTCCATGCTAAGGGCCAGCAAACTGTTTTTTGGATAAATTCTCAATGGAAAACCAATTTGGTCAAAGACTGCAAGCTAAAGCCCTGAAAGACTTAAGTCCATGCCCCACAACCTGGTCTGCATCAGGATGGCTTCGCTATATTTACTTACCCAGTGAGACCATTCAGCAAACTAGACTCTTCAGCTGTCATAACTACTGCAAACCCAGCAGGGACCGCACGAGCGTGCGGAGCCTGTCACCCCCTGGTATCTTCCCATGCCCTGCTTGTTCTCAGTGCTAGCACAGGGCTATGAATAGCCAGGCAGCCCAAGCACTCTGCAAAGCCAGTGCAAAATGCAACCAAATAAATGTGTTCACTATGCTTACACCAGCAGAAAACATCTTAAAAGGGCAAAAAATTTCAGGCTAAGATGATCAATGGTTAAGAACACCAATGGTATCCTTACATCCTCATGTTTTTGATCCATTCTGAAATATCAGCAATGAAGGGTTTGCACATACATAATGGGAAAGGCTGTGACTCCCATACTTGCACACTGCCTTACTTAGCTGAAGCTCAACATTTGGCAATTTATTTAAAACTTTTCCTGTTGATGCCTATAGAGGAAGATGCGTTCATATTACATTATTTTATTAACATTACAATTAAAACCAAGCTTCAAACTGTTCAGGCAGCTGACTGCCTTGCAGAGTCAAAATGCTGTGAATGCTCAAGTCCCATCCACACTCCCCAAGCAGCTCTACGTTTCCACTATTTTCAGACCTCATCCAAAAACAATGAAAGTTTCCATCTGTCAGTTACCAGGGAACTTTTCGGAAGTTTGAACTTTTCCCCCAACGCCGATTTTAAAACCACACCTATGAGCCTGCCCTGGGAACAAGGGCCTCATTGTTTGCCTGTCCTGCAGCAGCCCAAGGAAGGAGCACATTTATTTGGGGCTTTCTGGGCACAACCCACTCATGGCTGTCACAGAAGGAAGGACTTTTGTACTCAGAGACTTTCTATGAACAGAGGGAAAGCAGCGCTTTTGAGTATCTGTCAGTGGGGCTCATTTGTTAAGAGGAGATTCGCGTTCTCATCAAATCTAAAGTTTCACTTGTACCAGATATTATCAGGCAACTGACTGAATTTTAAAAGCATCCTGTTGGGTTTTTTTAAAGCTTTGATATTGTATTAGTAGATAAGAATCTAGTCTCCCATTAGGTTTCTAATTTAACACACTTTTTCTGTTCACTGCAATGGATATTCTGGTCTGTGCAATGCTGGATCAGAGAAACTGCCTCCACGCGTGCCTCGAACACAGACAGCAACGCTGCGCAAGCTGAACAGTCCCCTCACGTACAACAGCTTCCAAAACCAGGACCAGAAAATGTCCCAAGTGGACTTTTCATTCCAGAAAATCTGCTCATTGAGGGACTGCATACTTGTTTAGTCACTTCAGGGATTTATTTTAGAGGTCCCCTAACTCCTTGCACTCCTGAAGTGTCTGTCCTGGGGTTTGTTCCAACCAGCAAGATGGCAATTCTCACTGGAAGTCTATCAGAAGCCTTGCCTTCTGCAGCATTTCACTCTTTCATACATGCAGTGGTATTATGGTTTAGCATAGTCCAAATCATAAAATAAATTTTACCATCATGTTGTTTGCCTTTGGCGAAAAATGCCCAGATTCAAATACACTAAAATTAAGTTTTAGGGTTTCAGGGATGGGAGGGTTTTTTTTTTTAAAAAAATAAATCTCTTTTAGGAAATGTTGCTTCTTACATACTAAAACTCTCTCCAACACAATAAAAATCAACGTTAGGGTGTCTCTCGGCCAGCCAAATTCTCTCTGGCCAACTGTCTGCTTCTGCACAATTCGAGGGGATTTGCTATGATGTCGCAGTTCACATTCACCAGTTAAACAGTAAATGCTACTCGGCTTTGACTTCTCCAGCAATCCTCTTCCACTTATCCTGGGAAAGTGAGAGCTGTTTTAAATCTTGAACATTTTGACTAATGCTTACAGAAATCATTCGTTTCTCTGCTGATAAACTATGCCTGTGTTTTCTAAAGGACCCAAGACAAATTCCTGACAAATAGTCCCATCTCTTTCATCCCAGACACTAACCTACCGGTATTTGCATGTAGAAAACAGAGCCAGGTGCCACAGCATCAATTCTAAACTAATTATTCCTATTTCTTTTTCTTAAGTTGATTTTACAAGATTGCCACTCCACTTGACAGTCAATAATTATGTAGCTTGGAAAAAATACAGAATATTATATTATATTTCAAACACATACAAGGTAAGAGGAAATGGAGTTTAAAAAGCATGTCAAGTAGCTACCCTGTTGTTTTTCAAATCAAAATGCACCAGCAGAAAAGTGAGAGGAAGAAGGTATCTGCTAGTGGAGAATAAATGGTGGGATTAGAGCCCTCAGCACGAACACATTATTATTATTTATTATTCGTCAGCCCCCATACTGTGAAACGAACCTCAGATGACAGGTGCTTTTTCTCCATTGATTAATAAGGTGCAAACCATATGGTCTGCATTCGGATTTACTCTATGCAATCACCATATTCTGTTAAAGGAAGAGGGATTTTCTTTGCTAGCATAGGAAATCTGGGCCAAGTGCAGTAATCCTCATTCAGGCACAGCTCTCTGCATTTCAGGGGGAGTTCTGCTGGAGCAGTGCTTAACGAGAGTGAGATTCATCTGTTCTTAAGAGCGTGCTGAGACAAATGACAACTAAACACTGGCAGGGGGTATTCTGAATTACAGGAGGGAAACTGCACTAAAAGAATGGTATGGGATTTTCCCTAAAGACGGACAGGTTGGAGGGTACCTGTGCAAGTGGGGAGCATCACCCTTCCCATCCACAGGTGATACAGGTCAGTCACACAGGAGGAAAGGGGAGGTCAAGAACCATCTTTTGTACCTACAGAACTTGTCTAAAGCAGATGCTTCTTTCACCAAGTCACACCAAAAAAATAAAAAAAAAAAAGGACATCAACTTGGATGGAGACTTGGAGAAAGCTCACCCAGAGAACATCTCATTGCCAGCAAACCCTCTGAGAGGGAGGGCTTCTGGGAGTCACTATTGCTCCTTCCCTAGAGTGTGAGCCTCACAGCACACTAAAAGGAAGGGTCCAAAGACACATAACAGCCTGGTGGCACTTCCTGCTCACTCTTAAGAGGCTTTAGAAAACAGACGGCAATGGGCAATCTCCAGTTTCACCAGGCACCTTCACCAGGAGCTACAAGCCCAGGGGCCACAGCCACCACCGCTGCCTACAAGATTCCACTGAGATGGTTTTATGTTAGCACATGGTCTTGACAACCATACAAAACTCTTCCACTAAAGTCTCAGTACAATGTAATCCAACAGGAACTTCACCATATGTGGTGGGTTTTTTTTTTTTTTAAGTTTTCATAAAGCTTCCCAGAAGTTATACTGGTAGAAAGGAGACACATGATCTTTGACAGTACAGTCAGTAGACAGATTTCTTTCATGCTTCTGACAGCTCTACGTGATTCAGGAACACAAAAACAATGCCAGAGAAAGAAAAATAGCTACAAAGGTCTTACACATTTTAAGGGCATACCCTTCCAGATAGACAGGAGCTACTCTCCAAGGCAGCCACTCTGAGTTCTTTTACTGGGAGGAGGTGTTTAAGAGATTAATCCTTGCTGGCACATTTGTATGGCACTGACGTGACACTGGGAGTGCGGCTCCGCACCCTACTTTGGGGGCTGGATCTCCCATACATGGTGCTGTATGGGAACCCTGCAGCCATGCATCTTGCCTGAAGGTCTTGTGTTGTGCTAATGCTTTTGGAGATGTGTTGGCTCACCAACTGAGAGCTAAGAAAACACACAAAGCGAGCTTCCACCTTTTGATACAGGCCTTTGCAGACTTACCTCAGTCATCTTTTTCCTCCCACCATGGACCACTGGTAGTAGTCCTGAAACTGCCCATGAGATTCTTCTCCTTTCCATGTGATTGGAAACAAAGCCCTTGAAGCATTGTTTCCTCTCCAGAAATTTGGAAACAGTTGTCATCAAAAATGAAGTTACTCTCAAACCAGTATTGCATCTTTACATTCTGTGCTAAGAAATTTAATCGCATTTTCCTTCCTTGTAGGCAATTGATTTGCTTAAGCTTTCATCAGCTCTAACTAAACAAACCATTTTCCTGCTTTATAAGCAAGTGTCAGATTCTGAGTTGAAGTCACACAAGCAATTTTTGGAAGAAGTGGCCTTCACAGGCTGGAAACTTTGAGCCTGGTGGAAACATGAACAGTTCAAGACTTCAAACAGAACAGTTGTAGTGTGATTTAAGATATTGGCACAGCATGTCAAGGCCACTGCCCTATTCATCAACTCCTTGCTTTGAAGATTTCTAGCATTTAGTAAACAGTTGCACAATTTAGGGCTGTGAAAACAGCACATGTTCCCTGGATTTCACGTGGTCTTGTGCATATAGAAGCTATGCAATATTGTAAAATCACATTTGACAAGAGATGACAGAAGTTTTAAAGAGTCATGGATATGCTACAAAAAGCGTCTTTCAATCCTAACAGCTTCACAATCAAAATTTATGCTCATGTGAAAAACAGACGGCTGATTGTAACCTGTCCTGACTAGCTTGACTCATTTAGCACATAATCATTTGCATTTATAGGGAAGCTGGTTATCGAAATTAAGGTTTAATATCTCATTTTTCTTTCCCAATAGCTATTCACCTACAAACAAGCTGATGACATGTTCTACCAGAGTAAAAGCATATATCAAGTCTGATTAGTCACCACTGGTGTATCTCCTTTCTGCACTGTGGTCTCTACAGCAGACCACTTTGATAGCAATTTATTTATGTATTTTATGGATTTATTCTGCTAATCATCACCTTTGGAATCTCCTCAAAGAGCACGTTTGCATGCCCAAAGCTGTGCTGCTGTTACCATCGCTGGCTCCTTGGCACAAAGGATTAAATTCTGTCAGGAGCACATGGTCCACAGCGCTGTTCTGTGCACCAGCCTCTTTTCCCAGGAGCAATGGGATTGATTGCTGAAGACCCTACATCCCTTGACAGTGATGGTTCTTGCAATGGCTCTATGAAGGACAAAGACTAGCAGATCTGTCACTGTCTCACCCCTTCTAGTCAAACTCCTGGTGGAAAACAGGAATATCTCTGGCATTTATGTTCTTAAATCCCAGCCCTGCCTCCATGGCTTGAACCACAACAGCTTTGCTACAGAAGACAACACAGTCAGCAATGAGATTTTACCTCCCTGGGATTCTTAAACAGTCAGGAGTGTCACTTCTCACTGCAAGGCAACACAAAACCCAAATCCCGAGTGCCTCCCCCTTGCCCCGTGTGCAGCAGTGGGGGGCTCTTTTCTTTAGTAAGATGAGCATAGTCTGATCACCAGTTTCACCACAAGAGAGACTGCATTTTACCACTAGAAGGGGTTGACTGGACTCCCTGGTCATAGAATTAGTAGAATCATTAAGGCTGGAAAAGACCTCAAGGATCATCAAGTCCAACCGTAGTCCTCCAGTGTGTATCTGGCCTACAAAGCTCTTAAGATCATTTTTAATGGCACAGAAGCCTTTCTAACGCTGACAAAAAGAAGTCAAGTCCAGCAGATCAAGGTCTGTCACATGTTCCGCTAGGAAGATGAATAAATGGATGACCTCTACACCAACAAGAAATGTAATTTATTCCAAATAGCGAGGTGTGGCATTGCGTCTCTTCTGCCAGCAGAAGACAAAGAGGGAGAGGAGAGAGGCAGCCCTGCATGCCATGGCTTTCCTCATCAGAAACACACAGAACCCCTACGTGGCATCCCTGAAACATCGCTGTATTCTCAGCTAACCACAGCTAATATGACTTTTCATAAAAAAAAAAAAATTCTATTTAAGCTAGGCTCTATCACAACATTTATTTTATTCCTGCAGAGTTTTTGATTTTACAGTATTCTTGAGTCTATCAGGATTTTACATTTAGAGAACCTGTGTACTGGGATTTTGTCATTTGGGCCCGTTGATTGGATCCTAGGGAATTATCCATATTTGAGCTCCACTCGCCTAGGGCCAGATACACTAATTCCACTTCCAAATGTATATGTCTTGCTTGGCAGCTCAGCCTCTGCGCTAGATTATCTCTACCTACAATTTAATTAAAAAATAATCACCCTTCACTCCACTCATCTGGGACTGACTGCTGTGAAACACACATGCACACATGATCTGTTACTTACGTGATACACTTTGCTGGACAGAATGAGCACGGAAAAGGCTTGGAGGAGTTTTCCTGCCGAGCCTTTTTAACAAATGATCTCGCTCGTTCACGCTGTGGGAGAGAAAAAAAAAATATACAGTGAGTAACCAGATAGTTTCAAGGTAGAAGTCAAGTATATTTAAAGTACTTGGCAGCTTTGAATTTGTCAGTATTTTAAGATGGCTGTAGCATGAAAGAATTTTCTCTTCCTTTAAACTGCACATTACCAAGAGAACTCTCTAATAATGGAAACTCCTCCTTTCTAAGGCCACTTTGTATAAGTTCACATTTAGTTAATCCATCGCTAATATCATTACTTCTGAATGCCCAATGCCTATAAACTATTACAAACCATATCAGAAGTCTGACATCAAGTGATACGGAACATTAAAAAGGAGATTTCCCTTTAGTATTATGTACGTGTATCATGGCACCCACAAACCGCCTTAGAGAGAAGGAGCATTGTGGCTTAGCACATGGTAAAAGGCTGCTATCACACCTGCAAAACAGCTTCTATCACACCTGCAAAATGGCCTGAAGCAACCAAAGGTGGGACCCATTGTTAGTTCTGTCTTCTAAAGCACACTCTCATTTTCAGGTCCCATACTGGAAAGAAAGCTTTCTGTCCAGTTTTTGATTTTAAAAGCCCCTTTGGTTTACACACTTCCTGTCAAAGGCCTGGAAAATCTTTATTGAATTTACAGAAAGTGAAAATACAAACTTAAGGTGAAAAATACAGCAAGCTTACAATCGATTTAACATATATACACAAATCATTAGAGACTCTCCATGCTGATTTTTACTAAAAACACAACTCATTTAATCAATAACTTTAGGCCCAGAATTAACAAATGATGGCTAGGATCCTGACATTTCAAAGCACCTTATTACATATACAAGTCCCACTAAGAGGTTTTAAAATAATGTAGGTTTCCAAATCTCATTGCACTAGAGCCTCAAATAACTGTTACATATAAGACTATTTTGAAAAAGACATTACAGTCTATTTTAGTTCAAAGTTCCTCTGTGATTGGGTTGTTTTTTTCATCTCACCCTTGTTCCTAACACTGAGGAGGGATCTGTTTGCCAGTGCAGCCCCTTGTAGTGTCTTTATCCCATTTCCACTACACATACACTGCGTTTCCATTTTCACAGTGCGCTTGTTCTTTCACATCTTTATTCACAAGCAGTAATTCCACTGGTATGCTGCAAACATGGATACACATCTGAATGCCAACGTTGATATCTTCCTTGGGTTACATTACAAATTCACATACATTTGCTATATGGAATGGAAATCCCAGCAAGCGCAGCTGCTGCCATCAACAACCTTACAACCGCTTTAAACAAACAACTGCCTTTCATTGAAGCAGTTTGCTAACTTCAAACAAGAAAGTAACCAAAGAATCTTTGAGATACCTATAACACGTAATCCAGCCATGCAGGCTTATATTCCACTTAATAGTCCATTAGGGTAATATCCAGGCTCACAGTCCTCTGTTCAGTGCATAATGAGATGTCCATAAAAGAAAGGGAGGAATCCTTCTTTCTCCTGTAGTCTCTAAGCTCAGACACCTGAACTAGAAAATTATACTGTCTATGGACCTCTCCTTAAAAATCTTTACAAACTGTCAGCATTTTCAGACACTTGGTCTCTTCCCCTCCTTCCCTTGGCACCACAGAATCACAGCTGCATCAGATATGCCAGGCTGCTTCTGCTGCCTGCAGTCAGTAGTATTCTCTCAATATAAAATAGAGCTAGATAACACATTTGGAATCAAAACTATAGATAACAACTGAGAATGTCAAAGAATCTTTAAGAGCTCTTGGGTCATGGGACCTGCATGCGTTCAAAGAAGGTTTCTACTAAAACCAGGGTTACAGCATGGAAGCTTCTAAAAATCCTAGAAGATCTAACTGATTAAAAAAACCAGACCTGCTGGCTGTTAGAAAATCAAGTACATACACAATGAAATCTCCAACTGCTCAAAGCAGGCAGCATAATAGAAAGCATCTACTACGAAGGATCACAGGGTAAAGGGGGGCAGGCACAAGGCAAGACATGAGATTTTTCTAACCTTTAACAGGCTTACAAAGTTAACAGCCTGCAGAATCAATGACTATCAGTGCACGTGCAAACTAGCGATGCTGTGTTGTGCAACCTCCCGCTGATTGCGGAGGACTGCTGGGTAACTTGTAAGACCATTGACTGGTAAGTAGAGCAAAATGCTGTCTGAATCTACTGCTGTCCTGTGAATGACAGAAGTGGAATAATTGTTCATCTTCTGCAGGTAAAGATCAACATACAGGTACAGTTGTTCCCATCTCAGTAGGAGAACCAGAGGGCAGTTTTGGATAGATGGCTTAAAAAAGGAATCTTACACCTATCAAAAATATTTGTTCTAAGGAACAAATAATCAGCTTCTGCCACAAAATTCTTACACTGAGAATGGAATTAACCACAGCAGCAAAATGCACGAGGAACACATTCTTCATCTGTTTGTTTACCACGCAGCACCAGATGAAGTGCAGGATGGTATCTGCTGTGGCCAATAATGGTTAGCTCCTCGGGCTTCTGTGTGCAATCTGCAGAGGCAAGTGTGCTCTCGAGGGATTTTTGAACATGAGTGACACACTGCAGCTCTAAGGAAGTCAAAGCTAGACTATCCTCAATATTGCTAATTTTAATCAACAACTTCAAAACTGAATGCACATCTGATTTTCCCATTTAGGAAATAATATTGAATCATTTCTATGTAGAGAAAAGAAAAACACATGGAAGAATTAGAGCATCTGTGGTTTTAGTACAAGTGACGATTAAACAGACTGCAAGCGAAGGCCAGTCAAGTATTATAAAATGAGCTCTTAATATATAGAGTTGAATGCAACACAGCTGTTCTGAAATGGATGAGCATTTGACTTATTAATAGATATCAGCTCTCTCAATATAAGCCCTGAAAGGAAAGAAAAGTGAAGTTAAGTGGGTTTCTTAACTGAAGTGTTTGCACTGATACAGAGTCCCTGCTTTGAGAAAAGGTTTTTATCTGCTACCAAAGTGAAGACTTCTCAGTCTCCCTCACACTTCGATGCAAAACTGATGATGATGTCAGACTAGCAGGCACCAGGTTAGGCCTCGCTTACAGAAATATTGCTTGTAAATCAATCTTGAGTATTACCCATGATTTCAAGTGTTAATTCTGCTTTCCAGTGACTCAGAGCCACTGCCTAGGTCCTCCCATGGGGCCTAAGGATGGCATCTTAAGATTCATTGAGGCAAAAAGATATGAAATCATGAGATCATACTCTGAATATTGGATATAGTTGTGTTCATACTCAGGACCTCAAAAATCGTGTCAGAATGGAAGAAACCATAAACCCAGACATTTTTATGGGAGTCAGTGACCTGGAAAGTGACAGTGAAATATGCTTAAATTGGTTAGTGACCCCAAAAGGGGTAAGGGAGAGACACCATCTATCTGTAATTATATGAAGAACAAAGGACACAGACAAAATGCCTTGAACTAAACAAAACAAATAGTAACTTAGAACAAAAACCAGGAAAAATGTCCCGATTTGGAGGGTTACTATGAGAAAACAGATTTAAAAACACATTACTCAAGTCATCTGAAACCAGATTCAGTTGCTATCAATAATAAATAATACCTTGTGCCAGGAATACCTTTGCAACGGCTTCCTAAGAGGGTCAAGATGATTTCTGTCTGCCTGGAAGTCTGCACTAGCTACATTACATGCATTCATTCAGTGAACCACAAATCAAAAGGTAAACAAAAGGCAATATGTTATTTCTTAACAACATTTTCAATTTCATGAATAAAATTACTCTCCAATTTTCATATCTGAATCGCTCTAAGGTGTCAGAGACCTTCATTTTATTTTCCTGTGTTCCCTTTTTCTCATCCCTCACAAAAGCAAACAGCCCTTAAATCTAGGCAACAAACATCTGCCTTTACACATTCAAATGAGGTGCGTCAAAACAAACAGAATAATTCAAAGCTGACCACAAGGTCCTGCTGTCTCATTTGCTCAAGTAATTAAAAAAAGATGAGCTTCACCACCAATTAACCTATTGAGCACTGATTAACGTTAATGAGGATTTGTGGTACTTGGTATAGCCTGACCCAGAATGTCCTCCCACATCCGCTAATTGGCTGGTGGCAAAAGCAGGGCTCACAAAGAAAGGAAGGCTAAAGTGGATGCAGGTGTCTCTTAAAATGGGATCTTCCCTGAGAAAACACACACGGCACAGTTAAAAAAAAATTCAGGGCCCCCCTTCTCTTACAAGAGCTGAACTCTCACGAAGTGAGTTTGTATGATGATTTACTAGAGAAGACAGAGAGCACAGGCACACAAAATGGGCAAAGACACTTAGTTGCCATTGGTTTTAACCCTCTGCCCTTCTGGATGATTAAGAATTCAGTGTGATATACAAATATGATATGATTTGGTTTTGTTTCTGCATTTCCACTTTCTAGAAGGAAGAACTGAGCCACCAGTGAAGCCCTACCAGTCCTGCTAAAGATGACACAAATAAAACATAGAAGCACACACTCCAGTTGCTATCTTTCTGCCTTAAAAATACACAAAGAACGCGTGGCAGATGCGCTGCTCTTCAGTTCAAGATACACAGCGGTACATCCATGGGTAAGCCCAGAGGACAAGAAAGCATGCAGCTGCTTTTCCTGTCATCTGAATAGCTACAAACTCCCTCGCTGTACTGTCTGCAGGTGCAGAGTTCACTCTTTCTTCTACCCTACGGTGCTGCCGCAGCATTAGCAACAGGTAAATCATTGTACAGCTTGGTTTAAAACAGAAAATCCTCCAAAGCTCAGGCTGAAATTCTGCCCTTAACTCCACAGCCTCCCTGCTACCCATATATATTTTCAAATGGAATAGCAGACAAACCCTCATTCAACCTCTTTTCTTTCACTGTCACATACTCCGTTAAACATGTTGTTGCCTGAGAAGCCCTGGCTGGCCCGCATTCCTCTCCTGCTGGAAGAAACATCTTGCAACGCACTGCCCTTGCACTGCTACAGCGGGGAAGGAGGGAGGGGAGAAGTAGTTTTTGCAAAACATGCAATGTAACTAAACATAAGGGAAAACATTAGGACGTTTCTGTCCCTGTTGTCTTCAGCTGTAGATTAGATTTTGAAGGGAGAAGAGGATACTCTTTCTGTCCTTTTTAAAACTTAGAATTAAAATATAATTCCTTTCTTACATACATTCCAAACAGTAATGTACTCGGAAGTTGGCTGTTTCTTTGTTGACATGTTTCTGTCACTGAAAGTTACATGAACATAAAATACGAAGAGCAAGAAAAAGGTCTGAAACAAACAGTTCTGCCTTGATCAATCCTAATCACCAGAACTGTTAGAAGCAGATTGTTGATTTTCATTTCAGTCTCTTGGTTCTCAAACTCCACCAAGTTTCTTCTAAAGAAAATTTAGAAGTTCAAGCACTCTGACTTCTCCCCAGGTATGACCTGGCAGAGGGGACCCACAGATCCCTCCCCGGCTGCTAATGGACACCAAGTACTCCTGAGGATTTATTCACAAGTTCTATCTCTCACCTTTCATGTAGCATAACACTGCTTAAAGGCTTACAGCATCAATCGTGGTCCTGGGCAGACAAAGAGCAAGTACCACAATTGACGCAGAGTCTGTGACTATACTGTTGTATTTGGCTAAAGCAGACTTATTTCTCTTCCTCAGGTACTCCCTGCTGGCAGAGCGCACTCCCTCAGCATGGCTGCAGGCCTTGGTTTAACTTGTTTTCTTTTAGTTTAGACTCAAGTGCATTACTTGAATTCACATAAAGGAGTTGTTAGAGTTATGCAGCGGGCAGAGAGACAACTAACACAGACTTGGAGTACGGAGAACATAAAAACAATATTCTTACAGACCAGGAATCCAAAAGTGAAGCATGCAAACCATCACAAAGGCAAGCCACTCTAATGCTGAGGGTTCAGCAAAACGCTGTATGCTCAAATACTCAGAACAACCCAGGGCTGTGGAAGAAAGGCCTGACTGGCTGAGTGAGCAAATCTATCTCTGTCCTCTGGGCTGTGGAGACATCAGAGAGAGGAATCACCCTCCTACAGAACAGCACAAGTACCAACTACAGGCTTCTGCTCATTTTTCTCTTTCAGTCCACAAAGGGAAGATGTTATTTTTGGTTATCCAGCATTAGATTGCAGGAATGTTTTACTGTGAGGTCAGAGCAGGAGGCCTTTCTAATTTAAAAGGCAAACAGGCGTTACTGATAATGAAGCTGCAGTGTAATCAAAGGAAACCTCTGGAGCATTTCGCAAGGAAGCATCTGAGGCACATGAACAGCAAAACAAAAATCAGCATTTTCTTTGCAGCGTCAGCGTCTACACACACTGCTCCTAAATCACTCAGGATCCAGCTGAAATAGAGAGGCATCCAAATCCATGTTCCTTTTGCCTTTTTCTGTAAACACTCAGCAAGTCATCACCAAAAACCCCAACCATGTTTAGAAGACCAAAGGGTCACCAGGCACAAACCACAGGGAGAGGAAGACAGATGCCTGGCCCATGCCACTTGCAGGCTCGGAGGCGTGAGAAGTTACCTATCAGAGGGGACTCCTGCACCAAGACAACCAGGCTTCAGGAAGTACCAAGTCCTTGGCGAGAGTTCAGCAACAGCCAACTTTCCAGGGAAGCTGGAGGCCTTATGCCCCACCATGGTGTAACATCTTCAGGCCCCGTTAATGCAGCGGCTCCCTTCCAGCTGCTTCCCAAGTACACACCAAAACTCCCTTTCCCTAGACAGAAGGCAACTATCTAAGGAACTTCCCCTCTTTATGAGTTATATTTGACATTATCCAGCTGAATGTTTGTCTGCTAAGCATCAAACATATCTGGATGTGTGGCCCTGCAAGACCAACTTGGAGCGTACGTAAAGCAGCCGTGTAGTGGCGAGCTCTCCGGGCCTGCAACGTGCCGCACCAAGCTCAGCTCACAGACAGCTGCAAGCTGTTTATCCTGCCAGGATGTGAAAAGGTTAAGAGTATCACACAACTGCAGTGGCAGCTCCACGGATGTCCTTTGTGGTGACTGACAGTGCTCCCCACACCATCCCACATCCTTTCAGCTCATTTATCATAAGGACCCACAGTTGAGCTGATCCAACTGAGGAGACATGGAAAAGATGGTCCCATATGACCATGGCTGCTAAGGAATGGTCTGGGAAACTCTTAAGGCAGCCCTGCAGCCACCTCAACAAAACCCCATGGATCCATGACACTCGCTAATGCCTTGGAGAAACTGTTGTTACAGCCTGGTAGTGTGCTACCTCACCAGAACAGCAGCTTCCTTTCCCATTACATCTCAGGGGCTTGCATGCAGGACCCCAGCACGAAGGAGGGCCTGCAGTCAGCCTGTAGACCCCATGCCAGGCATTTGCAAGTCTCCCCATGTTGCCACATCCCCCTGTGCCAGTGGCACAATCGCCTTACACCAGCAGACAGAAGCCGAGGCACGTCGCGAGCTTCAGCCAGCCCCCTGGGCAGTACCCACACTGTATGGAAAGTTCTGGGGCCAAATTCTACACTCCAAGCCCACAAAAACCTCTTTATGTTGGTCCTTAAAGTTGTACAGCTAAAAGCAAGACAAAGCTTTTCCTTCTGGTGACAAGCAAGGATTATTTACATTTTCTTTTGTCATTAACAATGTCCTAAGGCAGAAAAGCCAAACAGATCCCTCCTTTGACTCCTAAAGTCACTTGGACAATCAACTCCAGCCTTCATTTTTGGGGCTGTTATTCCTAAACCTCTTTCCAAGGCTAATTCTTTGAACATAGATGTATCGGGTTTGCATGGCAAGACTTTGATAGCAGGTAGGCTACAGAGGTAGCTTCTGTGAGAAGCTGCTAGAAGCTTCCCCTATGTCCAATAGAGTCAATGCCAGCTGGCTCCAAGACGGATGGGGAGTGACAGAGCAGATTTGGTGGGCACCTGGTGTCCAGCCAGGGTCACCCCACTACAAGACAACAGTATTTAAAAGCACCTTTTAAACATACCATCTAAAAAAAAAACCAGACACTACACATCACATACCTCTCTGAAGAGTAACAACCCTAGGAAAATTATAGACAACACATTTCTCTCCTTCGAGTGCCTTCCATTTCTAAACATTAAGCATGTGGCATGCATTTTGGGGTGGGGGGGCAGGAATCATTGCCAGTTGTCCCAAAGCCAATTAACACAAAGTTGAAGCTGCCCAGTTGACTCAATTTAAATGTCTGAGAAGCAGAGAATGCTAAGTGTGGCTTGCTGCTTTTCAGCTATCCTCCTTTTGGTATCAGTGCTGTTTACTTCTTGTCTGTAAGTGCCTCACTTTGCACTTACTCTACTGGGTGCTTTTTTGTATCCTCTACGGATAAGGTGGCAATACAGTTGCAATTATAAAATTCTTTTCCTACTCATTTTTTCCACAAAAAGTCACCTTGGAGGTTGAAGTTTTCCATGCTTGGTCTCTATGTAAAAGATGGTGTGTTGTTTTGTGTTGTAGTTTTTTTTGTTTTCTTTTTTAATTCAAACTTTCTGGTTTAAAATAAGTCCACTTACATACTTTGACCAAAGTTAAAATTACTTCTGTGTTCAAAAACTCTGAACTCCTCTTATCAGGTTTTTTCCTCCTTTTTTTTCTAATAGAGAAAAAAAAGCTAAAGAACAGCTCAGTGCAACAACAAAAACTTATTAATATTGAAAGTGTTGGGATACAATTTAGAGCAAAGCCCAGGACATTTGGTTGATCTGCAAAAAAACAAACTGCTTTTCTTTAAGCTTTTAAGTATTTTGTAATTGTCCACTAAATATTTAATATCTAGTACAACTTCTGTTTTCTTGTCCTTGCTAACGTAACTTTATTCTTTGCCACAAATCAGAGACATGAATGCAGCCTGTCCCACCTCTCTTCCAAGACAGGGTTAGCCAGCAGAGGAGCCGAGGCAGACTGCTGAAGCCATCGTGCTGGAAGAGTTGTTATGGAGCAATTCTCCTGCTGTGCAGGCTAGAGGGAAGGTTTCTTCTTCTCTCCCCTGTGGAGATCCCCAGTGCCCAACCCAGTAAACTCAGGATTAGGCATCAGAGAGATTGGCCCCTTAATCACTTTTAACTCCTATCTTGTTATGTTCTCTTTTTTTTTTTCCTAATCTTTCCTTTCAATTTGCAGCTTCATTTTGGCCTTTGTGCTGATACTGTACCTCCGTCAACTTTGACTTCGCTAGCAGATTTGATCACAGCTCTAAATCCTTCTCCAGATCACCAGGTTTTAACCCTATTTGTGCACTGGATCTCCCTCAAGGTTACGTGACAAGCACAATCAGGATGTGAAATAATTAATGCAGCAAGAGAAGGGGCATGTGAGCTCCAACTGGTTTGTGCTAGCAGCTGGGCACCTGGGTTCCCAAGTGCCAGTGGGAGCATAACTCCCCCTTCATCCCCTCCGGACAGCTGCTGAAATCCTCTCTGCCCTCTGCTCCTTCCCATCTCTGCACTGCAGCCTCCCCAGTGCTCAAGTTGGAGCAGAATCAAACCTAGTAATTTCAAGTGCCTCACACATATGGGTTAGAAATGCCGGAAATTAACACTACATATTAAATGAGGAAATAATGTGATTATTCCTTACTGATAGGGGACAGGAGGGAGAGAGAAAGGGACAACTGTAGAATAAAACAAAATTATGCATTTTCCACCAACCATACACGAATGTTTACCATATGGAATCAAAGAATTTAAAAAAAACCCCACTGATATCATTTTATGTGCTTTTTGCTAGTAAAAGGAGTCTAATATCTTTTTACTAGAAAAGCTGCAAGGAAAAATCATAAATATGCCAGTCACTTTGTTGTGTATGCTGGTGGAGAAATCTCGCCTTTGCTTCCCAGAAATGGTGTGAAGAACATCTGGAAAAACTGATAAAAAGACTCTGAAACCTCAGAAACCGAAATACACCTCTCCCCTCTTCAGCCTCATTTTACGCTCAGCTGCACTGGATGGGCCGGATTCAGATCACAGTCATGCGTATCCTAAGTAAATACACTGAAGTCAACACGTTCATGGAACAAGAAATTAGCTCCAAACACCCAATGTCATTTAACCAGCTGAAAAAAGACGACTGAATTTGTTTCAGATAAGATTAATTGTACTTGCTGATGGGAAGGGGCAGTACTGGCACGATCTCCCTATAGAAGTAGACGTAATTTGACATGCATCAATAAAGAGAGAAAGTGTTTAGAAATATTATGAGCCCAAGCCTCATTCCCCTTGAACTTAATGAAAAAGCTTGTCTTTTTCTTGGGAATCATGAGATCATGTCCTCAGCTCATTCGTGGGCTTGTTAAGAGAAAAGTGAAGCCTGTTTTACCATTTCTGCTTCTGCCGGAGCGAGGCTGAGAACTCTGCTGCTCTTGGCTCTGTCCACAGCCACAAAACTGAGTCAGGTTTCTCACGTTCTCCTCTTCCTCCTCCCCAGGGACCTATGCAGTGGGCAAGTCTCCACGAGTACCTGTGTCAGCTCACCGATTACCCACCGGCTCATGCAGCTATTGAAATGAGATAGGCATCTGCCCTCACCCACCAAATAAAACCGAGGCTAAGATAAATAAGACGGCTCACTCTCAGGGTGAGAGCTGCTCATGCACATTTCACTAAAGCAACAGAGTTAGATTTGGTGAGAAGCACTTAAATGAAAGAGAATCTCCACCAGTATATCTCCTTGTTGGAGGCAGACAGCAGAAAAACTGTGGGGAACTGCTGTTTTAGGTACATGGAAAAACAGTATTGGCTTTACGAAATGGAGATAAAGGAAAGAGGTGGCTAGCTATCATCGGTCTGAAAGCAGCAAGAGCATACTGGAAAACACTGCAGCACTTCCTTGTTGCTCGCAGCTATACCTCACTTGTTCTGTAGTCACTCCGTTCACCTTTGTTAAAGACACCGCCTCCCTGATTTCTGAATAATTCAAAGAAATTCTTCACAATAGTTCAGTGATGCAGGCACTTCTCTGCAGCACCCCAGACAGGCCCTTCAGCTCCTTGTAAAGTATGTAAATCATGAAAGCTACATTGTTCTTCAGTATCAAATCATCTTCTAATCCCAGCCACCAACTGATTGAAAACAGAACAGAAAAATAACCAAAAAGCTACTTTCAAAGGGAGCTCTCTGGCAATTCCAAGCCAGAGAAACCCTCTGAAACAGGAAATCTACTGTCACAAAGAGGGTGCTGCACAGCTTTGGTTGCTCTGCATTAGTTGGCCAGTGGAGCAATAAAGTGACGTGAGTTTCCAAAGTAAAGTTTTCTTTGGTCCCTAATCAGGCTTTACTCCACCTGAACTCCTGCTCACTTCAATGAGAGGTTAGATGGAGTGAGAAGTGAATGAGGACTTGAAGATTTGGCCCTTTATGAGCCAAGATTTAGCTGTAAACTTATTTGAAGACACAAAAATCTCTGCAGCTGAACTCAATGCCACTTTTGAACACAAACCTGTAGAAAAACTGTTTGTTTTCTTTGTGTAAATCTTGCATGTTAACATGATTATGTCTGCTGGGCAGGTGTCTCCACATGTCCATGTTTGCTTTGGCACACGAGCTGCCCCTCTCACCTCTCCAAATTCATGTAAATTTAGTGTTAAATCCTGCCTTTTGTTACACGAGAGTGCCAGGGAGCCCCTCTCCCTTCCTGCATCAAGGCTTGCTCACATTGCAGCTGGGCTGGAGTCCAGCCCAGCACCGCTGGGTGCCGGGCCAGGGAGGACAAGCGCAGGTACTCATCTACCGCAAGCAGGCAGGCAAGCATGGCACGGCATCCACCACCAGCCCCTTACCGCACACTCCCTCCTCCGCTTCTCAAGCTATTTCTGGAATTGCCAGTTTTCCAGATACTTGCTTCCCCTGGTTAAATCCCCGACTCTTGGAATAATCTGATTTTGTGATCATCCCAGCTTCCATGAAAGATATTTCCTCCTCTGTCCACATGAGATATACAGAGAAATGAGAACATGACCCTTTACAACTCGAAACAATACACTTGATATAGTCTCCAAGCATTGCTCTAATGTTATTTGCAATGTTTTTGGGACCCAGCTGTAGTGCTCAGGATGCTGACGTTCTTCTCTGTGCAGACCAGACACTCCCTGATCTACCACTTGCCTTGCTGTTTGCTCCCTGCCATTAGTAAGGCAAAAATTTGCACCTGCTTTTTTAGATCAATACAAGCAAATTCAATTTTTGAAACTGTTCAAAGGGGCTAAGATTTAGAAGGAACACTAGTGAAGACATTTTTTATTAACCTGGAAAAATGTGTCTAGCAAGAACAGTTGGCAGGGTTAAAACCCTGCTAAGAGAGGATACACGTACTTAGGTATCAAGGGGCACGTGCGGATCTCCCAGCACTCCTTCCCCAGGTGCAGTGAGGACCGGGATGCTATCCTGTTCACATTTTACAGAAATTCATCTGATCCTTTTATGCAAGCCTAGAAGCACTCACTACTTTCTGAGCTTTGTGATTTGCTTTTTGTTTAGCAGATTAATCCTGAACACTTAGATTTTGCACCTCATTTTTTTTGTCTAAGGTCTAGGCAATGATAAAAGCAATTAGCTCCATAAATCCTTCTCTTACCCGTAATTGGGTGTGATTTTTTTGTTGTTTGTTTGTGAAAAACACTGAACAAAAACAGTGTCCAGTATGTGGGCCAGAAAAATAGACCCTAATGACAGCCAGCTTATCTTCCACAGCTGCCTGAACAAACCAACACCTAATGGATATGTTTTCAGAAACACTTCAGACCAAAAACTGTTACTTGGAGGTGATGGACAGACCCGTGCAGTTTTAATGCAGCTTTCCACTTTCCATTAGAAATGAGGAGACTCCAGTTACTTTCCCTTCCTGCATAGTGTCACATTGACAGAAATATCCCAAAGCAACGGGGCTGCAGGCAGGAGGGGAGAGCAATGCATGCATCTCAGCACTCACTTCTACTAGCTTCAAGGAAATTTTTAAAAAATAAAGAACATGAACCAGAGAGGCTGCAACTGCAGAAAGTTCCTACTCTGCTTCTTTCCCACCCTCACTCTTGCTTTTGGACAAGCACACGATTTCTAGCAGGTGTGAAAGAGCCAGGAGACAAACAAAAGAGATAAAAGGCAGAATAACTCTGAAGAGCACTCAGGAGGCCACATCACAAGCACAGCACACCAGCTCCTAGCAGGCAGAGGCACTCTACCATTATCTAGTTCACAGATGGACCACCCAGAAAATCTGGGAGCAATTAGGAAGGAGAACAAACAAATGCATGGAAAGAAGGGGGGGAGGGAAAATGGGAAAGAGGGCCAGAAGGGATTCCTTACATCATCTCCATGCAAGCGTTTCGAGAATGAAGTGAAGCTGTATGGAGGAGGAACGCAGATGAAAGAGTTTGCAGTGAGAATGCAATAAAATAAAAGGCTATGAAAACATGTAGTGTATGAATGAATTACAACATGGCCATTAAATTTACAGAAAGTCAGGACAGTGTGTAAACAGAGAAGAAACCCATCAGGATCTTGGAGACACATACACGCACATATAAACAGATCAAATGCTAGCTGTCTCTCTCACTCTTAACAGTATGTCAACCCCCCTTGCAAGCCAGGGATTCATCAGGCAAAAAGCTGACTCACCCTCCTCTCTGTCTGTCAATAACTGGCACTACGTACTGGCAGGAAACACCAACGCTACAAACCAACACCAATATGACTTTACATCTTATGCATGGACAGGAACCACAGGAACAGCCAAGGGGCTCATGCCAGGGAACAGCCAGTTTTCTGCTGGTCTGGATTCCAATCGCCTGGCATCTCATCAGTCTGTCAGTCAGCACTTCACAACACCAAGTTATACCTTTCTTGCCTGGGAAGCTAACCTGATTTTAGTACCAAGTACTTTGGCTCCAACTGACTTCAAGGTGACCACTCAAGCTCCCTGAAAACAAGGCCCATTTTTAATTAAATGCCTGATTTTGGGCATGTTTATTGGTTTTATTTGTGGCATAGAAGGCTTTGTTGCTTTTTCTTTTTAAATTATTTGATGTGCAGTTCGTGACTTTTGCAAGTGAGGACAACCTACAAACTGTGTTTTGTAGGATCCAAAAGCCACAGCAGAAAAATTACTCAAAATAAAACCTGAACATACCATGTGTTTTGAAGTGATCTTAATCAATAACACTGTGTTTACTTTGTCTTGGCCTCTGATAAGGGAACTCTGGTCACTAAGGACATCTTATAAATACATTAAAGTTCATACAAGCATTTTTAAAAGCTTTTCAGTTTACTATAATCTTGGTAAACTCACTCCCTGATAATTTTTTCCTTAAAATAGTGCTTATTGCCCCACAAGTTCAGTTGAAAAAAAATCTGTCTGCTTGTCCTAGCAGCAGCTACAATATGGCAATTAGTTTACCTTAGAATAGACATCAAAGGCTGAAAGGATGACCCTGCCCCAGAAGAAAAAGAAAATCTTTTAAAAGCCCCATTCCACTCAGTTTGCTAGTTTATAAGGTCTGCTAAAATCCAGTTTAATGATCATGTAGTTTCTTAGCAAGTCATGTGGTGCCATATTGTGTAAGAAACAGAAGAGGTAGTTCTAAAACGTTTTTGAACTTGGGGAGCTTTTCCGACCAGCTGATGCAGAACCACATTCTGGGATGGGAAATAAAACTGTTGGATGCAAAAGCCTCACTATGATTTTCTTTAGTTTCTTTCAGAAGAGACAAAAGTTCCCACACAACACATACTCTCCCCTTACAATGAAAGATTCAATAATAGCAATATGTTCAAGTCCATATGGTCTGGATATAAGTGAGAGGCACAACAAGAAACTGAGAACCATTGAAAGCAGGTGCATATAAGCTCCAGTGGAAAAAAGCAAAAAGCATAAAAAAACCCTTAAGGTGAAACTGAATGAAGTTGTAGGGCACACAGGATTAGCCAGTTCTTCTTTTCACTACAGTCTTCATATCCTGAGTTGTAGACACTTCCCTCCCAACATGGTTATCAGATTGACTTTGTTTTTTATGACATACAACAAAGTTCTTTCAAAACCAGTCTGGCTCAGTGGCCAGGTAATAGCATTACACATCACCAGGCACAAGACTGAGCAATTTCCAATACAGCCTCACAGCAATAATGCATGAGAAATGAAACTGGAAAGGCTAATTTTGTTGGGGGTAACAAACTTATATGAAAAGGAAAAACAATAAATGAATAATACAAGAGAGAAGCCTTCTTACCCAGTCTGAAATCAGATATATCAGATTTGAATGATGAATGAGAAAAAGGGAGGGGAGAGGACAAGGGTCTGTTTTAAACATCAGCATAGGCTTGCCTCACCTCTTTCCATTACTATCACGAAGCATGGCTTTTCCCAGCTCTCTTGTCTTCGTCTCCAACTCCTGAACTTGTTCCAGTAAAGTTTTATGGTAGGTATGCTTGGCCCTGTATCACAAGGAAAAGACAAAAAGAAAAACAAAACAAAAGGGACACATAAACACTTGTTTTTCTACAAAACCCCAATTTTACCTCTCAGATAAGAGATGCAGGGCTTTCCCTTGAAGGATTTTGGAAATAAGGCACAGTGTATGCATGTCAGTTCAGGTTCACAATACCTGGGAAACATTACACAAAAAATGACAAATCAGAAGGACTTCAAATTCAGCAGAACTCGGCTGCTTCAACACAACACTCAAAATCTAACCAAGCAGCAAAGCTACGGGACTATGGAGACCTGACCCTGCTGCCGTGGGACTGTTCAGGACTCAGGCATCCAGACAAAAGAGGTGGGATTAATTGAATATTCATGGCAGTAAAACATGATTCTACTCTGTCTTTTGAGCTATGCATGGCACTGCTCTGAAAACCCGAGGAGAGTCTCAGATAATAATTGCTATTCAAGCCCCTTTATTTTCATTTATCAGTCTCACAGGACTTGGAAAGGCACTTCTCTCCCCACTGAGCTTTCAAAGTGACAGTAACAAGACTGGCTGTGTCCTATTTTCTTGGCTTGGGGATTCAAAGAGCAATCCACGTTCCACACGTGCAACCAAAATTTGGAGAGCAATGTCCCCCATGAAGAGACTTGGGCCTTTTATTTCCAGTTTCACCTACTATACCTAAATTTCATTGATAAAAGGAGAGAATCTTGTCCTCTCTGTCTTGACATGTACAAAGCAGGAATACAAAACACAGGGATCTTTCTCGGATGGGCAGTTTTTGATCAGCTTCCTCTTTTGTGTCACTTGAAGGAGGACAAGTGTCCCAAGAGATAATAGGATTTGCATGTGGCTGCACAATAAGCCTGAAAAGAAGATGGAGCCCAGTCAGCTGAGACACCACTTGCTTCATGGCATTAAAATAATATTCTTCAACTCTACAGATGGCAAAAATTTCTTTACAAGTTTTATAAAAGTCTAACATGCAGACATGACAATCTTTAACCAATGGTGTAAAACAATGTTAAACTCCCTCTAGCAGAAATATAATAAATGGTGTATATGTAATTAAAATATAATGAAGATGCATTTCTTTTTAAAAAGCATCATTCTTACTACTCCTTCCATAGGGAATAAGGAAAAAAAAACCACACTAAATCTTTGCTGATACTATTTTAGATGACAGTACCTTGATATTAGTACTAGCTTATGCAAGTCCTCTAGTCTTTGTGCTGCTGAATTAGGCTCCAAATGTCTCAAAATGAGAAGCTGAAATGAAAACTACTTCTCAAAACACATCTGCACTTAAGAAGAAAAAAGAGAACAACAAAAGACGAAGCATAGCAAAATCTAGAGTTAGAGTATCAGGACGTACTCATAAGAGCACCCTATTAAAACAAACCAGCAAAGGCGTATGATTTGCAAGGGAATACCAATGTACTCCGACAGAAAAAATCAGTAGCAAGGATATTTTTAAAATACATAATGTTTCAAGACTGTGAGATTACCAATAGCTGCACAGAAATTAATTAGATTCAAGTTCTATAACTAGTTAGGCTAATGATTAGACTGATCTCCTCTTTGAGGAAGGGAAACTATAGGAATTAAAGTAAGAAAGCTTTGAGCTATAAATTCTTATAATCTTTACAGTTGGCTCCACTACTACACTCTTCAATTTGAGTAAATACGTTGAAATTTTGACCTTGAACTCATCTCTCACCTTTTAAAGAGGCCATACCTACTATTGCAAATTTGAAGACTGAGGATATCTGGAACTTTTAAAATCCTTTATAATCAGTTTTCCCACAGACAAGAACACAGAAACCTACAAGTTATTCAATCTTTCTCAAGGGTCCATGTCCCTAAGAGATAAGAGATGTTTTTCTTTTCCCTCTACAGTGAATACTGAATTCAAAATTTAACGGAACGGAGCCTGAGCAACAAAGTCCAATTTGTGCAGCACAGCACAAGGAGGCATGAAGTTGGGGATACTGAAGTATTTTGTAAGTAGTGTGAAATGATGAAATATATGGACTCTGCTGTGGCAGTGTATCCATAAAGCAACAATAAACCCACAGGTAGTTGGTATGCATTGAGTCACTCCTTCACTTGGAAGCAAGAGCATCCATGGAGAAGTCAGTAATTAAGCACTTGTAAAAAGGGCCTGAGCTAACCTATCCACATGTTTCTCCAAAACCAAATAATAAATATGGTATTACAATTGCCTCAGAGTCTGGGCTTGCTCCCACCAAACTGCAAATGTTCCATGGACCGCTGGCAACAGGACTGGATACTTCATTACTTTTTCACAACAGCACATTATGAACTCTTGACACACAAAAATACAGGTAGAAGTCTTAGTTTTTACCTTGTACTTTACCACTGGCCCTAGCTGCATAATCAGTCCTCAATAAATGATGAGATCGTGTGTTCGATGTTACTGCTCAGCTGAAATTTGATGCCTTACATAAAGACAAACTCACCTTTCCCTCACACACTGGGATATTAAGATCATGGACCACAAGAACAGGCAAAATCTTTGTATTTCATGTGGCCCTTCCCCTTCCAAGCCAGGGAAGTGCAACGCTTCACTTCACTGCCCTAGGAGGAGATGTAGGGGGTCTGGGAGGTCAGAATCTGCCAGGAAGAAGTGTGGTTACATTCATAAACTTTCCTCTAACATGATGACACCTCTACGCTGGCTCACTATCCTCAACATCATTTTAGGAGTCTGGTGCTCCAGGGACTAAGTGCGTGTGCAAGGATGTGGACTAAGTGCGTGTGCAAGGATGTGAGCAGCTGCTCATACCTCCCCCCTTGCAGAGCTGGCAAGTGCAACATGCTTCTTCGCCCACAGCAAAAAAAAGTACAGGAAGATTTTGGTAACGATCGGAAGGCTCAGGAAATTTTTAACCGTAGCATGAAGTATTGAGAAACCAGCTATTAATAAATTCTTGCCCTCTTCCCTAATTTTGCTGGAATACACTCTGTGGTTTTTACAGTTCGCACACAGATTTGTGGCTCAGCTATTTTGAGTACTTCCTAGCACCAGTGACATGTATTCAGGTGACACGTGCCAACTGTGAGGAAGCACTCACCTTATAAAGCTCTGTTCATTTCAATGCTAGCACAACTGGGGCTTTTATAAGGCAAAACCCAAATCAAAACCAAACCACTGAATTCAGGGTAGTGGACCAAAGTTAACAACGTGGTATTGCAGCCAAGTATTAATAATAGCTTCCTGCTCTTTTTAAAGAGAGCTTTCCACATTTCCTTGATTCACTTAAAAAGAAAAAAAAAAACAGGAAATAAAAAAGCCTAGAGCTGAAGAGTACATGGGAGATAAGAGGTGTGTTGACAACTGCAGCCTGTAACAAAGGGAACACGTACATTTAGCTCTTGCTTCCAGCATTCCAAGTCTTGATAGTAGATGCAGCAGAGCGGTTTAAAAACAAAAAATTGTATGGCATTGAAACACACTTTCCTATCCCTTTTAACCTTCTTCCAGACAAAAACTCTGTACTGTATTTACGGTTTACTGTCAGCATTTTGTACTGAAATTAGGCATGTACCTTTTGGGTCACACGGATGCTCTTTGTGCAGACATACGCTTTATGTCCAAAAGAAACTGAAAGGGATAAATTCCATGACCATGAGAAGTCAAAGCTGCTGGAATTTTATGGCCAAAACCAGATTTTTGCTGAATTACAGACAGCAATGTGGTGTAACCACTGCTGTGGAAATGTGCCGGCTGATTTCCAGCGGCCTTGGGCTCAAGTTTTGAATGGCAAGCCTCTTGGAAAGGAAACAGACCTTTACTCCTTCCATATGGCACTGCTGATAGCTGTGTCATTTCATTTATCCTAGTTAAAATGTTAATGGTGTTAATGTTTCAGTGATGAACTGAAAAAAAAAAAAAAAAAAAGCCCTGCTTAGAGGACAGATTTTTTGCTTAATGTTGATACGAGCTGCCTGTTTAAAAGCGGTTGGGAAAATACGCAGTGTATCAATCATACACGTTTGTCTTGAGAGCTTCACAATCTTTGTGCATTCTTCATCTGAACCACTGAAAGGATTATGCTGCTGATATTTCTCTAAGAAATATTAAACAACAGGATGAATCAGTAACAGAGTTTTAAATGCGTAATAGCCGAGGATGAGCCTGCCTTGGTCTGGCCTGTTTTACAGCTCCCGAGTCATTTTTGCCAAGAACTGATAACAACAGAGGACAACTTCAGGACAAACAACTATCGCGAAAACATTTTAAGGACTAAATATATATTTGATCTTACAAACAGTTCAGCTCCTATTTAAGCTTTAATCACAAAAGTAGTCCCACTGAGTTCTAAGCAGGTAATTTAAAATAATACCTTACACACGAGCAGGGCCTGTTATGATAAATGAATTCTAGGGGTTTTTTTTTCAGACCTTTAAAAAGCAGGTCATAGACACATCTAAGCATCTAAATTTAAACATTTCAGACTGAGCTTTACAATTTTTAGATAACTTTCAACTGGAGAAGTTTAATAAGTGTAACAAAAAACCCTCTAGCATGCTAGACTATTAAATCCTAGTTTGGCCTGAACAGAAATTTTATATTATGATACCTAGTGTTAATTTTAGCAGTGTAGCCGTGAAAATTAAGCTGAGGAAGAAAACAGGAAAGCATTTAAGAAGTACTTACTGATTGGTAGATTTTCTTACTACCAGGTAAATTTAGCTGTGCTATCAACCCCAGAGGAAGAAAAAAAGATTTTCAGCCATACACATATGACCTGATTTATCCTTTTAAACTGGTGTTTGAAATGTGTCTATGCTTGGGAANGGACCTGGCAGTGTTAGGCTTACAGTTGGACTCAACGATTTTAAAGGTCTTTTCCAACCTGAACAATTCTATGATTTTAAGAATCTTCCTTGGCTGATCGACAGCTTATTCCTAAAGCAAAGTGTTACATGTTACGATGCTTTCACTTTAAGCCCCTGTGACAAGTGACAAGCTAACCTATGTTCCCTCTTCAGTCCAGCTGGGATCTGCCTTTTTGCCCCAGAGTTGGAATGCCCTGGGTCCTCCTTGCACAAGGTTATTACACATCCCTGTAATAAAACCTTCTTGGTTTCAAACACAGCTTTCCAAGGGAAAGTATGAAAGCTTCAGAGCTTAAGACACTTAAGACAAGCTGAACAAAACACCAGAAATTCTAAAAGAAAATTATACTCCTGCATTTCAAATTGTAATGGTAGAGAAGGTCAGTTGCTTCTCTTAAAAGGGTTTTTCTTTCAATTGCTTGCCTTCTGCAATGCTTTGAAACCACAGAGTTTTGATAGAAGGGGATTACACAGGCTTGTATTTCACAAGGGTTGTTTCTCCTCTCTGGGCAGGGAAGGAATCATTAAGACTTTACTTCAGCCATAGAGTGGAGCATATTGCTCTTCTCTCAGTTAAGTCTTGGAAGACCCACTGTTGAAGGATAACCTAAAGAGCAGCTGAAAAAGAACTGGGAGCTTACTGGTTTTCTACCTGAACTTAGTCAGATTGAATTAATTACTTGCTCCTTTTTAGGAATAGGAAATATCTGATGTCCGACTTAAATTTGCCTTTAACTAAAGGGTAGACAACATAAATAATCGTTAACATGACACACTTCATTACTCAGACAAGGCTTCCTCCTTCAGATTCAGGACTAAATTCATTCTTTCACATTGCTGGTTGCATTGTCAGGTGAGAAATGACTCCCACTTCACTTTCTTTGCTCAGAGGTCTTCCAAAGGAGCACCACCGTTTTGCATTCACTGAAAGGTTTTGTAGTTCTTTACAGAACAATATTGGACTGGACAACATGTGCATACAAAATAATTCCTCTAACACTGAGAGGACTGGTTCGGGACTTACGCTGTCCATGCCACGTCTTTAACAAGGCACGCAGTGGGCACAAGAAACAAGCCAAACCAGAAGTATCCACATCTTAACACCATTCCAGCCTGCAAAGAAAACAAACAAATAAATCATGAGTATTTTCAAGCCATTACATGTTAAGTGGTTGTTTACAGGAAAAAGGTAAGAGTGATGGAATCAAACAGGTACTGCATCCATGATCTGGGTGATGTTGAAATCTAGTGGTGGTGGTAAGTCTCATCAACTCAGCAGAGGTTAGGTCTCTAATTAACAAACAGCAATGGCATTTCTCATTGTGATCATTCCTTACGATCTCAAATTCCTTACAAATTAAAAAAAAAATAAATCAAGCAAATTCTCCACTGATATTAATTTGTAGATCTAGGCAGACACATTTTCCCTCATGGAGAAGAGCACCGTAAATACATTTAGCTTGCACTTTTGACTATCTTTTGTGCCCTTTGCTTACTCTCTTTCTAGCCACTGTTTTAGATATCTGAGCAGGATGCCAGGATGTCCTCCACTGGCACCCAGCATCTTCTCCCTGTGTTGATCTCTGAAGTTGTCTACCTCATAACTCAGTCATATTTAGCAGCAACTTGCCCTTGGATTGCCAAGTGTGAGTACTTCCAAAAGCATTTTTTTCACTTTTGAATGTTAAATCCTCCATGCTGTTACTGGACTGACAGATCGGTGGTAAATCTTGTACCGAAACCAAGAGCAAGCTAGACTGTGCTAAAACATTTATGGACACTTTGCCACCCACACAGACAGTAAGCAAACACATTCCAGGGCCGGAATGAGCTCTCAGNGAGATTTATCCTCATGTCTTGCTTTTCTTTGGCCGTCCCCCTGCAAGTGCTAGCATTTTAATCACGTCAGCATTTCCACTGACCATCTTTCCATTGTCTGTGCTAATAGAGGCTAAAAAAGGGCCATGGTATTCTATATGCATTTTCTTCTATTTTGGCTTCAAACATTTTACATTCCACTTTTTGCTTTTCTAGATGAAAACAACCCAACACACTTTTAATGTGCAGAACAATCTGAGTACGTGTTCAGTAGAACAGCAATAAACGCTATTATTGTTGTTATAAATGTTGACAACTCAATCAATGGCTACGAATGCAGACATCTAACGTTAAGCTTGACACCAAAAAAACCTCAAGCCAAATGCTTTTGGCTGCAATTATGCATTTTACTCAAGTATTATGCTGTCCACAAACTGCACCATAACAGTACAACTATTCATCTCATCTGAACCCTGTCATACACTCACTTTACTACTAGCAAGCCTTTTTCCACAGAAACATCTCCAAGATTTTACTCCATTCCTGAGCTCATCCAGAAAGTTTCTTCCCTGCTCATCTCGGTTTCCTCTCGGAGTTGGATGACTGCTATGCTGCATGACAGTGAATTGGTTTGTTTTGCACGCACAGCTTTGGACTCTGCCTGCTCTCCGGTGGAGTTACACCATCTGTGCTCACAGGACAGAAGCTTCTCAGCAGAGGATTCACTAGAAGTTACCAAACGTGTTCTGGGCACATCCACGGACAATATTGTTAGGATATTCTCCAGCTGGTGGGATAAAGGGCTGGGTNAGAGCACCGTAAATACATTTAGCTTGCACTTTTGACTATCTTTTGTGCCCTTTGCTTACTCTCTTTCTAGCCACTGTTTTAGATATCTGAGCAGGATGCCAGGATGTCCTCCACTGGCACCCAGCATCTTCTCCCTGTGTTGATCTCTGAAGTTGTCTGCCTCATAACTCAGTCATATTTAGCAGCAACTTGCCCTTGGATTGCCAAGTGTGAGTACTTCCAAAAACATTTTTCACTTTTGAATGTTAAATCCTCCATGCTGTTACTGGACTGACAGATTGGTGGTAAATCTTGTACCGAAACCAAGAGCAAGCTAGACTGTGCTAAAACATTTATGGACACTTTGCCACCCACACAGACAGTAAGCAAACACATTCCAGGGCCGGAATGAGCTCTCAGTTATTTGTGAGCCCTCATGCCTACTTTCACATGAGAACACCAGAAGCATACAGGCAAGTTTTGATCTATGCTTATTTAAGCAAAAGGACGTGCAGGAATAAGAGGGGAATCTTAACTTTATTATTAGCCAAAGAGCTGAACTGTAATAACACAGCGGCAAAACATAATGAGATTTATCCTCATGTCTTGCTTTTCTTTGGCCGTCCCCCTGCAAGTGCTAGCATTTTAATCACATCAGCATTTCCACTGACCATTTTTCCATTGTCTGTGCTAATAAAGGCTAAAAAAGGGCCATAATATTCTATATGCATTTTCTGCTATTTTGGCTTCAGACATTTTACATTCCACTTTTTGCTTTTCTAGATGAAAACAACTCAACACACTTTTAATGTGCAGAACAATCTGAGTACGTGTTCAGTAGAACAGCAATAAATGCTATTATTGTTGTTATAAATGTTGACAACTCAATCAATGGCTACGAATGCAGACATCTAACGTTAAGCTTGACACCAAAAAAACCTCAAGCCAAATGCTTTTGGCTGCAATTATGCATTTTACTCAAGTATTATGCTGTCCACAAACTGCACCATAACAGTACAACTATTCATCTCATCTGAACCCTGTCATACACTCACTTTACTACTAGCAAGCCTTTTTCCACAGAAACATCTCCAAGATTTTACTCCATTCCTGAGCTCATCCAGAAGGTTTCTTCCCTGCTCATCTTGGTTTCCTCTCGGAGCTGGATGACTGCTATGCTGCATGACAGTGAATTGGTTTGTTTTGCATGCACAGCTTTGGACTCTGCCTGCTCTCCGGTGGAGTTACACCATCTGTGCTCACAGGATAGAAGCTTCTCAGCAGAGGATTCACTAGAAGTTACCAAACGTGTTCTGGGCACATCCACGGACAATATTGTTAGGATATTCTCCAGCTGGTGGGATAAAGGGCTGGGTTATCAAAAGAAGCTATAGTAAGAACACCTATATATTGCAACAAAACCTCCCTCAGGCTTCACAGCTGCTGCTGTGCTCCATTCCAGTTGTTCAGCTACTCACAGCAGCAGTGAAGACAGTGCTGCAATATACCCTCAGCAAAACATGGCATTTCCATGCCCAATTCCAAGGAGTAACACCTTTCAGCTATCAGCTATCTCCCAAGATAAGAAAAGCAGAGCTACTAAACAGGAACCACCTCTATTTTTTTTTCTTTTTTTAGAAGGTCACAGGCAGGAGGAGAAGAAAAAGTTTGTTTTTTAAACAAATTCAAAATTTGACCAGCTCTCTCATCACAGACGCCCCATAATACACAACTAAGCCATTTTTATCCTATCCACTGATGTAAACATTACTGACTAGCACATCCAAAGTCAACTACCAGAAACTATTCATCACATGGCACCCTAAAACCACTTGAGACTAATGCAAAGTCCTGCTGAAGACACTGCAGCTTAAGCTGCTGCCATCAGTAGACTGTATTCCAAGCACTGGCGAGGCTGCCACAGTAAAATAACTCATTTTAGATAAGTGATAACATTTGTTAAAAAGAAAGAATGAGAACAAGAAAAGAAAGAAAAAGCTTAGCTCCAGTTATTTAGCAAACAATTTAGGTCCCAATACCTTTAATCTCTTGTAAACCAGTTTTGTAAGGGTGGATACTTTCTTTTTTTCTTTTAAAACCAGCAAAAGCAGCAATAGTACTGGACAGTCAATGACTATGAAGATCTGCTCTGTACTATTATTTTAGAAAGCCTAGGTTAAGGGGTTTTTGTTTTGTGTGGCACTTTTTTTTCTTTGTTTTAAATCAAGGACATGCTCTACACAAGTATACCAAACAGGGAATAGGTTGTTTAAAAAAGATATCTCAAATTGCAATATGGAATACATTTCAAATTATTTTCTCCATTTTACTACTCTTTCTTAGCATGCAAATAAGCATCATTCATAGTTTTCCTTTTCCACCAATAAGTGGTGCTGCTATTTTCAACAACAACCTCCAAGGAGAACAAAAAGGCCAGAAGTGGATGGGAATTCAGATATCCAGACTGTTTTGGTATTCTTACCAAAGCATGGTTAGACAATAACTGGGGAACAGTAAATGGTTCAGACAAACCAAACAAGGGTCTCAATCATCTTAGATCGTTCAAGAAAAGTAAGACAAAATTTAAATTCATATTTTGAATAATAAAAGCTTTTTATGACTTCATTTCCTCACATACCCATGCCTCCTAACTCTGATAAAAAACAGACAGCAAATGCATAAGATCCCAATCTTAACAGATGGCTTTATATTTACAGTGCGACAAATATTATTACTGGAAGCATGCCTGGATCGTAATCATAGTTCTCTCCACGAGGTATGGATAAGGGCCCAATAAGCTGCTCAATTATCATTCCATATTCATTCAAATTCCAGTTTTATACACCAGGGAACCAAGTCCAACCTGCAGTCAGGTGATCAGTCAGATCCCTTTGGTCCCCACTAGTCAAACATGGATGACAGCTGCCTTTGGAAGCACTTTTGAAAGGAGGAGACAGATGGCCACATGATTATTGTAAGGCATTCACACATAACAACAGCACAGGAAACGTTCACTGACATCACTGAGATACTATTGATCTAGCCATCCATGACACCAAAGGATTCAGCTGGAGCTGCAAGCGCAACGTTAAGACCCTTGGCCCTGCTGCTCCATCTGCATTGCCCCAAGAACCAAAGCAGAAAGCAGTGCATCACCGGCAGGCAGTTAACCCCACCTCAAGGCAGTCTAGTGAGATGCACTAGGTAGTAATTTCTGCCAGTACCTCTGCTCCATCAATTCTACGTCAGTGGCTTGGTCTGAGCACACCACTTGAGAAGGGCTAAAGCTGGGTCAGGGGAATCCCAGTTGGTCACTCTGCTCCCATCCCATGTTAGGCAAGTCACTTGGAAGCATGTTTGTTATTCAGTAGACGAGGACAGTCTTCAAAGCCCACCTCAGCCCACTGCTCTGAGGTGCTTACTCCTAGGGTTGTAGTTTCAAACATCTTCCCCACTCGTGACAGGGTGCTGCTAGCTTGGGCAAACAACCCCACTCCATTTACCTTGAAGTCCCAGTGCCTCACCTGATAGCATGGTGTACAGACAAAAATATTATTTTCCATGAGAAGCTCAGTCATGAACACCAGGACACATCACAGCAATGCTTCTACTTTACTCTGGAAACTCCTACATTCCTGGGAAAGATTGTCTTTCACTTGCTCTGGAGCAACAGGACTGATTCAGAAACTGCTTTAAAGGTCTGGGAAAGTTAAACACACTGTACCCCAATATTGAAATGGTTGGATTTTTAGTGATGTTATGGCTTAGACATCTTTGCTGCAGTTGTGGTTTTTTAGAAATACTTTTCATGGGTAAATTTAAAGTCTAGCTTCAGTAGGAAGAGGAACAGATTCCATGCATGAAAAAACAATCACAGATTACAGAATCATAGAATGGTTTGGGTTGGAAAGGACCTTAAAGATCATAGAGTTCCAACCCCCTGCCATGGGCAGGGACACCTTCCATTAGACCAGGTTGCTCAATATCACTGTGCAAACTTCCCTGCAAATATCTAATGCATTTATGCAGTTTGCAGACCATTCCACAGCCCTGTTTCCCTTTAGAGAACTGCACTGTGCACCCTCCACGTGTTCTGGGTCCTTAAGACTGAATGTTTCAGTGCCAGCAGTGGGTAGTTTTCTTGTTTCAAAAGACCTGGAAGTTTAATCTTGAAAGAGCAAAAATATTAAATCCTTATCAATCAAGTGTCAGAACAGATCATAAAGGAGACACAGGACTTGCTACGTACTAATGCTGTAAGCACTTGACATGCAACAACTGGAAGATATTGTGTCATACAGCAGCCCATATTTCATAAATTATTCTGCAGTTGGCTTTCTCCTACTTTAAATGATAAAACACCACTTGTTAGATTCAGTCAAAACCTCCTACTACTTCTATTAGCTCACATGGAATGGCTAGTATCTCCACCCCATGCTGTTATATTGTGCAAAATACACAAATTGTTATAACTACTTTATTATACAAGAGCCTTATAGTGCTACAAATACAAGACCCACCTTAAAGATCATATACATTAAAACCCAAGTGCAGAGAGATGACAAGGCTTGCTCATGGTCCCAAAAATCAATTTCAAAGCTGGGCAGATTGCCCAAGTCACTCAATTAAATCATACTACACAGAGACTGAGACTACTGGAGGCCGAGTATGAAACATAATCAATATCCAAGAATGTAGTCTCAAGGATTTTCCCTGTGCATGTTGGAACATAATCGAGCCTCAACATGAGCCGGTGCTTAAGAACTTTTTCCCCCAGTGTAACTGTAGCCAGCCCCAGACTGGACAGATTTACTAGATTCTGGGCTGACAGGTGTGATCAACAGATTTACCAGCTCCCTCTTCAACAAGCATCTTGGCTGGAAATGTGCCTGAAGAATAACCCCTTTGGGTTAGTGGCAAACTGTTAAAAAATGAGGCAGAAGAACTTGATTTCCTCTCATGCTTACACCACTGGGAGTCAGGAGTACCTCAAATGAAATAGCGGAGCTCTACTACTGAAAGGTTGGCTGGATATTTCCATGTCTGAAATAAAGATGTGCAATGTTTTCCATAATGTAAGATTTTTCATTCTAAAATGACTCAGATGAAAACAATGACCTCACTGGCTGGCTGGATGTAACACAATGACACATTGGTCCAGTCTCAAACCTATTTCCTCCCTCCTTCAGTCTCCACTCATACAGCCATATCCCCTTGAGAGCAGTAAAAGGAGGAAAGAAAAAAAAATAAGATATCTCATTCAGATACCCCTTGTCCTCAATTTTGCCAGTCATACATTTAAACCATATGGAAGTCTAGAGTAAGAAATCCACTGTCTGGCTTCCACAACATAGTTATCAAGCTTATTGGCTATTTTACTGTAATATATAAGCGTATATAAGTGTAGAGAGGGATGGCAGGAGCAGTACTTTGAGCAAAAATCAAAATGCCAGCACAATATCACAGAGGCATATATTCGGCATTCCTCGTAAAGCCCAAGATGTCTTGAGACATAGGTATCAGGCAAGAAGCTTTTTATTAAAGAAGTTGCTAGTTATGATGGTTAAAAGAAAGCATGAAAATACAAACTAAAGTACAGAAAACCCCCCAAAAAATGTAATGGCAACTCCAAAAAGACAATTCACTTGCTTGAAGTTCTTTCCTGATCAGAAAACTTTAGGAATTGTAAGCACAAAGCTACAAAAACAAAAATTAGTATCTTCAAGGGAAAAAAACCCAAACAACTTCAGATACATGGCCATGATTTTGGAGAAACTAGCTAGACCTATAACACCATAGGAGCACAGTGAAATCCTCAGATCTTCTACTACCTTTTATTTTCTTGTTAGGAACTCTTTTTCCATAATGGAGGAAATAAAGCAAGGTAGCAAAATATTTTTATCTATTTCTTAATGTAACTTACATAAATTAGTATTTGATACATAACTCTGATACATAAATTAGTATTTGATACATAAATCTGATACATAAATTAATATTTGATACATAAATTTGTCCAAACATCCAAATGTGTCCCAAAGTGTGTTAATAAATTAGTATTTGATACATAAATTTATCCAAATGTGTCCCAAAGGGTGTTAATAAGCTCTCCTTTGTGTTAACTAAGAACATATTCTACACATGCAGCCTTGCCTGAGAAAAAATTACTATACCTCATTACTTAATTAGTATACAACACTACCAATTAACCAAGGAGCCTGCTCATGTTACTCTCCATTATTACTCTGATAGCAGAGAATTAAGAAAATTAATCAGATGATGTTTTAATTTGATGGTTTACTGGCAGTGCAAGCTCTGATGCAATTTCATGGAGCCTATAATTCCTTTTTCATTATTGGTTACATTAAGCTCAACAAAAAATGTAAATTAATGCCTCTTCAAAGTAATTTGGAGAAGGCTGTTGGTTAAAAATTAGTAGTAAAATCATGCTATGTGTAAATGGATATAAGGGGATTCCTGATATTTTATTAGAGAGCACAGATCTCATTAACCAAAGAATTTTCTCCTCAATAAATCTTTACCTCAGTAAATCTTTAAATACATGACACCAGGCACTTATTATTCTTCCTGGTTAAAAAAAAAATCTAAAAATATCATTCTGTATTAGTCTGAGCTCCCACAGCACAAATTGAAATTACTGAACAAAAGTCATTCCTTCCTTTACACATGTTCTTGTGGACCACAAACACCTTGAAAAAAAACTGATGCAGAGGACGTTGCTGGCATCCCAGATTTAATTTTTCCTCACCTGAGTCAGGCTTGGTACTACTCTGAATCACAAGATAGTTTGATTTTTCTGAGATGTCTCCAATGAGATGGTTGTACAACACAATATAATCTTGTTTTATAGCAGGTTCAGATTAACTCATCCTTGAGGATGTGGGACAGTAGACCTGTAGGTAGCTGCCTGCTGATGGGGTGCTGTAACTTGACCGAGTTGAAGTAAAATCTGTGTGAAAGGGTGCTTCTTAGTATGAAAGTCTAACTCTTGTATAGTAGCTGCCCTTATTTAATAACCATGCCTTTATCACGAAAGCGGCAGAGGAAAAAAAAATTTACAGAACTCACCTTTGAATTTAAAACTCCAAGGGAGTAACTATGTTTAGCCAAGTTACAACTACAAAGAGAGTCAGAACCTTCAAATTTCCTGGATTTGTGTCTTGAAATTTTCTAACTGTGCTACTGCAACAAGACTAGCTTCATCACAAAAAAACCCACATTTGTTTCCAGATACTCTCTCCTCCCCAGTATTAGCAAAGTAGCATCCCTGAGTTAAAAGGCACTCTTCCAAGAGTAGAAAAGCCACTTTCAGGAACCACAGGCTTATTCCACCTCTAAGATGATGGTATGAATTTGGGCATGTGTCCTAACCTCAGAGAAAACACAGAAAATACAATCAACCTCACTGGAGTGTTTTGAAAATAAATTTTTAACAATTGTTTTAGTGGTATATTGAAAAATAGCTTTTTTCCATATTACTATCAAATAACACTTCCCTTATCTCACGTGACTGTTTTACTCACTTTAAAAACAATAATAATCTTTGAAGCCTGCAATTATTTCTTTTCTATTTTTTTCACCGCTTAGTGTATCTTTCTGCTAAACATTTTGTAGACCATCTCAAGAAGGAAGATGAAAAGAGAAAACATAAACCACATTAAATAAACTATACTATTATATATTATATATTTGCCATTAAGTTTACTGGGATAATGTTATTCCCTGTGTCTTAAACATTGGAGATTCCTTAATAGCTCAAGAATTCCAGAAAAGGGCTGACAGCCCCACAGCATGAATTAAATCTAGTAACTGTAAGGCTCAGGGAAATAGATCCTTTCCAGTTTTTCACACTGGGTTCTAGGCTTACAAATCAATGAACAGGTTGAATTCTTACTGAAGTCAAGAGCAGCGGAAAGTACATCACTTCCATAGAGGGGGCTCTGCATTCTGCAAAACTATGTCCTGTAAACTCAGTTTTATAGATCTTTGTCTGTTTTCAATCTGTTACAGAAGTGGTAACAGGTAACAGTCATTACTTACCCATGTTATTTATCTTGAGAGAGAGGAGCTTACTAGCTCAGTCACTACATACTCACTTGGGTTTTTATCTTCCCTCAGCTACTGAACTCAATGGTTACACTCTTAAAGCATATTCTAAATGCAGTCAGCTCTAAGTTTTCTTTACCATCATATTGTCTCTTTTGAAGGCCCTAAAGACACTGGGTTATTTCAGCATGGCTCAGCAGCTATTTCAACTCAGATCAATGAAGTCTTACCACAAATGGGTACTTTTTCTCAGAAAACCTTGGTTCTTCCCTTCATTCTCATTCCCAGAGCAATTTATTTCATTGCTTGAGCACACACAACCTCTTCATACAACCACCACATCTTTGTGCCTTGTATTATCATGTACGAGGCACATCTGCAATCACTTCCACCAAGCTCTCTTGCCAAAATCTGGAGATGCATCCTGTCTCTTCCTTCTTCCTTTCACCCTTTACTGAAATCTTCATAACTATCTTCAACAGACGATAGTAATGATTTACATAAATTTGCTTTTCCACATCACAAATCACAGCTACAGATGCCTGCTCTGAATCTATAAATAACTGAATTGCAGCCAAAAGCTAGCTTCCCAGCCCACAGAGATGCCTGACAAGCTTCACGGGTATGTGGTACAGTATTTTATGTCTGTGAGGGACACCTCGTACCCATGGCAGACCTCCACCACTCAAGTCTTGCTCACCTTGTGCCACCCCTATTTTTCCCTAGTTGGCTGAATCCTGAACATAAAACATTCTAAACGTGAGCCAGAGACAAACCTAACAGCTGAAGACAGACAGTCCCACAGGAAACATTCTCTTAATCATAAAACTTGGACAAAATGACAAGACAGCCACAACTGCTAGTTCCAGGTGAAGAGGCTCTCCGGGATGCCCAGTCCCAGCCCAGGCAGCACAGCTGCCTCCTCCCTCCATATCCCTTCCCAGCAAGGCAGGCCAGGCGGCCTTTTAAAACAGTGTTTCCTCATGCTCTTGAAAGATCCATATTGCCAGCTTCTTCGCTGGGAAAAACACTCACTGCAGAAGTATGATACCATTTGGTGCGCTAACTTAATTTTATTATATTGATTTATACTTTCCCTTTAATTAAAGAGTACCAGGAAAACATTTGGTTTTGATTTGGATCCTCAAACCCACTGAGACCCGTTTCAGCCAGCTCCTCAGCACAGGTCCAGCCAGCCCTGTCTGCGTCTCCACAATGAATTACTTCCGCGAACGCGCAGGACCAAAGTCTCCCCGAATCCTCGCCCCTAATTCCCGACATCTGTTCTGCGTCCAGGCCGGGGACCCGCCAGCGCCTGCTGTCAGCGTGGCCACAGATGAATAAACACACCAGCGCCCGTGTCAGGCTGCCGTGTGATTTCAGCTGAGAACTCCGGACATGGAGCACGGTTCTCATTTAAAGCATTCGTAACGTCGAGGAAACACCTGTTAAGAAACTATCCAAAATAAATTTACCACGAGTCTTTTAAGAAAGACAAAAACCTGTGACTGACAGCAGCAATACAAGATCCGACAGCAGCAGAATTCAAAGCCCCACTACAAACCTTGACCTACTAAATACATAAACAGCACTATTTTTCATTTCAGGGTAACACTTACTATTTCATTTCTCATCTTCCACTTAAAATAGATGCTCTTCACACTGAAAGACTGAAGTTCGACCTATTTTGACTTGGTTTGTTTTCTTTTGCATGCAAAAATCATACAATGCCATGATGTGTGTAGTTTTAAACACAGCACTCGTACAGTTCTTCTTTAAAATCCCGGCAGCAGCATATCAGCATGAGCAGTTTTAAAGCAGTTTCTCTGCCTGGCTAGTGAAAAAGGTGGATGGTGATATTCTGCTTAAAGCCTGCAAGGTACAGTAAATGAAAACCAGTAATTTTAGAATTAATGTTAAAATGGTAAAAGTACTGAGATTCTCTAAAGTCATATCAGTGACACTGAAAGCAAACGCCAAAGTCTTTCAAGCCTTCGAGTATCAGAGATAACTGGCATTTTTAAAAAGCTTGCCAGCAATCTTTTCATTTAAACCACTGGTTTCCGCCTTTAGGGACCCTGGAGGTTTACCTAGGCTCATGGAGGGGACCTCCCCCTCCTCCCTGCATACACATCTGACTAGTGATCACACTGCATGCTACTTACTACAGGTTATGGTATTTTTCAAGAACACTAAAAACCTTGGAGAATGGGCCACACTGATGTTCAAGTAGAACTAGATCAAATATTTGCAATATTTTGCATTTCCCAGTTCCTTTCTATCCAGGGCTCTCCAGCAAGAACTATGCTGCTTACTAATCTGAGCCCTGCACCATGCCTGTGAGATAGGGAATTTCATTTATCATACTGTGAAGTATGGAAAACCAACATTCATAGCAATTAAGGCAGCTTTCCTTACATCACACAGCAGTTTTGGGCCAAGGGCAAGTGAAGCCAGCTCCACCAGAAATTCCTTGGGAGGCAGAATGCCAGGGGCACAAAGTACCTGCAAAGGGGCACCAACCATCCTGTTTCACTGCCTACACCAGAGGAGAACAAGAAAACTCTGGGCATGGCATGGCAGACTGCAGAATCTATTTGCCTGAGTCAAACAGACCCTCACCAGATAACCTCTGTTTACACAGATTTCCAAATTCTGCTTGGTCCAACTTGATTGAGCCCTTTATGAGAGCTTCAGAAACAGTGGGGAAGGTCCTCGCACAAGACAGTAACCAGTTGGGTAACACAAAGCCAATGGCAGGACTACAAATGCAGTGTTCTTAATGGAGAGAGCTCATCAGGGGATTCCTACAGACGTCTGTGCTACGATTTGTGCCAACTAAGATATTCACAGATGGTCTAAGAAAGGGGTGAATAGCAAAGCAACAGTTTGAGAGGATGCCATCTCCCTCAGAAAGTATATAAAACAATAAAAACTAACCAGAAATAATGGCAAAAGGACTTTCTGTGCAATAAAATAAATGATTTAAGTGAAAAATTACATAGACACGGGGAAAGTGATAGTAGCAATAGTCAGCAGAAGGCCTAAGGATGCAATCCTGTTACCCAGCAGTCCAAAAAACCAAATTGAATGTTAGGACTTATTAGGAACAGGATAGAGGAAACCTTAAGTATAAAAAGAAACTGTGCTTCATCTACATGTTCCCTTCATTCCAAAAAGCACACTGGAGAATTAGAAAAGGTTGAGAGGAAAGGCAACAAAAATGATCAGAGTATGCCGTAGCTTCAAGAGTAATGACCAATGCAATGACTTTTCTTTTTAGGAACACGGAGAAAAAAAGACAATATAAAGGCCTGTAAAGACAAGAATGGCAGAAAGCAGATAAACAGAATAATTGCTCCTTCCTTTTTCCAGTACAAGGACTGGGGACACCAGATCAGACGGCCAGTGGCAGGTTCAAACCACTTCGAGATAATTTACTTTCACACATATAGTGCCGGATTCCTGCAACTTGTTGTGGACCAGAGAGCAATCACATTACTTGAAAACCTAACTTGAAAATCACACTGCTTCATGGGAGAAGATACAAAGGTATTGTTTCTGGGTGTTGAAATCCCCCAGCTGTTTAGAGCTGGGAGACCACACAACAGAAGTACCATTATGTCCTTTTCTATTGTTATAGTCTTCCTAATCATCTGCCACAGGGCATTGTCACAGGCAAGACAATAGGTCAGACACCTATACTGGGACCAAATATGCATTATTTGGATTGCATCATCTGGAAGCTGCAGGTAAAGGAGATACTGAGAATGCCAGGGAGAACAGGTTTTTTCCTCTATCACAAAATGAAATCAGTTGGGCAAGACTGAGAGGCTACATAACAGTGAGAGGCCCAATCCTGTTGATACTGCACTGACCCCTACCCATCTTCTTACTCTTAATCCCCCAGATCTCTCCTGCTTCCTCTGCATTCTAGAATCCACTCTTCCATTTTTTCTCACACTCCTTTTTGTAGCCTTACAATTTTGCATTCGTCCTTCCCATGGTGACACTCAGTGAGACTCAGCCCGCGGGAGACCCTGACTTGATAAGAAGAACACAGTTCATAGCTGTCTGGGGCAGTCACCAGCCATTAGCAGGGATGCTGGTTTTTAAAGGCAGATGCTGATAAAAATCACCTGATCCATTTCTTCCAACCCACCAAGCATGCATAAGGTCTTCTGCACGGGTACCTAATTCATTCTAGTGGATAACGCTGTTGTGTCAAAACGGTGATCACGTGGCATAATTACACACTACTCCTTTCTCCCTCACTTTCAGAGGGGGGAAACTAAGACCTATGCACGTAAGAGTTGGGATTTGACTAATTCTTCTCCCACTGAGGCAAGGTAGCTGCTAGTCTCAGTGGTACTCGAATCCAAGACCTCTTCAAAGCTTTTAGTTTTGCTTAACAGACAATTAAAGCAAACTAAACTGTTGATAAAGCAATGTGCATTTCCATCAAGAAGTGAAAGGCAGACAGGTAACTCGACACAGAGGCGTGTAATGTGTAGAGCTCCTTAAAGAACATTTTAGCAGAGGAAAACCAACAGCAGAGTGTCAGGCCCTAGGGTTCAGCTCCTTCAAAAGTGACAAGCTTTCAAGCTCACATAACCCCACATTGTGGCCAGCTTGTGCCTTCCTATTGAATTTACACTGAAAAGCAAGGCTTGACAATCCCTCCCAGGGAATTATTCCCTTTTCCAAGGCACAGAGTGAGCACAACTACAGAGATACAGTCTGGGGTAAATATCCAAGAGTATCATTATATCATCTCCTCCTTACAAACACACGTTCCAGCATGTCTGGGCCCAGTCTGATATGAAAAGGGGTGGCTTGGAACACATCCTGAGCCCCCAGTTCAAAACCTGAAGTGCCTTCCCCTCCTCCTCTGGGGACAGCCACATACACACAGAGGAAGAGAAGGATGCTGAGAATCTGGGCTGAACAGGAAAACGTTCACAAAACAAATTCCACAGCCATACATAATTGAGTAATCCAGATTTTGGCTTACTCAAGTTTATGAGAACCAAAATAGCATTTTAAAATGCTTATTTTTTGCTCTCCTTTAAGTTTAATTAAGCTTGCCTTAGGCTCACAAACCTATCACGTTTGAGACTTAAGATAACTGACCTGGAGAGTTTTCCTACCTGTTCTGCCCTTAAGTATGCCCCAAGGTCATTCACTGTCCTCTCCTGTGTTATACAGGCTTGATAGCAACATGGAAATCATATCAGAGGAAAAGATATTTTTCTTTTAACTAGCTGATAAACATTAGCCACACCAAATAGTTTCAACCTCGCTTGTAGACTCAACGGGTTCTCTTGCAAGGCTTAAGAAGAGGTGAGACAGAAGTATTTACTTGTATGTTGTGCTCCCCTGTTTCTCAGCTTTGAAATCGCGGCTTTCTGAAAGGGCTCCCATGCAGTAAGCCCATTTGCTACAGGCAGCAGAAACATTATCAAAGACCTCATTACAGTTGTCAAAATCTGGAGCTATTCTGCAACTGACAGGAAAAGTGTGGGTTTGCAACACGAACAAATGCATCCAATAGCTTCTTGAGTCTCCAAACAGGCCAGGAATTTGCCAGGAAAAAATAATCCAGAATATTTATGTTAAATCTCTCCTTTCCCCTTTACAAAAAAACCCCTTAAATCAGTAGGGAAGTATTGTTGAAGCAGAAAAGATTGCAACAAGGTAGCACCATGCTAACAAAGTAATTCTGCTTTTGCACAGGCAAAAAAGGATTATCAACCTGTGTAGCAGAAAAAAAAATACACAGATACAGCTCTGAAGTAAAGTATTTCAAAAAAGGAAGACTCTAAAGCTTTTATTTTTGTGCTGTTATTACATTCTAGATCATTCACAAAACAGTTCAGAAAAAAAACCCAACAAAGGCAGTGGAGTGTGGAAAGGAGGATATAGCTAGAGGAAGATTTAGTGCCAATTCCCTGCTAATGGTGCAGATTCATTCAGATGGGATACAGTCCTAAAGCTCCAGGGATTCACACATCCCTGCCTCAATTCAAGGCACTAATAACCAATCAGTAGTTTAGATAAGACTCTATAAATATTTAAAATTTTTAATCTTTTGAGTGCCAAGAATAACATTTCCCATCATGGCCTTGCCTTTCCCACAGCAACAATGATGAGATTTCTCATCTGGCATTGCTGGCACCAGCACAATGTCAGGTGGCTTCAGTAGTGGCAGTCAATTAGCTTAAAAACTTACATCTAATTGATCCATTTCCTGCTCTGATAAACAATTGTAAACAAATACTTGTCTTCAAAGGAGGAGCTTTGTTCACAAATTAAAATAGGAAAGGGGCCATCTGAATCATACTAACCATAGCTGTGTCAGGGGGTTTATAACAAACACTATTTTTAGGGCTCTAAATGAGTGATGTGACATTAAATACAATGAGCCAAATTCTTCTGCAGTTTAATGTGACAGTGGTGCTTCCTCACACAACAATCTTTGCTTTTTCTTTTTTTAACCTCTTCTATGTTACTGAACGCAGCCTGTGTGCATGTTTACATTATTTTGATTTTCCTAACCCGTATTTAGCCTTTCTACTTTATGCTCAGTTTTGGCACAGGAAGCTCCTTTCCCCCTTCACTTCTGCTTTAGTCAGGTTCAGTGGCTGACTCCCGTGTCTCAGCAGAACAACAGCCCTAGCAGAAAAACAACAGCCAAATCACATCTGGTTCTGTTTGCAATTCCCATTACAGACAGACACTCGTAAGCATACATCTTGTGGTCCTCTTCCAAACCTTTCGAAATGTATGCAGGGAAGAATTTCCCTGTATGCTTTAGGCTCTTATGCTGATTTGAAAGAGGCCGCAAGATAGTCACTTATAGGATGTAAACTCCTCCACAACCTCTAGCGAGAAGCCATGCTACTAGCTACACTTTCCCCTGTCCATTCCCCCTCATCTGTAATTTTGCCTCCTCATCTACAGGGTGGAAATTGTGATACAATGATCACAAAGATATTGGCTTGCTTCTCTAAATTATTTCTGATCCAAGGATTAAGCATGCTACATAAATGCTTAACTATTTTGGCCACTAATATATTCTGCTCTGGCAGAGAGCCAGAAATTCTTAAATTTAGGGGATTAAAATTGCTACTGTCATTTCATTAGCAAAAGCATTTGTTAAAGCAATTAGGAGAGAACAGTTTGTTGTATTTTTAATATATCTTAAGTTCAGGAGTTCAAGCCTCCTTTGATTAAAATACACAATTCACACATCACTTGAGCAAAAGATCAGGATTGATTTCCACACACTGTCAACTTTGACAGATTCAGGGTGTTTCCACACCCAGTTGCCTTAACGTGGTTATATACAGTCCAAGATAGCTGCTATTATGCCAATGAAGTCTCTGAAAATGATCCTAACCCCATATATTGACTATGCATTTTCCGGTATTAAGTGCCTTCTGCTAATTTTCCCATTTAGACATCCTATGTTTTACCTGACAGAGGCAGAAAAAACCCCACTGCATCGTATTTACTAACCTGAGAGCTTAAGTATGATAGTCCAGAACTAACACTTCCTGAAACTCCAGCCTCTAGACATTGAATACTTTTAACTCTGGACAACTAAAACAAAATAGCTGCTTACAAAAGAAGTGATTCTCTGCAAAGCGGATTGAAAACAGCAGAATAAAGAAAAAGATGTATATTTATATCTTTATATGTCCACCTATAGAACCAACTATGAAACAGAACTGGTCATAAGAAGAGAAAGCACTGAAAATAAGCAAAAAAAACCCCATTAAAATAATTAGCAAATATCAATAAACTCCAGGAAAATAATCTAGTAACACAACTCAGTGCCTTTCCCTTGACTGACAGCCAAGTGTGAATGAGAGGACAGATCTCGGGATCAGGTCAGGAGAAGGTAGGATAGGATCACCATGTCACTACTATTACAATAGTAATGCTTCTTAGAGAACAACCAGGAAAGTGTAATGTGGGAGAACACACATACTGAAAGGAACCAGAAAATTAAAGGGAAGCAAATCTGGAGCTCTCCAAAGCTAAAACAAATATGAAATGTCCAGAAAGCAGCTGCTTTCACCTCCTTCAGAGACATCACTGCTCTCAATCCCTGGGAAAGCTTCTGCTGTTGAAATCACCTCAGTCTTCAGTTCAGTCCTACTGACAGAAGCCAGGTTTTCTTAAGGTTTTCCTTACTTGGGACAACTCCAGTGCTCACTTGGATGTCAGCTTGACCCTGGTAGGCTTCCCTGTTAGGCTTGTTTACAACACAGCTATCACAGTGTTGTACAGAAAGGCTCGAACAAGATTAATTTAGTACATTCCAGCAGGAGAAGCTGATCAACTAAGTGTTGACCAACAACCCCCTTATTTTCCATGTACCTTAGCATAGTTTCCAGGAGGATCTGTTCCATGATCTTGCTGGGCACAGAGGAGAGACCAACCAGCCTGTAGCTCCCTGAGTCTTCCTTATTTCCCTTTTTTAAAAATGGGGTTAGGTTTCCCCTTTTCCAGTCAGTGGCTTCATCCACCAGAACCCTCAAGATCCACAGATGCATCTCATCAGGTCCCATGGACTTGTGCACCTTCAGGTTCCTTAGATGGTCTAGAACCTGATCTTCTCCTATAGTGGGCGGTTCTTCATTCTTCCATTACCTGCTTTTACCTTCTATGACTTGAGTGTGTGGCTTGAGCACTTGCCAATGAAGACTGAAGCAAAGAAGTCATTGAGTACCTCAGCCTTCTCCACATCTGGGGTAACCAGGTCTCCTCTTTCCTTCCAGAGAGGGCCCACATTATCTCTGGTCTTGCTTTTATCACTGACATACCTACAGAAGCTCTTCTTGTCACTCTTGATATCCTTGGCCATATTTAATTCTATCAGGGCTTTAGCTTTCCTAACCTGATCCCTGGCTTCACAGACAGTGTCTCTCTATTGTCCCCAGGCTACCTGTCCTTGCTTCCACCCTCTCTAGGCTTCCTTTTGTGTTTGTGTTTGTCCAGGAGCTCCTTGTTCATCTGTGCAGGCCTCCTCGTTGTTGAGATGCATTGCTCCTGAGCTTGGAGGAGGTAATTCTTGGGCCCCTCTCTTCCCTCCAGGGCTTTATCCCATGCTACTCTACCCATCAGATCCCTGAGGACACCAAAGTCTGCTCTCCTGAAATCCAGGGCAGTGAGTTTGCTGTGCACCCTCCTTGCTGCCCTAAAGATCTTGGACTCCACCATCTCATGGTCACTGCAGCCCAGGCTGCCCTTGAGTTCCACATTCCCCACCAGCCCTTCCTTGTTGGTGAGCACAAGGTCCAGCATAGCAGTCCAATTAGACACAATCGGTGAAATCAAAGAATAGTGGAAAGTCACACAGCTGCATTCTGTTCAAACTGGGGTACCTTTTGCTGTTCCCATTCTTGGATCACCACTTTGGCTTTTACATAACAGACACAGTGAGACGGAAAAATTTCCTAATGTAGGATTAAAGTTAATTTGTGTGCAGTTAAAGCAGAAAACGTGTTCTATTTTGATTGTAACGATAAAGACTGAAATTTAAAAACACTGCCTAGGATACATAGAAGAATTACAGTACAGAAAAATAATTAATCTTAGTAACCCAGAGGGGAAAAATTAAAATGAAACAATAAAATAAATTAACACAGGTGATCAAATAACTGGAAGTACTGCATAAAAGAACTGGTCTAGAAGGATATTTATAAATTGCTCCCCTTTCTCAGAGGGCAACCAAATACCATGCTTTTGAAAGAAATGAAAAAGGAGTCAGATGCTGAAACAGATGTATTATGAAAAGAGCTAACTAACAAACTCCTCATCTATAGTTTAACGGAATAGAAGGAAGTGAATTATAGGTATTAAGAACACAAAACCAGAAGTTCCGTATAAAAGCCAGATAAACTGCTGGATAGCTGGACAGAAGGGCTGGAGGAGTTCTAGGCAAGCCTGGATGCTTCCTGGTACAAAGATCCTGTGGAGCGATATCAGCGAGGCTAAGAGCCCACAGAGCTTGAAAGGCCAACAAAGGAAGAGGGGTTAGAGAGGCAATTAAACTAATGCAAACACAAAAAGCCCCAAGACCACACAGGATTTCAGTAGAGCTTTACAGTAGAAGACCTGGCATACAAAGTACACAATCTCTACCCACTGTATCTGACCTATCGAGAAAGTGCAGAGCATCCCAAAGCCAGAAGTGAGGCCAGTTTAGCAGCGCAAAAATAAACAGACTTTTACAAGCCCCACACAGACCAATCTTGTCTCCAAGGGGAAAAAAAACCCCAAACCTCTAAAAAAAAAAAAAAAAAANAAAAAAAAAAAAAAGTCCTCCCCAAAAGAGCAATAGCCATCCTTCCTCAGTCTATATGGTTAAAGTAACAAGGCTTCCTATGGAACAAACTGTTGAAGCTCAGGCATGGGGAGCCAGGACCTACATAAGCATGGACATGAACTGGTAGCAAGGCACGTGCAGTATGGTACTAAATATAGCAACACATCCAGTCTACTTCCAGACTGGTGCTGGCTTCTAATCCTACGCTACACTGTTGAACCCACAGCTGTTCTACCCAACAGTATGCACAGAGAGTCATTAAGGACATTGCACAAACCACAGCAATGACAACAAGGGGTTGCTACCTGTCAAAGGCTTCTTGATGCTTACAGAGTGACCTTTTCTGAAAAACTCTGTTCTTGAAGATGAGGTTTAGAAACAACAAAGATTTGCATAACTACACTAGACACCCACCATCTCCACCCCTCGAAATTAGCAGGGTGAACTCCAGGACAGCTTAACTACAAAGAGAAGGTAGACACGGGTGTCCTCGATTTCCTCTTATGTTATTCACTTTAAATGAATTCCTGTTCAAAAAAAACCCCAAACCAAGGACAACTCATCCCCTCAAAAAACCCAGTTCCAGTATAACAGAATGTACAACTAGGGAAATAGAACATAAGCTCGTGCTTTAGTCACATAATCTGATAATAATCATGTTACACACTTTGACTTGTATTATGAAAAGTACAAATAAATTTTAGTAACACATTAAATTGTAAGGTTTCCAGTTCTACTATAAGTTTAAGCACAAGGCTGAAAGAATCTGTAATTAAACAGCACCAAGACAGACTAGAGTTTGTGTGATCTCAACTAATCAAGTACGTCCTGCTCCTAACCTCAGTCAGCTCTATTAAATTAGTTTTTCTCTTATTATTTTGAAAAGTTTTGTAGGATTAAAAAAGGACAATATTTTTCTTGGCTATGCACAACAGCAGTTGCTAACAAGAAAGGATTGCTAAAAATTGCTCTTCTGATTTTGTATAAATCAAGAGAATTACCAAAAAGCATTCTAGACATCACTCAAAAGGGAATAATCAAATTCTGCTCTAACAGCAAATAAACCCCGAAGAACAATTGTGGCTCCTCAGAGCTTTCTTTAGAAAGACAGGATAACAATACCTTCCAAAAGGCAATTGCCTGGCACAACTTGGATTACTGCCTCCTGGGAGTCTTGCTGACCATGACAATTTTGAAGCAGAGGTTGAGCAATAGGATATAACATATGTATGCATTTCATTGTTTATTCCCATCCCCAAGTATCTGAGTTGATGCAAAAAGAGAATTACTAGGGAAACAGGGAAATACACAGCCTTCACATGCAGGATTTGTTAAAGAGAAGAGAAGAGAAATGTCTTGCATCTACTAAATCTAGAGACCTCACTCCTGTCATCACACTACCTGGACAACCAACGCACAGGAGAAAGAATGGAGAACCCTAAGCCAACACTTCTGACGTGATAAAACATTAAAAATGAATACCGAGGATATAATAATATAAAATGCCAAATTAACTTATCTGTAACTGAAAATTTATGAAAGACTAATGGGAACTAGTCTTGCCGGTCACTGAACTCACATGGGCACAAAGTGTCATTTCAAATACACATTCCAAAAGCTTTCTCTAAGAGCTGCAGAGTGCTCTGCTCTGACTCCTCTGGCTCCTCCTGCACCACTTCAAGTGCAGGCATTTTCTGGCTTTTTTTCAAAATTAATTTACTGTCAGTTCATCACCTCTTGAAAATGTTAATCTCCTCCTTCCAAAGCAATTAGTTCTTTTCTCCTTTGCTCTGCTATTTCTACTGTTACTGGAAAGCTGTCCTGGAATTTCCTCACCCTAGAAAGCAGCTCTTCACAAATACTTTTCAGCTGAAGTGTACAGAGGGTTTGTTGAGATCCCTTTGCATTGACACTGTCCTTTAGCATTAATAATATTTTTCCTTATTTGTTGTCCCATCTCCAGATATATATCAATTTTAAGTAGAATTGAGAATAGTAGAACTATATTTTAAGTAGCGTTTCCCCTGCTATGTTTGCTTTCTGGCAACGTACAAGGCAAATTCTCTTCTGCCTTCCCTAAGCATTTGAGTAGTAACCCTTTGCAGTCTTCGAATTAACTTTTCTTTCATGAAACTGTTCAGAACCATGAACAGTATTATAATCCAAAAAGAGTTGATCCTTCTGGAAAACCTTTTGCTCTGATTTTTCAAACTTTGCCTTAACTGGGTGATGACAGCATCAGATGTGACATTTTCATTAATCCAAAGGCAAGAGGCTTAGAGAGTTTATCATAAAAGAAATAAAGGAAAAAATCTGTAGCAAAAGCAATTGTGTCCTTTCATGGAGATCTACAGTTCCAAAAGCAGCTTTACTCCTTGTATTCCCCATCACGTCGATTGAAAACCACCAAGAGCACCAATTCCACAGAAAGGTTAAAGAGAAAGCTAGTGGTGATGTTCAGAAGATGGGTGCATTGGGTATTAGCATCAGGTTGAGATCTCACAGGGAAGATTAGAGAGGAAACATTCAGAGGCTCAGCAAACACCAACCTGCTAGACTGGTGGAAAACCAAGACCACCCTTCTCTGTGGATGCAGTGCAGATAGAACCACTAGTTGCACTCTTAGCTTAACTACGAAACAAAATCTCCAGTGAAAGGTGTTACGTAAAAGGCAGAGTGAAAATCCAGTCCATCCAGACGCATAAATGTAACAGTAGAGCTCTTTTAGCTACTAACTGGAATATTCTTGATTGACACCACCTGGAACTTTCCACCTTGACAGCCATATAGCTGTCAACTGTATCACGATGTAAATGGAAATGAAGCTTAAGTAATAGTCCTGGATGTGAACTCAGCACCATAAGAGGAGCCGAGAACACAAGCGGCATCCTGGCACATTGCAAATACTTCAAGGTGTCCAAAACCAGAATGAGTTCACCACCAGCCAGCCTCATGTTTCCCATTGCTAATCACCCTTGGCAGGACAAAAGAAAGGACAAGGAGATGCTAGAAGTCAAGGAGAGAGCAGGTTTAAAAGTGGAAATCCCTGCTGCAGAGCCTGAAGAATGCATTGCAACAAGATCTCTTTGAAGCCAACAACCTACTGAACCATGGAGGAACCCTCCTCCCCTCACTGACTCTTCCGGTATGAGACCATGCAGCAAGAGCAAACCCTCCGATTTCCTGCTGGAATGCACTGCGGGATCAGAGGGGGGGCAGCTCCTTCCATTTGCAGCTCCATGACTACTTTCTACAACTACCCACTTGCTTTCATGGCAGCACAGTGTTAGGAAAATATTTCATATATATTTAGCTTTCTTTTATTGTAGCTTAGCAGCTGGATTCAAAGAGAGACAACCCTGTGTGATCAAGCTGACCTGCGTGTGGATCAGTAACACATGCTCTACCAACATGACAAAAAAAGGGCAAGTCAGGGACAGCTTTTATGGTATAAATCCTCATGGATCAGGGCATAAGGTGCTCCACACTGCCATCCAGATTACTATGCTTCATTAGCAGCTTTTCATGTTTCAGTCAATCCCTGATGGCATAATTCCTGGTTTTTTTGAAAAATTGTACTACTACATGTAACCTGAGAGAAGACAGAGGACCAGCTGGATTAGTGACCTGATACAGCAACAATTTGTATGGCTTGGCTTGCTATAAATCCTGTTTAAAGACTATCCTCTTGCTTAAAGCTGGACAGTCAGTGACCCTCAGCCTGCTTGGCCTCTTATGGAAGTAAGCAGAGCAAACCGCTTCCGAGTAAACCAAATCCCTGCCTCCTGACAAGACACGCCTTCGCTTGGCAGGGCTGAGAAGGGCAGTGAAGAACATGGCTGTGCTTTAGGTGGAAATTTAATCTGTGCTGGGGATATTACCAACTGTGGAAACATTTGACTTAAAGAGTTATGTGTTTCCATATATTAACATACTTCCCACACTTGCTCACATCTGCCCAAATAAGCTATGAAATAAATATTTTCCATGCTGTAAATATAGCACATATTTCTAATGCTCAGTGATACATCACTTAATCAATCCAGAACAGTGTAAGGCAGCTTTTGCAACTAAGCCTTTCATGGTACAGCTCAGCAGGCAAGTAAACAAGGTTAAAAAAATTTTGCAGTTTACTTCCCTTTCAGGTCGCATTTTTGTACATAGAATTTGTTTCATTTTAAAAAAAATAAGCAGTATCAACACCTTAATAGAGTAACAAGCAGCACACTCCTCTTCTAAAGGAACACCTGCGACTAGAAGAACTCATCTGCTTGTTCAATATTGGCTGAACATCTGATGCACAGAATTAACGAGATTAGCAAATACTAGTATGAAATATGACTCACAAAGCAATTGACTTTTCCATTTAATTACGCTGTGTTTTAAAGATCTTGATTTATCCCACTAAATAATGATTTTTGCCATCCTAGGAATCCAATCAATGCTATATGCACCCTCCTTTGCTTCTGATAGATTATTATCTCAGAGATATTTTGTTTAGTGAATTTTTAACAAAGATATGCTTTCTCCAAAGTGTTTAATTACGTTTTCATCAAACCCCACAATCTGTGGGTTTTCTTTTTTGAATTTTACCTTTTTTTTTTTTTTAACCTGAGAAATACTAGGTGCACCACATGCATGTTCCTCTGGTTTTAGAAATTAACTGGATATCTCCAGAACATTAATGATGCAGTAAATGAAACAAAAACACTCCTTTCTCCAAAAAGTGCTAATAAATGCTGATTAAAAATACTTCGAATCTGTATGACTGAAAACCTCCTATCCATTCCTACTTTCAGAACTCTCCTGTATTGCCAACAAGCCACGATGGAAAACTTGAATGGCACACTTTATAGACATAGTATGGAAACCCTCCCCCTTAAGATGTAAATCAAATGATATCTACCTTAAAACGACCATAAGGAACAACTAATTCTGAATAATTTTCTGGCATTTCAGCTTTATATAATATTAGATTTGAAGTTAAAAATGTATGTTAGAAAACAAACTACTTGTAGAAATCTGAAGCAACATCTCCCCCACTTTGCAAAGTTGTGATTGAATGAGAACTACTTGCCCTGTGCTTAAAAAAAACTCTAATCATACTTCTCTGAAGACAGCTACCACAAAAACTGTTGAAATTTGAAGTTTGTTCAAGATATTGTCTAAAATAAGTACTGGAATATTTGCACAGCTTGTATGGAAAGAAAAGGAAAGACTGAGGTAGCTTCTGTTTGGAAACTGGTCAAAGACTGGGAAGGACTAACGGCTGGAGAATTCCTCTGCTTGCTGAAGCCAGTATAACTGAAGGCCAGCAGCAGTCCAGGACTTCTGTAAATTTGATCATAATGCGTGTTACCCTAATTGCCATACTCTAGCTACAGTTTAGCTAATTTTGTTTACAAAGGAAGTGACAGAACACAAGATTAGCTCTTTTGCCAGATTATGAAATACATTCTTGAAAGTCTTTTTTTTACAGACAAATATTCATCCACACAAGGATTTACAGACTGACCACGCTTTCTCAGCCAGGGTTAGTAAATATGCCATTTTACTACGTTAGTCCAAACTCACTGGAAATTTTATAGCAGTAGGATTAAAGGCTAATGAAACAGTCTCCCAAAACACCCAGCAAAAACTATGCTCCCCAAGCAGATAAGTGATGACAACTGTAGAGCTATTGCCTTCATTTGTGCTCATTAGAAATCTAAGGAGCAGCAAGAACTGGGTGTTCTGATAGTATTGTTTTTAACATTTGATGAGGCAATGCCACACCTGGGCCACTCATCCTGGCAGATGTCTCTTGGCGATGGCCAGCATGGGGCCCTGCTGTGGAAAGTGGCCAGTGCTCCAGATACAGCGGGGGACTGGCCATTGCTCTGTACAAGAGTTGCAAGAGGAGAGGGACAGATAATTCTTACAGAAGTCTGAAGGGAACAGAAATGTTACTCTAAGCAGGCATGAACTACATGTATGTTCACATTTTACATTGCGGTACTGCTTAGATGTGCTATAATTGAAGGTTGGTTTATTTTCTTTCTTTATAACACCTCTCAGTGTAGCACATGATTTGGGGTAGTTTCATCACTCCATGGGAAAAGGAACTTTTATTAGCATTTTAATCTCAGCAAACACCCCCATATTTTTGCAGAGTAAGATAGGCAGAAGACCGGTCAGTTTTCCTCATGCTACACAAAGTATGGTATTTATTTGCCAAATGCTTTTAAAAGCTTTCTTCTAGGTAAAATCATCCTCCAAGCAACTTCCAATTCCTTGATTCAGTTATTATTTTACGGTTCAATATTCAAGCTTAATCTACCTGGAACCTGTCTGCTGCTTCTGACTGCACATCATACAGTCAAATAGTTCCTCCTGAGCAGCCCCAGACAAACTTCTGCTCTCTCTTCTCTCCCGTTCTTCAATTTCTCTGTCATAAAGGCTCATAATGGGAAAACTGCCCCCCTGTCAATTCCTCACTAAATTTTTGTTCCTCTGCACCAGTATCAAGAACAGGCAATTTCTAATCTAGGATCTCCTTCATCAGCCTCCTCTCTGGATAAACTTGACAGAAGCTTCCTCTCCTCTTTTTCTACATTCTCCATCATCTTTGTTTTCAAGCACTGCTGTGTACAGGTCACTTCACTGACCTTGTCTCAATCCTGCTTCCTTTGTAACACCTGCCTGAACAGTTTTTAATCCACACTAGCACTTTGCCCTGGTTTACGTGGCTATTTATTTTCCTCAACAGAACAGGGGCATTTTGGAAAGCTTTTGGGAAACTCAAGTAATTTGTCTCATCCAGTTTGCCTTTATTTCCATCAACTTCTTCATTAATGCTGATAATTTAAAGAACAACTCCCTCACCAAATCCATGTCATTTTGACTTAAATGATACTAACCTAATTTTCCCCTTATACTTTTCACATATGAAATCTCCGTGGGCTGAACTCCATATTTGCTTACATAAAACCGTATCAGGAAAAATTTAAAAGATAATTGATGAAGTTATCCATGGCTATTGCTGTCCTAATAAGAAAATTCATTCCTCTACTTCATTTCCAAGAGCTGAAGTAAAATTAAGTTATATCTAATTATTACGCTCCCCCTTGAAGACAGATTTCATTTGCATACCTTTAAGGTTTTCAGGAGCACTTGTTAAAAAAAAAAAAACAGGAAAGGATTTTAAAAATGCTTACTATGTTCCATTTGTACAAGAATTGTTTTATCAAGGAATTTACCAGGTACAGATTTATTGTTCTCTCCTGCCATTATCTCCACTACAGTACTTGAGTGTTTTACTGCACTTGAATTTTCAATAAATCTTCTAACTTTCTCCTAAAACATTAAGATTTGCCAAGGTTAAACACACTGATTTCCATTAAAAAAATGCCCTTGGAATAATAATTTCCCCTTCATCTTCTATTAAGCAAATAGATGTAAAATAATTCATAACTTCCCTGCCACCTCATCATCTACTTTAGCTATCACTCAAGGACTGGTGCTTTAGAGCCACTAGCCCTTCAGTCACAGATAAAAGGGGGACAATGATCAGCTGATATTTCTGCCTACAGAGGACAGAAGAAAGAAGATAAAGCTTTATAATACTGATCTCCTTAACTCATCAAGAGTGCGAATTCATTCAAACATCAGAGTGGGCACATCCCAATCTCCCTCATTGCTTCAAGTGCCACTGAAAGGGGGGAAGGGAGGTAAGCGCTTGGGAGAGGTGGGGGAATCAAGGAAACCAAAGAAATCATGGTAGAAAAGGGTGAAAATTAAGTCTTATCTTCAAACAAAGATTTCAATAATGTCTGAAGCTGTTGTCCATCATAGACTTTCCACTTTCAGCCAAACATCTTCAATTTCTTTGAAGCTGCTTCTTGGAAAACTCTATTAAAGCTATTTCACTCTCTCCCTTCACTATCCCACCTCTGAACTCCCCTTCCCTGCCAGATCTGTGTACCTGCCTTAGTAATGCATACATGCCTCTCATGCTGTACAATATCGCATGTTCACTTTGATTTGCCCTTTTTCTCTGGTGCTGAACATACACAGCACACTAAGGATAGTGACTTTTCCATAAAAAGCCTAGCAGCAGGACCACGAAGCTTCTCAAGAGTTACAGCACCATGAGTAAGTACAAAGTTCAGAGATAAAAAGAAAGGGTGAAAGGATCAGGATACACTCGAGATTTCTCAGGTGTACTCTGTCAGTTCAGACTCTAAGAGAGTGTGCACAGCCACAGGAGTTTGATATATGCTGAAAGTGCAGCTTAAACATGGTTCAGAGTTCAAAAAATATTTCTATCTAGTGATCATGTGATGGGAAGTACAGCTATCTCCTAAAACCACCACGACCGCAGTGCTGCCAGCCCATCTTGATCTGAATGTCTCTTCAGAGGAGATCAAGCTCTTCGGAAGGATTGGTTCTGTTTACTGGACAACATTTATCCTCAGGCCTGCTCCTCTCTCCTGCTCCGGCAAGCTGAAAACACTGAGTCTGAGTGACACATAAGGACAGATGAGAAGGCACAGAGAAGAGCACATTTAAATTGAAAAAGCTTAAGATGACTTACGTGTAATTATTCTGCAACATTCATTTTCCATTCATACTCAGCTTATCAGCCTTCAACTGAAATACTTCTGTCATGCTAAACCTCTGCTGGATGTCCAAGCTGTTAGTTGAGGAGCAGGCAAAGCAAGAAGCATCTACTTAAAGGACCATCACATGGGAAACACCTTTCAACTAGAATATTTTTTTTCAGAATACTGATGTACCATACATCACAAAAAGTACTCTTAAAAAGACGGAACAGTGGATAAACTGAAATGAAATTCAGCACAAGGAGGCAATTCCATCAGATCTTTCTCATGACCTTATAAACACAACAAGAAGTGCTATTCATACATCACCTAGCCAAGTCAATATTTATCTTCTTGCTTTATGCATGCTTTGCAGGAGTGACCTTCATATAAAAGCAAGGCAATAAAAAGCATGGTTTAGTCCAAAACTTGTTTTGGCAGCCACTATGCAGATTTCCCCAAGTAGTTCTGCCAACATATTTCAAACCAAACTTGCAATAGTCTGACCTAAGAGGACAAGAGCCCTGTCATAAAGGAGACTACAAACATTTCCCCCAGGAGCATGCTGTGTGCACAGCCTCTTTCCAAGTTTGCAAGGGGGAGGGGAAGGGATTTTCCATGTCTGTATGTGTTTTCCATATATATTTGCCAACAGTTGCTAGATTATCCCGAGAGCCTACTTTGAACACTGGGATAACTAGTCTACTGTAGACTATTTTCTTTGTGAACACAGAGACTTCAGAATAGAAAGCCAATCTTGATTTCTGAGTTATTCTGGGCACACCAACAAACTAAATGAGCCCTGGTTTTACTTCAGTGTCTTTGAGAACAGATCCAACCCCTCCAGTCTGCAGCATCTCCTGTGATTTAGGGGTTGAAATGGAAGGTGAGTAGAAGAACAGAAGAGCAGGCGAAACCACATGGATTTGTTTCTTCACATAAAAACCATTAGATATTTTACACATACCAACTGCTTATTTCTAATAATGTCACATTTTATTCCTGTGCAAGCACAATTAATATATGTAATGCTGAGACAGAGAGATATAAACTAGGAACAGACAGTAAAACCTCTCTCGTTATCCCCAATGAAAACATGGTCTTAAAGCTCCATAGACCAGACGTAGCTGCATGATGCTTGACTGTCTGCCTCATATATGAGAGATTCCCTAGATGTAAGCTGCTAAACTACCAACCCAATATTTTTCACTTTTTCCTTTGTCATCATAAGGATAAGTCTAAAAGCTTTCAGCACATTTCCTCTCAGTTAAAACTCAAATCAGTCCCCTCTGCTCGACTCCTACTGGGATGCCTTGGTCTACCCCAGAGCCCTTGCTGAGAAAAGCTCTTTTCAGTCCAGCAAATCTCCTCGGTACCTGCTACTCTGACAAGGCTGATGCCATTATTTATTATATAATAAGCTCTCACTGTTGAGGGTCAATTATTCCATTGACTGGGCATTACAATAATTCTTGGTAATTAAAAGAGGTACTTATGTGAATCTGGACGCATATTGAAAGAAACATTAGTCCTTTTGTTATCTTGGCAAACCCTTGTTCCTAGCCCAGCCCAAGCAATTAGCATCTTTTGGCAATCCCTGTCAGCTGGGCTTTGGAAAGCCTGAAAAGAGGGTCACTCAGATGCTAATTTAGATACAATTGTGACAGCAGAGTTTAGGAGGAGCTGCTCCAAAGGCACCATCGTGGTTTAATAAAGCAAACAGCTTGGGTCCCAGTGAACCTGCAGGGGTAATTAAAAAGACTGCTCTGTGTTCCTGTGCCAAATGGGAGAGTGGCATCATGAAGCCAGTCCACAAAAGCCATTTTTAAAAGACATATAATCACCCATTTAATCTGCTCATTAAACAAGTCTCTCATGCGGACTTAACAAGAATTAGCACTTTCTAAAAGCCAAAAATTGTCAGAAAGCAGACGGTTCAAATGATTCTAGAGGTCGTGATTCCTAAAGGTTTTCCCATTATTATTATAAGCTCATTTAAAGCTAATGTCTAATATTTCGGGATATTTGGTGTTTAAGACTTATCCTTTTAATGCTGCCTTTACAGGAAAAATATGAACATCCACTTCTCCAAGGTAATATGGTGTACTGACATCAGCTTAAACAACAGCAGGAGCCTCAGTCCTACAAATTTTGTGTAAATAACCCCCATGTTCAACCCACACTAAATTCTGAAGGAGTACCACTGGCACTTTATTTCCCAGGATACATCCCAGTAAGAGAGCTCTTGCACACAACCACAGGCTCATGACACAAGTAATATTATGTACCTTCTTATATCCACCTCTTGTGTTCCCCAAGGCTGTTAAGAGTTAGAACCTTCACTACTGACAGAGAAGCAAATCACCTCCCACTGCTTCAGAAAAAAAAAGTTCCTCTTCTTTTAGTTTGGAGACCAGAGGTTGTAGGGCACAGGGTAAAGATTAAGGAAAACAGATACTTTGGCTTGACAACGGCCTAATGTATAACACAGGAAAGCCATTCACCTCCATGTATAATGCAAGATTTTTTATTTTTGGAAGGCTATCCTGTTTTGAGTTGGGGTAGCCCAGCTTGGTCCCATAAAAAACAAAATACCACTAAGCATTGTAGCATGCTCGGCCCAACTACTAAACTTTTTCTTAGACTTATGAGGCTCAAGACTAGATCTGAGCTCATCATCAGTGAGCTGATGTTCTACTGAAAGCTGTTAGTTAAAGACTCTAAAGATGGTGTCAGCACACTTTATATCTCTAGATGCAATTGATGCACACACAACTTTCACAAGGAAGAGCGCTAAGCTGGAATGACAACCTCAATTCCACATAAGCTAAAACCAGTATCATCTACAGAGTATGTCCACCTTATTTGGAAATGAAAGGTCAAAGTCAGTTTGAAGCCCTATGTGCAGGTTATTTGCTAGATCAGTGTTTCTCATTTTGTGGCCTGTGGACTAGTGAACCATGAGACAAGTAATTCCTTTTACCTCTTGCTTAGCGCATTACAAATGAGACCCTTGTAGAGACAGACACTAATTTATGACTTCCTCCATGGTGGCTACAGAACAGAGACTGACAAACAAGGCAAAGACTCAGCCACCACTGTTCATTATTGGAGAGCTGACTCAGTTGAACTGCACAATTGCAAACATGAGTGTCCCAGCTCTCAAGATCACCAGCATGCTGCTATCACATGTCTGGCCACTATTATTGACCTGACAACACTTAGTGCACTATCTTCTTCCTTCCCTGTTCCTCAGCCCTAAAACATTACAAAGCAGGAAGGGAAAACAACAATGTAACGCATATAAAAATATCCTCCTCAGCATCACTAAGTGTCAGAGAATCTCCATAACATAGATAAATAGAGCTATGGCCCAAAAATTCCTCCAGTTCTGGCTAAGACAGGTGACAGGGAAAGCAACATCCTACCTTGAGACCATAATCTCTGTACAAAAATACTAATGCCAAAGGGACATATTTTCCTCCCTCCAAGAGGCAGCACGCAGTACGAGAACAGTACATGTTAGAAATTCTGAAAGAAAGATTGGCCACCACCTACAGTTTGTAGGACCTGCTGCAGTACAGTGGGAAAGATGGTAACCTTGGAATGGGATCTCCAGTATCTTATCTGAATAATGACACAAAGCTGCTACCTCACAGGGAATCACCTAAGGGAAAACCAGCACATATTCTATAGGAGTATGCCTAAGTTCGTTAAGTCAAGGAACAATGATGATATAGGTCAAGATTTTTATGCACATACCACCCAGATCTATTGATTTGACAATCAGAGCGTGCTACTTACTTGCCTTAGGTTGTTCCTAAAACAAACCACTGATACCAAGAACAAAGCTCTTGCAAGTGAAAAGAGCTTTTGCACCACAAAACAAAGCTTAAATGGGTAGGGGAAGAAACACTCTTTTCCAACATGAAACAAAAACTGAAATGGGTGCAGGATGGGGTGCTTGGAAATCAGAACAAAATGAACATTACTCTCGACTCAAATTCTTCTGTCCCAGCTCAAGATGAGGAAGAAGGGATTGAGGAAGACGACAACAATGCAAGAAGGATGAGAGAACATAAGAAACAGCAGGAGAAAAAAAGAGGGAGAAGGAAATAAATCATCAAAACATTTATAACCCTAGATTGCCTCACAGGGGGCAGAGGAAAAAAAATAGACCATTTGTCTACAGCATGTTTGCTTATTGTCTCCTGGGAGAGCTTCAGATATAATAGTTGACACCATTATATGTATGTGCAGTTAACCCTAACATATATTATTTCCTTGTACCTTTGCTGTCTTATGCATGCACACAAGTATCTTCTTGTACTGATAAACCACACCCAGTTTCTTTTAGCACTGTATAGACAGTAATTCCTATACAAAATGATTACAACTCTTTGCATTAAAGCACACTATGACATTTGGAAGTAGTTCTGTCTAGCTCCAATAACTAGAGTACATACTCCCTCTGTATTCCTTACAATCAAGTATATTTCCAAACACACTTGAGAAAGTAATTCAATAGCCAAGCTAACTACAACTATGCTTTTAGGTCTATTTAAACCTCCAGAAATAATGTGTTCTTTCTCTTGGGAGAGCTACACTACCATTTGGTCAGACAGCAACACATCTTGGACTCACTTCTAAAGTAGCTGCATGCATCATGAAGATTTATGGTTGGAAAGGGATTGAAACAGGGGTGCAACCCCCTGGAAAACGCTGAAATCCATCCACAGATGAACCGTCACGGACAAAGTCACAGATGCAGTTTTCTGACCAGTTCTGCTGTGCAGGAAGATGGGGAAATTCATGCAACTACTACTTTTTTGTTAAAATTTATCTTCATGTCACAAACAAACGTGTTGCTTTGCTGCAACATCTAACACCACCGGTCGTGTTTACCTCTGCTTCTGCACCATCACGTGTGACAGGCATTCCAGACATTCCTTCTGCAGCTTTTTGTTTTCTTGGGTAATGTTGAGAAGGGTTTTGTGTTAGTCATTTAAAAAAAAAAAAAATCCCATTTTAAAAAAGCCTCCGCAACTGTGGAGGAATCATCTATACAAGAGCTTCTGAAAGAATAAGTACAGCTGCATAACAGAGCAGGAAGTTACAGGAAAATGCACCAGGAGGTGCCAGTCAAATTTTCTGATAAATCTCAAGGCTGAGGCTGTCCTTTGATTCTTTGAGGTTTTATTAGTTTATGCAAACTGTATAGTTGTTTCTTTTTTTCTCCAAAAAGTTATTTAAAATAATGATTAAAAGCTAACATTCCACTAGCAGTTATTTGGGGTAATAAACATATAAACAACTAATACGAGCAAAAGCTGACTTATGAAAAGCACACTTCAGAAAAGCAGCATTAGTTACGCTTAGAGCTCTCAAATGGAATTGAGAGATTGAAGACAATTTAGGAAGAAAAGCATACAGGTCAATTTATCCTCAACAATGAATATTCATTTATTTCTGGTCACTGGGCAAATCTGCTTTTTAATTCCTTTTTTTAACTATGGGAGGTTATAATGATATTAAACCAAGATCTTCATGTTATTTAGGCACATAGTTGAAATATAAAACAAATGCAACAGGGATGTGACTAGTTTAAAAACCTATGTTCTCAATGCTTATTTCTCTCTGGTTAAACAACAGTGTCAACTGGAATTTGAAATGTTTTCTTTATTTAGATTTTGTAGGCTGAACAATAAGCCCCAACAGCTCTGTCTCAGCCCTCTCGAGGTCTGTACCAAATGAAGCCTGAACTCACCATTCAGCAACTGCACCAGCCATGGGATGTCTGGAATTTGTTGTGTGCACTCATCCTTAAAATGGGACAGCTGTTGTGAAAGGCTGTTACAAGACACCTAAAGGGGCAAAAGGCTCCAGTGACACCCTTATCTACAACCTGACATGAACAGCATTTGCTGCTACTCGGCTCCCATCTCTAGGTGTAAAGTTACACGATACGAGGCTCCAGAATACCTCGCTCAGTAAGGTGGAAATCTTTATGGCCTCTATTACTGGTACTCATTTAATGTAAACATATCTGTATGCCCATTTTAAAAACATACTTTTTAGAAATCTACTTTTCTACCCTCTCCACTTATGCTTTAGTAAAAGCAATAAGACCATCTTTGGGCCAAGCTGTGCTTCCCTTACTCTCCGAGTATGCAGCCTATAAGCCCGTAGACTACTTCCATGAGGGACTCAACCAGGATTCAGTTGTTAAGGATCGGAAAGCAATAGCAATATAGCAAAAATAGCTCTCAGGGGAATATCTTATTACTGCCAGAAAGAGTATTTTTTTTTTTTAAGAGAAGCATTTGTGTAATTCTTACTAGCTAAAGAAAAGATTGGAAATAACCAGAAGCCATAAAGACCCAAGGGTCTGAGCTCCCAGCAGAGTAAATGGCAGATTTCCTAGTAATTTCACTGGATACCCAATCAAGATCAAATGTGGAATACAAAGAGGACACAATCAGAGGACAGATGCTGATTCACAAAAGCATTCTGCATCTGCAACGTTTGTACCTGGGACTGAATTGTGTTCGTAAATCAGACTTGTGTCTAGTCACCATACAACTGTGATGAGTTGCAGTTCTGGTGGGAAAATCAAAAGAACTCTTTTTATTAAAAAAAAAAAAATAAAAAAGACTTGCTTCATTTTTACAGATGCACAGCACTGGGCAGAGCCCACTGTCAGCAGAAGTTGCACTTTCCAGTGGACATCCCCCTAAAGCCTCGGCTCTCTCCTGCGCTTGTCCAGGTGACCCAGAGACCTGCCAGGCTCTGGAATCAACCTCTTCTTTCCACCAAAGGCAGTTACTATTTCTTGCTAAAGTTTATTTGATACATCAAATCCTCCCTCTAAAAATCTACATTGCAGAGGTTAAACAAGTCTGTAACCAGACAGGAAGCACTTGCCTCTGAACAATTTTATGCCTACATAAATATTGTTATGATTGCAATAGACCATCAGCCCCACTTCAGCCAAAGCTCAATTCTAGCTTTTCAATGCTTCTTTTAACCAAACCACAAGTTGTTATTTGGCTGTATGGAAGAAATTCTATTCCCTGCCTCTCACACATACCTTTGGTATTTTTGTCAGCCAAATTTCCTTCCACTGCTCTTCCTAGGAGACAACTCTCAGCTGTGTACAATCTTACCTTCTACCAATATTCTGGTCCAGGGTTTATACCCTGATACATGCTCTCTAGTGGGACACTGTGGGTTAGCAGCCTTCTTTTCCCAAGGTCACAGAGTCTCAGAATAATAGAGAATATCTAAGGGAGCAAGAAAGAAAAAGCAGCAGGGGAAGATGAGACTAACAGACTAATACTGGGTAAAACACTGCCAGGCAGATACTACAGTAGTATTTGCTGAAACAGGGTTGAGGATAAAGTGAACCTGATTTGGATGTGTTGAGACACAGATATGTGCACACCACAGACAATATTAAGTTGAATTCTGCTCCAGAGCTGGGCTTCACACTCTACCTCAAAATTAATTACCTGTAGCAAAAAGACACAATCCCAACACAAAAATCCCTCTCCCTCTTGGAAGGGTGTGCTCCAACAATTACACGTGCCTGGGTTCTAATTCAGGTAGGTCATCTCAGAGCAAACGGGGAATTAATCAAAATCTCTTTTTCATCAGCTACTACAGTATAAGATTGGTCATCTACCACCCAAACAGACACTACCTGCTTTGGGAACATCTGGAAACAAATGGCGCTGTTTCTAAAATGGCTGAGCCAACTGTGTCTTCCTTCCCTGTCACAGACCACTGAAGTAGTATGTTAAACACTCATTCAGCATCACAGAATCACAGAATGTTAGGGATTGGAAGGGACCTCGAAAGATCATCTAGTCCAATCCCCCTGCCGGAGCAGGAACACCTAGATCAGATCGCACAGGAACGCATCCAGGTGGGCTTTGAATGTCTCCAGAGAAGGAGACTCCACCACCTCTCTGGGCAGCCTGTTCCAGTGCTCTGTCACCCTCACTGTAAAGAAGTTTTTTCTCATATTCAAGTGGAACCTCCTATGTTCCAGCTTGAACCCATTGCCCCTTGTCCTATCACTGGATGTCACAGAGAAGAGCCTGGCTCCATCCTCCTGACACTCACCCTTCACATATTTATAAACATTAATTAGGTCACCCCTCAGTCTCCTCTTTTCCAAGCTAAAGAGACCCAGCTCCCTCAGCCTTTCCTCATAAGGGAGATGCTCCATTCCCTTCATCATCTTTGTGGCTCTGCGCTGGACTCTCTCCAGCAGTTCCCTGTCCTTCTTGAACTGAGGGGCCCAGAACTGGACACAATATTCCAGATGCGGTCTCACCAGGGCAGAGTAGAGGGGGAGGAGAACCTCTCTTGACCTACTGACCACCCCCCTTCTGATACACCCCAGGATGCCATTGGCCTTCTTGGCCACGAGGGCACAGTGCTGGCTCATGGTCATCCTGCTGGCCACCAGGACCCCCAGGTCCCTCTCCCCTACACTGCTCTCCAACAGGTCAGTACCCAACTTATACTGGAACCTGGTGTTATTCTTGCCCAGATGCAAGACTCTACACTTGCTCTTGTTAAATTGCATTAAATTTTTCCCCGCCCAAATCTCCAGCCTGTCTAGGTCTCGCTGGATGGAAGCACATCAATAAACACATTTTAGATACCCAAACAACAGCCTTCTATCTTAGGTTCACCATATTAAAACTATTTTGGACTGGTTTCTTTCTTACAGATTTGTCCAACTGTGTATTTGTTTCACACCTTCAGGTCTTGTTCCTTGATGCTCACAATGCTGTCCAAAATACCAGTTCTTTAGGACAAAGTGTTGTAGTTGGAAACCAAGCTAAAAACACAGTGAAGAGCAGCTCTTTGAACCTTCCTGTCTGTTCCTCAACACACTTGAGTGTGAATCACTTCTTTTAGTCCCTGCTACTGAGTTTAGATTGCCTTGGGTATTTCTGCTGCTTCCATGGCTGTTGCAAGCATTCTTCTAGATTCACTGTATTTCAGCCACCATGTCACCTTGAGGAAACATCCATTGGTATCCAGACACTTCAGCCTCTCATTTTTAGAAGTCTCCGGGAGCTGTTTCCATGGTTCAGAATTTCTAAGACAAAGGTTTAGAACAGGGTGGAGGAAAAAAAACCACCCCAAAAACCCCCAAACCCAACCACCATAAAAAAACCCAAACCCAATAGCCTAGAGCTCTACCCACCTGGGTAACAAAAATGGATTATTCTGCCTCTAGTTGTTCCTTCATCCCTACCACATTGAAATCCCCACTGAAACAAAGCCCTGGAGACAAACCCTGTGAGTTCAGTAACTGGAAATTATTAGTTTCACTGGTGTCATCTGACTGAAACCTGTTTCCTGGAACCCCACAGCCAATTTTCTGTGATCCAGCAACACATTGCACAATCACAATACTGCTCTTTGGATTTGTCCTGCATTTTCCTCTCTCTTTTTCTTAGTATTAATCCCCCCTCTTACTTTCTTCTGAACAGCTATACTGGGCTTATATTTCCAGCTACATAGCTGCATGCAAACCTCAATGAAGTGTCTGGTCAGTGAACTTCATGACTGTTCTGTTTAATATATACTCTGTTTTTTGTGGTTGCCACTAGACTCACTGTTTTACATCTGTTTGCATTAAAGTCCATTTTCCAGTGAATGACTCAGACACTTAAAAGATCCCAAATCCCTCTGAACAGGGTTGCATAGATTCTGAAGTGTTTGCTGAGGCTTTGAGCAACCTGGTTTAGTAGAAGGTGTCCCTGCCCATGGCAGAAGGGTTGGAACTTGATAATCTTTAAGGTCCTTTCCAAACCAAACCATTCTATGATTCTACTCTCTTCCTCTAACTTTAGTACCATCAGCTAACATATAATATGATCTTACATCTGATATTCTCATTCAAATTATTTATATATGTATTATTAAAAAGATCAGTCCCCTAGAGCATGCCACTAGTAACCTATTTCCAGCTAGAGAAATTATCATTTGCTGTTTTGGGACAATTTTCAAGCCAACAGGATATTTTTGCTCCTCAGACCATGACTCTGTGGTTTAACCAGTAAGCTCCTTTACAAACCTTATCATTTGTTAAGGTGTCATTAATTCACACAGTTTCAATTTTCACAATATTATTTTCTTCATAACATGGAAAAATAGAGCATTATAATGACGCATCTGTAAAATCCAGAATTCAGAGCACAGAACATGTGCTCATTTCTCAAGATATCCGATTTTCTGTTTATAACATTTTTTCTTCTGACAAACAACAATACGCATACAAATACAAATAAGCTATTCAAGGGAATTTGAAGCACAGTGTTAAGTTAGTTCTCTAGCCCTTTTTGCTCCATTTGTCCTGACTTAGGGTCTTACTCATTTTTCCTTTAAAATCATCAATATTTCTGTATCTGACAGTTGGCAAGTAGAAAGGGAAATGGTTTTAAAGATCAAATTAAACAAACCTGATTGAATAATTCAGATTTGCCATGGGACTCAATTATTTCTATTAGAAACTCATATTTTGCACAGGAATAAGAGGCTATTTTCTTTGGCATCCCAATAATTATTTCTTTTACTTCTGCAAATGTTGAAGTAGTTGTTTCCTGAGGTTTTACCTGTTAACTCTTTCCCATTTTTCCTGAGGTTTTACCTGTTCACTCTAGCCAGAAACAATGACAGATGCTCCAATAACAAGTATAGAGTAAAACAGAAAAGATACGTTTTCCTCTTTGCTATGAAAAGCACAATATAAATAGACTTGCAAACTAAAACCACTACACTACTTAAATAAACCTGTCAAAAACTTGGATGGGTTATCTTACAATAGAGTTATTTCTTCCACTTAGTGTATTTATGGACACAATTATCCCTGCTGCAGAAGACCTACACAACCACATACAACGCCAATGTGTCAACTAGCTGGATGTCACCACCACCCCCATGTCTCTTTGGAGCAGAAGATCAAAGTTAACAATGACAATGTCAATAAATTGAGGTGAGGCAACATCACACCTAACCACACAAATCCCAGGGCCACAGGAGCACAGAACCACCCCCAGATGATGGGTGCACTCATCCACCACCGCACCACTGAGGAACTGCTCAGCCCTCCACAAAGGGATAAAAATCCTCAATCTTGGGCAGCCTGCAGGATCATCCATCAGGCACTGGGACTACGTTGCCTTTTTCAGCTTCAACTCTACATTACAGTAGCCCAGGAAAAGAAAAAGAAAAGCTATATTGATGTCCAGGGCCTTATGCTGATGGGGGACATGTCATTAGAGAGGATGTCAATTGAAGGGTCTTGTGAGTAACTGAAGGCTTCTTACAAACCACAATAGACACTATACAAAGTGGAAACTGTTTGGAAGAGGACTCCCTGTATCAGAATTCACTGTAAAACAACTGTGTTAGACTTGATAGTTAATTTCCCAGGTCAAAAAAACCACCACCAACAAAACAAAGCAAGCCCCTTTATTTAAAGCCACCCCTGAGGAAAGGTTCACGAAGCTTTCTGTGCAGAAGCCTGCTTCTGATGGCAGAGATGCTTGGCTATTGCCAGCTTTCCTCACCCCACCTTGACCTTGTTCTGTTCCCGTCCTCTTCTAGGGCAAGATGTCAGCTAGAGGATATGGAGTCCCTAGAAAGTTACATAAAGCACAGAGTACAGAGCTGAAAGGGTTACTGACTTTGCACTCAATAGGTCTGTGTCCTTTCACAATAAGCCAGTTAAATCCTTTAATTCTCAGTTCTTTGCATTAATACAGAGGATTTTTTTTTCAAACAAGAATCTTTAGATGACTTCAATTACATCTTGTCTGCAGAAGCATCAGGCAGAAATAAGGCCCTGAGAGTTTTAATTTTTGAAGAAGAAATGCTATCACTTTAAGTACATTTGAAAGTATTCCCAGATTTTACAAAGAATGATAAAACTAAGCATAAGATGCTTTTTCCAAAAAAGATCTTCAAACTAAGGTAGACTATCTTATAGTTAAATATAGCTCAAAAAAGACAGCTGCAGCTAGAGCAAAGCCTCTTGAAGAAACCGTGCTGTTAAATCACTACATCTAACAATTGTCAATGAAAACCTTACATGAAAAATCAAATGGCAAGATAAGACTCAAGATCAAGATAAATACCAGTAATTAACAGAAAGACACACTGCTCTGTACAGAGAGGTTCAGAAGGCATTATTAAGTATTATATGCTCCTCTGTACCATACTACTGCTACAACTGCCGAGAAAGACACGCTTTCCAACTGGGCACTATTAGCAGACTGTGTAACTAAAGTGTTACACCATTCTTACTCTGCAGTATAGAGGAATGAACACCTCTACTTGAGGAGCAACTGAGCTAGGTGATATATACAGGAGGGAAAAGGTAGAATTAACCTGTCAAACTGTAAAAACACAGGATCACTCTTAAAGACATCCTGTGTCTTTCAAGAGCATCCCCTATTTAGAGGTAATGTCTGTGGCTAAGCTGCACAAGAAGAGGCTTGGCAATTCCTGGAGGTTTGTTAAATTTGATGACCTGTTTGTTCTCCTTCTGCACCACAGACTATTGACCTGTCTTTAAGCTTCTCCTCTGGATCATGCTAGAAGTCATAGACCTCATGTACCTTCCAGGAGTCTGGGCTGCCATACATTCAGCCTGATCCAGAATCCATGCAATAGTGAGAGCTCGTGCTCATGCAGTGACTGTCCCTCTTTGGACAGCTGCTAGCTTGGCCTAACTTCTCACCAACTCATTTATCTGCAAATGATATGAAGACTGACAGGAAGACCAAAACACAAGAGGCCAAGAACCCCTCAAGGCACATACACTCAATGCAATTGTGCTTATAAACCCGTCAAAAGTATAAATGAAAGGATCCACGATGTGCAAAAGTCATGTATTTATCTCCTTTGCAAACCCTGGTCTAAGAATATGACAAAAACAGGAACAACAAGGCATGCCAAAGTCAGCAGCATATCCTAGCAGGGAATGAAAGATGATTTATTTTCAGGGATGCAATGCTGTTCTGGCAGACTCTTCACCATACCGTCTTGGTATAACAAAGTGACTCTTTGTAAACAACTCTACTATCATAGCTCCAAATTGTAAGAGCAGAATTTTGTGCTAAACAAGTAATAGAAAAATCCTTTTAGCCTCTGGGTTAAGAATAACGATAAGGTTATCATGCCTTGTTTTGTCTGACTCTTCCTAAACTTTGGAATATATTGGCTAAATTCAAACAAGTCTGTCAGAAGATCCTGTATCAGTAGTAGTTTAAGGTCTCTGAAATTTCATTGAACTAAGGCGGTAGATAAAGAAGAGGTGTTCTAAGTGCCCCTTGAAGTGTCCTGAGAAGGGAAAAACTACAGGGTAGATTCATGTGTTGGACAAATAACCCACAGAAGACTGACTTGGGTACAAATCAGAGGTTTGACCACAACAGGAATCATATTGCAGCAGGTGGCTGGTTCTCATCTGGTCTCTCCTGTTCAACCAAAGTAATAGGTCCAGTAAACTTTGTACGTGAAGAGTCTACTTTTGGCCAACAGCTGGCATGTGCTGGGTGTTTTCTCCACCTGCTTGGACTTGGTGCCTTTACAAAACAAGTGCTGCTGGGAGCTTTTGCTGGTCTTTACAAAATTATTATTTCAGCTTAGAGAAAGGCTTCTTACATTGTCTCAGTTCCATTAACTGCTCACCCAAGATGAGTTAATGTTCTCCACGGTGAATTTAAGAAAAATGTTTTAAAATCTCATTTAAAAAACAGGAAGAGGAGTCCCATTCCATAAATAAATTTCTGCAGGACGTAACTATTTCAAAACACCTGGTGCATACTGTGTACTATAGCATAAACCCTGGCCTCCAGAGTTTCCTCTCACTCCCAAAATACCCATTTGAAAATAAAATCTTTGTAGTGCAGATTGTGTCCTCAAAACATTTAAGAACTGGCAACATGGTGAGAACATGCACTAGTCTTTTATCCCTGCAAATAAAAGGTCAGATCTCATCTTGGTTTGGTCTTCACAGGAGCTCTCTCCTCATTACTGACACTCAAAGGTGCTTCTTTCTGAATTAAATTTGTCCCTGATTCATCATCATTTCAGTTACAGTCAGACTTTAAACTGCCTTGTGCAAATTTACAGTGGGGGATATTTACTTGATTTCCAAAGCAAATTTTCTCCTATTCCTACTGCCTCCTGAGCGAAGGCCAGGCTGACATTGCTTGTAATAGACTGGCAAGAGTTGGTAACATTAGAAACAGTGCATGAGGAGCCTGAGGAGGAATTTGAGATGATGCGTGGTCTGATTAATGTGCCAGAAAGAGAATTTTAACAGCTGAAGCAGGGAAAGATTGAAAGTATGATTCAGGAATTAGGGATATCAAAACAGAGGTTTGGAGTAATCAAGGAAGGAGATAATTAGCATAGAAAGAGCACAGTTTTTAGCAACTGACACAAGAGCATACAAAAATGCTTGTTAACTCTAAGATGCATTTGCAAGTATGAGTTAAAACCCTACTTTTCCTCAGAGAATAATGCCCTGAATCCCCTTTTAAAATGAATCCCTTCCATTCTACTGTTTTAGAACTAATAGGGATGAGAAGTTATTTAGAACAGACAGAGGCAGCCCAGTGCCACACTATGTCCTTGCTTGACTGATTTCGAGTCAGAATGAGAGAAAATTTGGCACACAGGATAGGATGCTGGCAGAGTTCAGCCTGTGCATGGGGAGACTTAGGATGGCTCCAGTCAGACCAGCAGTTGCTTTTGTTCCTGTACTGGAAAGGGAAGGGGACTCTTTGTCAGGGCAAGAAACACTTCAGGAGGAGGCTGGCATCTCAGACAGAGGCAGGGATTATGGTTTTATAGGAGATGAGGACTCTGAGGGCCAGATTCCCTTTTACAGCTCTGTTGAAGACCCCTCAACTTGCTAGCAGTTCCGAACACAGACCCTTAGTGCCACACTGGAATTAAAGCATTCAGTATCAAAAAACAATATTATTGACTCTTCTTGGAAAAGTGATAATGATCTAGTCAGTGTTACAGTCTGATCTATAATATACACTGGGACAATTTCAGTAAAACTATTAGGGCCTGACTATAAGTACAAACTTGTTCTTAAATTCTTTACTTCTGCATTACTGCTTCCCACATTACACTTTGCTGCACTAAGAGGTGGACCATGATCCCCGTGGAAGTTCAAGTGGGGCCTGCAAACGTGAATAATAGGCTGGCCTGTCTTATACTTCATAGAGCAGCTCCTGTGATTCTAGTGTGATGGAAGTGGCAACCTGTTTCCTGATCTCTGATGCAGACAGGCAGCGGGATGGACAGAGGGAAGATGAAGGGCAGAAAAGAGAAAGATCAAGTCAGGGAGAAATGATTTTTAAAAACAAAGTGTAAACCCTTCAGGTGTCCACACTCACCTCCTTCTGTCCCTACCTACATCTCTCAGCTTAGCCCAGTGTAACCGTGAGGAGATGATCAACTGTACGAACATTATATTCTGCACCTACCGCTGCTGTGCAGTTTGCATGCTGTCTTACAGAGGTGTAAGTCCAGATGTCTACCCAGTACAAGCCATGCAAAGGGAGACCCAGTGACATGGTATTAAAGACATTCGCTTCCCCTCCCCCCAAAAAAGAAAAGTGCTTAGTCAGAGAAGTCTCTCCTCCAAAGTTACTTACTGTCTTCTGGACTGAAAGCTCATTCATTATAAAATCCACAGTGTTCCCTCCCCTCGTCCTTTCTCTACTCTCATTCATTTTGTGGTTTGTAACAGTTTGGAAAACTTTAGGGGCATTCCTAAGTGGTTACAGACGTGTAAGGATGCACACTACAGGCCACTTCATCACGAGGATGACATAACCCTGCATGCCAGCTTCAGAAGTAGCTCATTTAATACACAACCGTGAGACACGACAGTCCCAGACTCACTGTGTGCCTGTTGAGAGTGATGGGATTATAACAGCAGCTGCCAGCGCTCTGTTCCAAGAAAGCTCACAGCATTATTCAGTCTTGAGTTCCCTCTTCCTCTGTGGAGCCATTTGATCCTTAATCTCTTCTATGGATTCTTAACCCTTCTGATGTACTTCTCCCCTTGACGAAGTTTTACACATGCATCTTTATACCAAAGTACAGGTGAAGGCTATTAGTAAGATGTCACAGTTGCACATCTATTTACAACACTATTCACAAGTACTTATCAACCATACTTTTGCATGAAGAACTGTCTAGGAGGTCTTTTATGAAATTAAGTACAGAGAAATAATATTTTATAATCCATTGCACTGCTTTTGCTGAATCAGACTGTGTAACTGGAAAATGTCACCACGATGCTGCAGGTTACCTGTGACCAGGGACTACACACACAACTGTATCTGTATCACAGCAGGATCTGCCATGTACTTGCCACAGAACAAAACACCACTACTGCTTAAAAAGACTCAAAGTCCATAGATGTTAGGAGACTTCTGCTCTATCCATTACTCTGCCAGTGCTCTGCTGGGACACTCTGGTCAGGGCCTGCTTTGCTCTCTCCGAGCAGGGTATTGTATAATCAAAAGATAACTCCAGCTTGCTGTGTATCATCAGGTTTCTTTCCCACATGAACTAAGATGGCAAGACACTAACATGATAGCTTTGGACAAGATGTGGCTTCTATAAGGAAGATGATACCAGCATGTTAAAAAAAAAAAAAAAAAAAAAGAAAAAAAAAAAAAAAAAAAAAAAATAAAGAAAATATGAAAATTAAAAAAAAAAAAAAAAAAAAAAAAAAAAAAAAAAAAAAAAAAAAAGAGACAAAAAAGCCAATTAGAATTAGTCAAGAAGGTGACAGTCTGTGATAAGCAGATGGTGAAACCGGACTGAAGACAATCCTGGTTGAAAAGAAGTGGAAATTGGACAAAGGGTTACTGACACTACAGCAACTAAAGAAACAACAGGAGAAAAGCTATGTGGAGGAGTATTTTGTGAGGCAGGTAGGAAAACCAGTGTGATTTGCTAGATTTCAGAGGAAACCAACATCCAGGTGAATGGATGCAAAAGAGTTTGAGACACAGCAAACAAAGTGTTTTTTTGGGGGGGGGCAGGACTGCTGGAAGAAGCAGAAGAGAACAATCCTGAATGCTGCTAATGGCAGAAGATAGACTGGCTACATCAGATCTTATTTTCTCCTTCCCTTAAAGATCTTGCATAAAGTGGAAGGGAATACATGGAAACCAACACTGACAAATGGGTAAACAACAGATGGATGGGAAACTAACTGGAAACTGAAGCAGTAGTTCAAGGATTTCAAGGCTGGGAAATGGCACAGACAAAACAAAAAATGACCTTGAATTAGCACTGGTGAAGTTCCTCTACAGGAACAGTATTAAACAGCCCCAGTACAGTATTTCAGTACTGTCATTAAAATGTTTCATACATATTTCTTAAACAGAAATGTTATTCATCACAAGGGTTTCTTTTTGACCACCTGATTCTTGCTATTTAGCTCTTATAATTTTGCCCCCTTGTTTTTTGTCTTCATACCCAATTCCCACTATCAGAAAATCCAACAGACCTTTATTGAGCTAGGTTTATATAGCAACATTTCTCTTCTCCAAGGAACACATTTTAATAATTTAGATGGCAGCTCTGTACTGCATCATTTCTTTGATTTCAGGGGATGATGCAGTGGGCTAGAAAGCTAATTTAGATGGACTTAAAATTGCCACATTTCCACGATTATCCTATGTTCTAGCATTTAGTTTGGCATATTTGGTGTGTATAAATAGTTACTGTTTTTTTTCCCCCATAAAAGATTTCAAGGAATATATCATCTTGTACATACCACAGTAAGCAGCACTATCAAACATGACGCATGTATCCAAGTCATGAAAGAAACTACACAGCATTGCAAACTATTGTTTGAAGGCAAATATGCAATTATAGTAGCAGTCATATTGTAAAGCACACATACGACGGCAGAATTAAAGTCACATTAAAACCCACCCGAGCCCTACACAGACACTGCTCAAGCTGACAATAAGACTCTACAGGAAAGCTGACGGCTATTTAGGATCTTTTCACCATAACAATTCAACAATAGGGGATTTAGATTACCACAGAGGGGGAAAATCTCCAGCTTTCCAGTGGGAGGCAGAGAAAGGTCACAACCTATTAGTGTATAAAATCACGGCAATAATTACTTCAACATACTAACATTCCCATCCTCTCAGCCTTCCAGCCTCAGGCTCCAACAACAAAAGCATCCACCTTCCCTGGTGAAAACTATTCTTAATGGAATTAATTTGATTAAAAACATCCCTATCAAGTGTTTTAAGCAGCATACCTGATAACAATATGTAGCAGAACTCAAATACTGGACAATGCATAAGATAAAAATCCAGGAATCTCCTCCTTCTCCATTGCTATAAATTTCAGCTTCTTGCTTTACGGCCTTAAGACAGATTTCAAACCCATCACTGGCTCAAGGCTAAAAAAAAAAAAAAAATAAAAAAAAAATCACTTAATTTGAGATGCTGACCAGTATAGATTGGAAGAGGAAGTTCCACATTTGGAAAAAAAAATTGCACAGAGAAAGCCTCTTTGGATGTCTGATTTAATAAATAAAAACCCCCAAACTGGACAGACCATAGGGGGCTGACTAGGCTTTGGAATTCTAAATCCTAACTGCAGAGTGCAGGTGTGGCAAAGAAGGGCTCTGCAAGTCACTGTCATGACCACAGCACAGCAACGGGACCACATTTTAGACTATAAATTTTATTTTTCAGCTTAAGACAGCACTATCTGCTTTTTATGCTTCATAGCTGAGTTCTGGCACAGATGTTTAAAACTTCCCAAACTGTTTAACAGATTACACAAACGGTGAGAAGTAGCTAGCAGGGAGAAAGAGCTCTAGCTCCGTAATGTATTCTACTGCAAAAAATCCCCTTTCAGTGAGGCCATGACTTCTGTCCTAGTTGAGTCCCTTCAGAAGAAAAAGGAAAATAGAAAGAATCAAATATAAAGCAAAGAACTCGCTGGAAAGGCTCTTCAGGGCTTCCCTGCAGTGTTGGCACTCAAAGCTCTACCTGGGCTCCAGTAAGTCTTTAGCCACAGCAACACTAATTAATTGGGGGCACTTTGGAAAATGCCCTTCAGTCCCCTGCTGTGACTGCTAGACTGCTCACAAAATTTCCCCAAGTCCCTTCTGCTCTTTTGAAGCCCTACTGGAAGATGCACTTCCCAGGCTGGGGCAAGGGAGCAGCTTTCACTGGTGGGGACCTTCCCTGGGGTGGTTAATTGAAGAGGTGCAGGGGGCCCCAGGAGCAGGACTGTGGCTCCAGGGACCCTGCGAGGAGCCAGCTGAATAGAAAAGGAGTCCAACCTGAAGCTGCAAAAACTGCTTCTCAGCTGTCTCTCAGCAGCCACCAAGGAAATGATGTAGACCAAAGACATGTGAGAAATAAACGGAAAATTTTATCTACAAAAAGATACACATGCATTAAGAGAATGATGTTTTGGAGCAGTGCTGTGCGGGCAGCAGCTGTCGTCAATCGGAACGAATGCGGCTGCACGTAAGTTCATCTACGCAGGGGTGTATGTCAGGGGCTGGCCGTACGGATCTGGGCAGCAACGGGTAGAGATGTTGAAGGGAAGCGACCACACCAGTGAGGGTGTGCTGTGTGCAGATTTTAAACACTGGATGTCTCGCTGTACATCACCGTGCAAGTCCACAAGAGGCAGAATACAAATCACAACTGATGCTATTCCAGTCAAAGCTAGCAGCAAGCAGAGCCTTCCAAGGGACTTGCGTGCACGTGTTCAGACTCCCTGTACTCAGACTGAGGAAAGAGCATTCCTTATGCTGCTCCTGACAGCAGCAAATGATTAAAATTCAAGTTTCCCAAAAACGGCAAAGCCAGCCAGAGGCTACTGACCCAGAGGCAGCTATTGAAAGGCAGCAGGTGTGAGCAGATCTTGCTGCTCTTCTGTTGCTAAATCTCACATTAGATCTCGTTTGAAGCTAGCAGGGTTGAGGGTGAGCTGGGCTGAAAAGGGCAAAAATAACACTGGATGTAAACAATAGCTTAAAAAAAGGGGAGCATAAAATAATTCACTGGAAGTCTCAGCAGTTTGGCCTGAGTTTCAACCATCACGGCTCAGGCAGATACTTTCCACACTAAAAGAAACAGATTTATTACAAGCTTGTAATTAAACTGTCTGAAGGACCAGTAAACTTCTGCATGCTCTTGTTTTTATGCCACTTAAAACAAAATTAATGCAAGTGTTATGTGTGACTGGCATGACTGGGTCTATCCTTGTTTGACTGCTGGGCTGCCTCTTTCCAGTTCCCTGTTTTTATGACCTACATTTCCAAACATCTGTCAGTGCCCTAAATTCGATGGCACAAAAATCTGCACATATGTATATTTTTATGCACTAATTTATCTAATGTGCAAAGCAAAAAAGTTACTCCAAAAGTCTATGAATATCCAGATACTAAGCATTGTTATTACTGCTAACATCAAGTTCTTCCATTTGCAGCTTTTTTGCTCTGTGGTTTTGACCTTACTAGATCTTATTTTCACACTTATTTCTCCCTTTTAAGAATTTTTCAGATATGCAAATATTCGAAGACAATGGAACTGAGATAAAACCCAGAATCTGCAGAATAAGGGACCTAGGCTGAAATTCATTTTTATTTGAGGAAAAAAAATCTTGCATTTTCATATATCAGTAAAGTAACTAACAGATTCAAGTGTTTGGTAAAATACTGTTATTAAAATGTTATCTGGCTGCCTTTAAAATCCAAACTGCTTTAGCTCTAGGTGACATTCTTACTTTAAATTCTAGATTAAAGCCAGCAAAACCAAGGATGATTCTTTGGTTCACTTTTTAAAAAATAAATTTTTTATAAAACTCATATCAAGCTGAGATTCAAATCAGTTTCAGACAAACAGCAACTACTATTACTACTACAAAACCACAACTGAAAGATCCACTGATCTGAGAATTCATTCATCACTTATTAACTGATGCAGAACTGCCCCCCTCCCATCCTCGGCTTGGCAGCACTCATTGAGATATCCATCCTCTGAACACTTGTGAAGTGGGTGGGGGGCAAATCCTAGGACCATGTGAAGCGATGGGAATGTTCTTACAGGCACTTGTGGGGATCCAGTATCAGGAAAAGGATCAAAGACTGAACTCCTCAGGACATCAGCCCGTATATTTGACTTCCTGGACGTACCACAAACAGTCACACTACCTATAGACAATTGCTTGGGAAAACTCAGGCTCAAAACTCTGAAGACACTGAACGGTACAGCTACAATTCTCATGCTCCATTTTGAGGCTGGACATTTGGAACATGAATAATGCCATTAACCCAGGAGAATTAGGTAAGCCTCATGGTTTTTCAATGACTTCGTTTTTGTCTGAGCTAATTTTACCTCCAAATCTGCATGTCTGAAACTCCACACTCTTCAAGTCTGCTTAAAGTGATTACGTCTTTTCAGTAAATCTTGGATTGTTCTTTCTCCCGGCTGCAGAGCTGTCTGCCTGCAATTTCTCAAAAGAGCGCCAGGATTTCATGTTCATTGGCCCCTGCATTCCTGCCAAAGCCCTGCAGAAATGAGAGCTGCTGCAGCTGCCAGGGTTTATTTACACACATTCCTGCCTCAAATTGAATTAATGAGCATAATTTAACTCAGGCAATGTCCTCCACAGCTCTTGTTTCTCTTTGCCCCTCTTGATATTTTTTTTTTCCTCTCACACAACCCCTCTTGTAGTCTGTCTTAAAGTAGTATCTAAAGTGATTCTGGTGTAAAAAGGAATTGCAGATGCATTGTATTTTCCATTTGAGCTGATAAAATTGTACATATCCGCGTAACAGTCTACTTCATGGAAAGCTCAAGATCCCCTTAATGAGTATCCAGAAGGTTAACTTGAACTTATTTGCTCTGTTAAATCCAAGCTTCCAGTTTCACCACTTACAAAAGACCCAACCTTGGAAAGATCTCATCTGATGCAACAGATGAGAACAGCTGATGTGACAACATATCTACAGTTGTTAACATTCATGCACTATATTTAGTAAATCTTTTCTACATAGGTCTACAGTCCATTCCTGCTCTCAGAAATCTGAAATTCTGCATCCACAGCATAAGGGGTCCCACCATTAAAAAGCTCTGTGGGCACTGTACAGACACGTCACATCCAGCAAGCTCCTGTTATGCCACTAACCAGACCGATGCAGTGTTTCACACCTTATGTCAGAAACAGAGCTCCAAAATATTCCTCCAAATATTCACACCCACGTAACTAACAAAACCCATTCTCCCTTCTATTATCACCCCGTACAGTGCATGTGAGATACATTATTATTATTATTTATATAGACACACACTGTATATATTGCAGGAGGCTTGGAAGCCTTAGAACAAAGGTCATATACTTCTAATAAAAGAGCATGGGAGAAAAGGAACTAAACCTTTAATGATAAATATTTTTGCTACATCAGCACTTTGCAAGCACCACGGATAAGAACATTTCAGCAACACTTTAAACCCCCAGATCTACAGGAGGAAAACAGATTGCTTGGCACACAGCAGTTTGGCTTTCTGCGAAGAGTATTTTCTTATGAAGTTCCCACAAGACTATCTATCCAGTTAGGCTGATTCATGGAGAAGATTTTCTTTCCCCTAAACAAGACTAACAAGATCCTTAAGAATATTTCAACAAAAAATTGATGTATTCCAGGACTTGTGATTGAAACCACAACAAATACTATGGACCTTAGTTTTCAGCTTCCACAGATAGAAATTATTCAAGTAGTTCCAGTAAAATCAGGAGGACTGACTGTGAGAGACAAAGCTACTCATCAGGATCACAGACCAGGCAGGCACTCTGGGAAGGGAAGACGTCAAAAGGATCCTCCCAGGATGAGCCTCTCTTGAAAAACTTGTTCCTGCTGGAGAATGCAAGTTGGGTCTCTTCCACATCCCATTGCAAAAAGCAGTTTAAAGTGTGAAGGCAGCAAAAAACTTGGGGGGGGGGGNNGGGGGGCACAGTGTGCATCTCTTAAAGTCCAAAATCAAAATTTTCAGCCCTTGAGCAGAAGCCTGCTCCAGCTGCAACTAGTACAGGCTGGTTGTAAATTTTGGTAACATTTGGACTAAACAGAAGTGGCACGTCCTGAATCCTCAGACTAACAGAGAGATATGAGACATCACCCTCGATTACAAGGCTGATTATGTGTTGTGTTCCTGCACACTGAATATTTAGGTGAGGAAAGACAGGGCCTTAGGGTTCCATGCCAAAGACAATGGTCCATGAAAAGAAGTGATTGTTTTGGAAAAAATTAGGGAGAGGTTCTGGAAAGAAGAGATCCTGGAAGTGGCAGAACATGTGGCACAGCAGGAACCAACCCAACTCTCTGCCCAGCTTTCCCAGGCCGCCCCTCTTGATATTGCAGGGAATGGAAGCTGAGACCCAGGGAAGGTAACACCATGGTAGGAGCAAGTGAGAATAATCAAGCAGGGTAAGAGTGCTAATCTCTCTGGTTTTGAAATAAGCCTGAGTATCCAAATCTACTACAGGTTGTCATTTACTTTGTCTTGCCTGTGACAGCCAGCATTAGACTAAATCTGAGTACTTGCAGGCCACTTTCATAGAAGCTGATGCAGACTATATATGGCTTTAAAACAATTCTGCTTGTTTACACAGGAAAACCATGATAAAACACTTCTTTTTCGGACTACTAACACCAGAAGACCAGAACACATCTACTCACACTCCCAGCTCTAAACCCAGCCAGTAACTTCACGTAAAAGCTCTCCCGCCCCGTCCCCTGTCTACTTCCAACTTTTGACTATAATTCCCTGCCCCGCTAGTATTTTCTCCCTTACACACAGTTGAAATCATATATACTTGTCACTAAATGTTTATTGGATCCTTGGAAAACCTTTTGGATTTTGTGGCTGCCTTTCATACATCTTTTCGTTTGTGTGGAGGTTTCAGGATTTCAGTTGCTCTTCACATATACTCTGAATGAACAGTAGCAGTGAGAATCATCAGCTCAGTGAGATTTTACATAACCCCAAAGGACAACAGCATTTTTTTATAAGGACCTAAGGAAAACTATTTGACAGGGCCTTATTTTCTGTTGTACCTCTCCGCACCAGAAATATATCTTGCTACTCCATATGCTCTCCACTCCCTCCTCCATTTTTTAAAACATCCTCTTTTTATATTGGTATGCGATTTTATAAATGCACAATGAAAGTCACCTGCTTAATGCTGTCAACAAAATTCATCATCACTTTCTCTGATTCCTATATCATTAGAGTGGAGAAGGTTCACTCAAAATCGGAAAAGCTTTCCCTGAATGCAGCTTCTGTTGAAGCAAGGCTTCAAGTGGTTATTTTTCATGCTTCTCTGACATAAAAATAGCCTAAAGATATCCCCCTTTTTGGTATATCTCTCAAATTCTCTCAGAACCCCATAACAAAAATATTTCTTCCACATGTGAAAACGAAATGCCAAACATTAGCTGTACTACTGTACGTACATACAATTTTGGATAAAACACTAAAAGCAACAAGCTTACACAGACACCACAGGACTAACAAAAGAAATAGCAAAATAAAATCCTCTAGATCTTTACTAAAACAGATGTTTACTCCAAAATATTGCACAAAAGAAGTTCTTGCAAAGGTGACAGTCATTTTTTGTAGTCTAAAATTACACTCTGCTAACCATGTTCTCTTATCTTCTAGTCACTCTCACATTTTGCACACCCGTGCAAGGGCAAGCAAGGAACTGAGTATGGCATGGCAACTTTGAAACCCAGTGCTTCTTCCTACCACCTTTTACATTCCCTGCCCTCTCTCCAAATAAGAATTCCATTCCCTCAGCATCTCCTTTGCTCAGCACTGGGTGCAGCTCACAGACTATTACAGGTGGAACTGATGGCTGGTAGGTGTTCATCCTCCTTCCCAGAAACCTTCTGAAAATGAGAAATGCTCTGAACACACCTTTTCCATCTAAACAAGTCCATCATTTTAGAGAATGAGAAGAGGAAGTAAATTTGTGTATAATATTTTCCTAGTTCATTTATTTGAAATGAATGGGCATCTCTCAGTTGCTGAGCAGGGTAAGGAGGAATAAGAGACACCTTCAGAGAAATAAAAAGTGATGTTTGAAACCACGCATTTGATCTGATTTATTGAAAACAAAAAAGCCATTTTGGGTCAATTGGAACATTAATTTTACAGTTCAGCCATTGTACTGAATCCTTCCTTCTCCTCCCCCAGCATCCTCGAAAAAGCACTCCATGCTGTAGAGAAAGGATGTTTATACTTGATCGTCTTTTTTGTGTGTGACAACATTACTGTCCAAGCACTCTCTGCATTGGCCTGCTGACTCTGCAGTAAGCACCAAATTGCCTTCAGTCATATACCAAAAAAGGGAAATATAAGAAAATATAGCTCTCGAAGTGCAAGTGTGTATCTGCCTAGCACCACTGTTGTAACACTTACTCTTCTCCTTTCTATGCCTTCTGACAAGGTCACCGGTATAGAAACACCAGCTCAAGCGATACACATACCCAAATAAGAAATTACACTCTACATGAGATAGGTGCAGTTTGACTTCCTGCACAGACACCCAAAGGCACTCGCCAAACTTCTAACATTCAGATTAGAACTGCTTTTTGTTGGCCATATCCACCAAGAGAGAAGAAGCAGAAGATACCATCGGTGCTGCCAGCCGTCGAGGTAACAGGAAAGCTGCAGGGGACAGACTGCACAGGCTGACCCATGGCAGCAGGCAGGGTACCTGGGAGGGCTGTGCTCCTTCCAGCCACACTACTTCTGAAGCTTGTGTACCCACGTTTGCCTTACAACAATGAGAGAGATCGTTTCCACTCCTCAGGGCTTTTTGGATCAAATTTTGACATAATACAATTGGGAAAAAATGATCTCATGAAATGTATACTGTAGGGAGGAAAGGGAATAAAGGTATGTTTTAAATTGATCTCGAAATATTTTCCCATATGAAATAGTTATGCTTTTCTCTTACAAAAAAAACCCCCACAATCTAGCCAGCACAGGAAAGAAACAGTGGCTGCTGAACACAAATTAAGCTAAACAAACAACAAAATCTCTCACAAACAAAATCGCTTTATAATAAGTAAACTCAAATAAAAACATAACATGACCCTCCTGTCCCCAAGGAATGAAGGAAAGAATAACATCTCAACCAAACCCTGAATATATACTATCTGGGATCTCCTACATCCACCAGAAAACAAAGCAACTTAAGTGTGACCAAAACAAACTACAAAACCACTAATTCTAACTCGCAGACAGTCACCTCCTGCCCTGCTGCTCCATCGGCTGCTGCTCTAATTTTCTAAAGGAGCCACAGCTTCATTGCTATGAGTTTAAATGCCCTTTTAAACACCACCCTACATACACAATTACCCTACCACCTTCCTTTCTTTGTCTCCTAGAGAGTATAGGAACAGCAGCATATTGAGCCCTTTACTTTAAAGTCCTCTCTGTCCTGCCCATCCTCATCATGCCAGACCATTCAGGCAATAAACTCCACCTAGGAACAGGATATTGCTCGATGCCTTCACAGCTGTCTGGAAACATGGCTGGTTCCCACATATGACAACTACAAACAGCAGTGGCAAACAGTGAGGACGTGCAGAGACAGACCCACATCACTTGGCTATGAAGCCTCTCCCATTGCCCTCTAGCCCACCCTACCCAGCCCCCATGTAGCAGCCTACAAAGCTGAGCTGCAGAATATGCCACAGAGGCTGAGCACTTTGCAAGAGGCATAAAAACTCTGGCTACTCTCCAATGAAGCTAACAGAAAAAAAAATTTTCTTTTACCAAGACACACACAAACCCTTGTCATACATGACAAACCCACACTATAGAGTTGTTTGGGTTTCCTCCTTAAGTTCCTTATGCAGAACGCAGCCTACATCAGAAATGTCCTGATCCAGCATGGCAAGTCATACATTCTTGGTTCATCCTTGCTTGTCAATGTGGCTCAAAACACAGACTTTTTTTGTAGACATGAGTAGGAATACACGCTGTCTCTGGTACAATACAGTAGCTGCTTTTCTAAATGTAAAAGACAGCTGCTTCTAATTAAGAGAATACCGAATAGGATATCTTCCAAACATCTTTCCACAAGCATTTGCTCTTTTAAATAGATGAAAAAGTGATTTGGAGACATTTTTAAGGACATTGAGCAACCCTGTACTCCAAATTGAAAAAAGATGCAATTTTTGAAGCAGAGTCCATTGCCATGGAACAATTCTATCCTGAGTGAAGGAGCTTATTCCTGGACACTGCTATACCCTACTCCAAAACTAAAAAATCTGGACAATCTGGCAATTATGCAGAATTTTAGGGGTTCTGTGTGTGCATTCAATTCCTATTTAAGCTCCTAAGCAACATTTAAACTTGTTAAGGCTACCTGATCTCCAAACAGACACTGTCCAGACAGCATGGCTAGCATCCAGGTCACACCGCAACACGAAGGGAAAAGCAGCTGACACCCTACACACCATCTGTACAACCTGCAGGTAACCATCTATCTCCAGATGTTTTCCTATTGCTCCCTCATTGAACACATGCTGGCCCCAGCTCTCCTGCAGGGCAAAAATCAACACCCAAGCAACGGTGGGCACGTGAAGACTTCAGAGAAGTTTGAAGGCCAGCTGACTGCCTCGCTCTGCACTTCCAATACCCAAACCAGAATGAGTTTTCATGCTCATGGCTTAACCCTATTTTCACATGGCTCTGTAGAGGAAATGCCAGTACAGTGCTGGGCACAGCTGCATACACAGTCCTGCTTTAAAGTCTTTACGAAATAATTCCAAAGGAGAACTAAGTCTGGGACATCTCTCAAAAACTTTTAGGACAGATTCACTCCAGAGCTGCCAAACAGGTAAGTGGCATGTTTTTGGGGTTTAGCCTCCAGGAAAAAAAAAAAAAAAAGTTTAATCTACTAGTTTCACATTCAGAAGTTATTAAAATATTTGGGTTTTTTTCCTCTCATTTCTTTCATCTTTTTGGTGTATGACATAGATCAACACAACACCAAGGGTCTAAAAGTGAGAGACTTGTTTCTGAAAGCCACACATGGGTCATAAAAACAAACTTGCTCCTTCAACTGATGCTTAAAAATATATGCATGCTTCATTAGTCTAATTTGTCTGCTCAGAGCCTAGTCCAAAACTGCAGAAAAAGCTCCAAAACCACATCAAGTGCCATGGAGACCGCTGTGCATAATAATAAAAACAAACACAATCAGCAGGCATTAAGGACTTCAATCTGCAAGCAAAGCCTGCTTTCTGCCTAACAGCTAGTTGAAGGATTTCCATCGACCAAAACATTGACACCACAATGTAACGTGCAACCAACAGCAGACAAACAAACCACAATCAGAGCGGCCAACTTTCTAACTAGCACCAAACACTGCAGAAATACGAGAAGCCAGAAAGAACAACAACTGGAAAAAGATTCAAATGTAGAAAGGCAGGCAAAAATACTCTGGAAAACACGAAAATGTACATGAAGCTGTCAGTATTTCACTGTGGAGTTGAAAGAGCAGTAATGTGAAACTGTTTATTATGCTGCAATAATGATTATTATCTTGCTACCATGATTTTTTTTGTTTTGTTTCCAAGTCTTCCAAACCATGCAGGTTTCTCTCACACTTTGGCAATAACTGAATCTGCAAGATTTAAGAGAGCTTCAGGCTGAAGGCCAGCCACTAAACTGGCTGCACAACCACAGTCCATCAAACCCTCTAGATCACCTCCCACCCTCAAAAGCCAACCTAGCCCAACAAAGGTGAATCTGTCTTGCTAATGGCACACACAGAGAAGAATGGGAAGCTTTGCTGAAAGAGGGATAGATGTTTTCTTGACAAACTACTAATATGCGTAAGTCTTGCTCTTGTCATATTACACGGGTTGAACCAGAGAACTCAACTACTGTGATCTTTTAAAAAGCACCCTTAATTCGGGGAAAGCTTATGCACAGCTTCCGTAAAGTCTTTATTGTAAATAGACAAATAACCTAGTAAGAACTTCACAGTTTAGCTGGGGAAAAAACCCAACTTCTCTCAAGGATGTGGGCAGCACTAGGAAAAAAACCAGCAAGCCTGCCATTAAGAGCTGTGAAAGCACAAGAACAGCTCTTACATGTAGCTGTTTCCACAAGGCAGAAACAGAGCTGGTGGTACAACAATTATTTGGACTGTGATTTTGATGAATCTTCTCTCAAGTGCAGTTGTACAAAAATAACCAGGAATCACAGCAACAGCTTCAGTACCTCCAGCCGTGAGGAGGCTGGTGGCTTCAGGTGGTGCCATCCTGAGATCAAAATAATAGGTTCCAAACTCAAACAATTCTTAAACCTAAGTTTTGAGATACGACTACTTACAGTACAAGTGTGAAAACCTAGATACTACTAACCTGCACTTTGGATAAACCACAATGACCTCCTCTCCTCCAGGCTGAAAGAATGAGACCAATACTCATCTTCCTAAAAACATTTCTTCAACGGTAACAACAATAACTAATGATGTAGAGACAAAATGCAACACTTACATTAAGGGAAACAGATTGAAAATAAAACCCCACCAGTCCCAGCTCAATAATAGTCCTTTCTTCATCCACAACCAATAAGACGCTTCAGAGGGGTGATGGGAACACCCTTTCCCTGCCAGCCCCGTTCTCCTTTAAAACACTAAAAATACAATATTTTTGCTTGAAGTGGGGAAGGAAGATATCTATTGCTCTTCATCTTTGATAATGTCTGGATCTAGACTCAAAATGTGAGCACTTACATACACATATATAACATCCTCTTGTATGCTTTCAGGTACAGGTATCTAGGTATATGCATAGGTGGGAACACGCGCACACAGACTTTCAGCCCATACAGTATAATATTAATCCCATAAACCTAAAGTATGCTATGATTCCTATGAAGAAATCCATACACAAAAAGAGTATAAGCACTCACACCATCTGTAGGACATATGCAAGAAATAAGCACAAAATGTTATGGCTCACTGTTTTCCTTGGGGCACCAAATCCCCATCCCCAAGCAAACAGGAACACCCAAGATTGTGTAAGGGCAGGAGTATGGCTAATGTGCTGGTCAACCAAATACCACTGGGTTATGAGCCACAAGCCCCAAAAATTTAGAAAAAGGATAATCAAAAAGGCGCTCACATCCTCAGAGAAGCACATTTCTGTATTACCTCTTAATAAGTATCAAAGTGGGTAGCACCTGAAGAACATTGGCATATACTTGTTTCCAACAATATTTGGCAATAAGTCGTAATTACTAGAAGATGGGGAAGGATTTACCTGTTGTACAAAATGCTGTCATCTGGAAGTGCTAATTCAAAACCAGTTAGCTCCCATACAAGTATCCTGGCTCCAAAGGCAAGACAAAAAAATAGGCTCTGACTTACAATCTCAGTGTCTCTCTTCTCTGCAAACACAAAAAGTACCTCATAAAAAAATACAAACATTCAGGAAAGCCAACAGAGCTACCAGAGGGTTTCCTTGATGTTACATTCTTAAACTGTTAAAGGAAAATATAATTTGTATGTCTGAAAAGGTTCCCTCAAAACAACCAGAGAGTTTACTATCAAAGTACCAGATGTCATCCTATTGGAAAATTTCTATTAAGCACTACTGAAATTTTTGTCACAGCTTTGTCTTATTATATGTATTGTTCTACGAGTACTGTAATGGAAACAGAAGAAACATGTTGACTCTTTGACAGCAGAGGATAACCGAGTTGCTTCCCTTTGCCCTCAAAGAAGAAAAAAAAAATATTTTCCCTATGAGAATGCTCATGATATAATGGTCAAGAGAAAGAAATACTTAGTGAAAACAGTTTAATAAATCCCAGCAGAAACAAAGCATCTTTTCACATACTTAAAAGTCTGCAAGGCTCCATGCTGACAATTGATGAACGGGCAGAATAAAATGTTTTGCACCTCATGCCTTCTACGGAAGGCACAAAGCCCTGGCTGGCACAGGTGCTAGATGAGTATTACAGTTAAAACCAGCACCCTTCAAAAGCTCCACTGGGATCTGCATAGTATGAGGATCTAAAATATTCAAGGAGATCAGCTTATTTGAAGATAAACATATGACCAAGACTTAAAACCAAAACAAATTCAGCTTTTCACTGTCTCATTTAGCTTTTCAGACACTTTGATTACTTGTAAAGGCAGAAAAGAAGACAGCAAGAGTAAAGGAATAGCTTAAGTCTGGGAAGCAGCAAGGCCATTCATTTTACTGACTGGAGCCTAGCATGATTCCAGCTCATTTCACCATGAGCTGCTTTTATGACAGCAACTGATTACTCAAAAGACTTTGTGTAAGTTAATGAAAGTGGTAAGCAGGTTTCCTCTACCTTGGGAGCTTTCCTTGATTTTACAAAAGGCTAAAGGAAACAAAAAACTCCACTCTCTTCCACTGTTGCTCCTTCTCTCAAAAATATAAGAAAACTGTGCTAGTATGGTATTGTTCACCACTCTCCCTGCCCCCACCCCTGAGAGCCATACAACAGATTATTTCTGATTGCTTCTATTCAAAAAGTGTTGTTCTAAAATTATGAACAACCCTTATAATCTTTGATTGATGATTACTGACCCAGAGATACAGCTCCACAAGTACTGGACTAGACAATCAAAGTAAACATTTTACATTAAATAAAAAGTAAATTAGATTATTTTTATCTCTGCAAGATATTAGCACCACCTCTCAAGTCATAATGTCAGAAAAGCAAAGCATAAATCTAAAGTTTCTATTTAATTTTTTTTTAAATATAATCAAGGAAAATCCAAAACCTTATTAACACGAAGCTTTTGCTCTGAGACCTGGAGCAAATGTTGATAACCAACACAATACGAAGTTTGTTGCAGTTGCAATTAAAAAAAAAAAGGGAGCTAGTATTGAAAAAAATGCAACACAAAGCTAAAGCTGATAGTCTGACCCTTCTTGTATGACGGAAGAGCTCACCTTATAGTCTGTGTTTCGGAAGGCGGACACGTTAACGGCAGCACCACAAGTCTGCAGTGGAGGACAAGCAGCTCGTGGTTTGCATGATACTCAGGTGAAATTTCCACTTGATATATGAAAATGTGAATTAGAGTTACTGACGCTGTATGTGCTGTGAAACACAAAGAGCACCATGAAATACTATCAGAGGACTGAGGCTTTGTCTGTCAGTAACTTAGTTGTTGATCCCAGCCCGTCAGCTGTCACACTCTGCTGTAAAAAGCTGTCCATGAAAATCTGCCATAGCCTCCATTATCCCCAGTGTTTTAGCACAGGATAATAAAATATGTAATGGGCGAGAACAGTAACAAAATCATGCCTGACTACTCTTGTTGAGTACAAACAGGAGAGTAACCTCAAAAATCTCTAATTGGCTTGCCAACACCTGGCTTTTTTTATTACTATTTTCTAGTGCACAACGGTTACCTGACTTAAATTAGCTTAGATTCTTCGTTAAAATTATTAGCTTGTTTTTCTTCTGTCTGTATAAACGGCATCTTTGCATTAAAGAAAATTGTAAACTTATTACAAAATACATTTTTCTGGTCATTTTGAAAGTAGTTCCACTTCTACAGAATAATTACCATACATTAAATCCTTCATTGTTCATGGTAACCCCCTTATTTTAAATACGCACAAGGCTCTTGAGTGATTTTGACAGGCTTACAACTCAATCTTCTCACCACGGACTGAAATAATGACACCGAAGGGAAAACTTCACCACCTGGAACTCAGCTGACACTGAAGGAACAAATCCAAAATTCTTCTAGTATTATAAAAGGACCAGTAAAATATCTATTTCCCTTCTGCTTCTGACCATCTCATCCTATTCTCAAGTAAATTTTCAAGTAAATTCTGGTTTACTTTAAATAAATGCAGCAAAAAAGGAACAATATACAATCAAAATATACAGAAGAGAAAGAGCTCATTATAAAAAAAACAAAATCCCAAAAGAAATAAACTAAATTTCTACCTGGCATTTTGTCAAACACACAAAGTCATACTAGGAAAGCACTAATGACAGAGCCAGTCTCACTGCTATCCAAGCGAACTGAAAATTGCCATATAGCATCTACAGTGCATATAATCATGTATGATGTCACTTTAGAGGACAAAAAGAGCTATTCTAAGGAGGTGATTAAACTAAATAAAAGCAGAGACTAAAAAAAAAGGCTATAATGAAGTAAAAGCACTAAAGTACCATTCCTTTTCAGGCACTGTGTGAGTGTTCAGGAAGCAGCAGCGCTGGTGGCAGCGGGGCGCTGTGCTGAGCAGCTTACCGTGCAGCCAAGGGCTCGTACTGACCTGCCCCAGCATGTCCGGTGCGATGGGAAATATGGGCCAGATGGCTGAGTAGACTCCAAAAAACACCAGCCAGAGCAGCATGCTTCCCCAGACAGCGAGGTGACTGAACTGTCAAGGAGAGGGAAAGAAGCAAAGTCAACACAGGGCGCTTCCTCCGTCCACCTAACACACAGATATTTCCCTGTTCAGATCTCCGTCGGTCTCGCTCAGGCCTGTCTACTGCACTTGGTTTCAGTCCAGTAGCATGGGTTGTTTAAACAGCATAAACCAGTTCTCCTCTTTAATCTTCGCCTCAAGACAGGGCAGACAGATAGTCTTCTCAGTCAATCTGTCTTACTTGGAGCTCCAAAAACTCATCAGATTTTCCTTGGAACTCTGATTTCTCTCATCTAGCTCCTGCTTCCCGTCATGCACATGCCAGGTTCAACACATAAATCAAGGTATAAATTTGCAAAGGCTCAGGTTAAAGTTCACGTGGACAAATCCGTGATGGCAGAATGTATGCATACAGGCCACATGCATCACTCACCTTTCATGGAGGAAGATCAGGGCCATGCAATACACTACCAGAAGCAACATCTACTGAACAGCTTTGCTTCTTTAGTTTTAAAGGTGTCCTAAGTAATTTACAGATATGCAATGCACTTCACATCTTTACTGGTTCTTTAGTAGATATACTCACGAAGAGTAAATAAAAGTAGCATTAAAGTGACCAAGAACACATCCAGCACAGACTTCACTTCAGTTGCATTAAACAAATTAATTTTTCCTACATACTCAAACTATTTTGCTGTTCAAGATGATTTAAGCTGTTTTAAACTGCAGTGGATGGAATCAGTAATTTCAGTAGTAACAAGCAACGGAGCTCACTACTGGCTCCATCTTTTTTAGATGCCAACAACTCCTGTGGCTGATGACTTTGGCTCCAATTCAGAGAAGTACCCGCATAAATCATAATTACTAATTACATATGGATTTAGGAACATGGGAATGAATTCACACACTGGTTAGCGTGGTGGATACAGTGTGTTTGGTTTGTTTTCAGCTTTATACTTTCTATTTGATGATTGCATTTGTTGACTTTTGAACAGTGCCTGAGTATTGTGTTCTGCCCACAGAGACAGACACAAATGTCCAGAAGAAGAAGATTGTTCCTCCTCTGGAAGCATTGAGCATCCTTGGAGAGGAGAGCTTTCTCCACCACAAGCACTGAAAACAAGCAAGCAAGGAATCTGCAGCACCAGTGCAGACTGGCAGATAGCTGGGAGCAACTGGAGGCTGCTTTACAGTAGAAGCATTCATACAGCAAAACATTAGAGGCAACGGAAAGAACACTCTTCTAGGCACTCTCAGAAAGCTGGAATTTTGTTCAACCCTAAAAGTTGCTTGGCTAAAGAGGAGAACATAGAGTAGGCTCCTTCCTGGAGGGACACACCGGGCAGGAAGATTTATTTTCAAATTTTGCTATTTACTCTGTTTCACCCAGGAGACCTGACCAGCAACTGCTTTATTTTAAAAAACTCCATACATTTTTTGACTGTTTTAATGTGAATAAAATAAACAGAGTGGAAGGATTTTTTTCAGACAGTTGGAAGAAGGTGGGAACACGGAATTTTATCCCTTCTGTCTGCTTGCTCTTCTGAAATCTAATAACAATTCATGTTAAGATTGTGACTAAATTAAAGCCCTGCCACCATGAGCAACTGTGCTGCTCAGCTCTCCAAAGAACAAGTACTGCAAGGCTGCTGAAAGAATTTGTCTTAAGCAAAAGCCAGCCCCTTGCAACGGTAGAACAGCACCAGCACTGCTTTCCCAAAAGGACATGGGACCTTCGAGTCACAGCCTTCCTTCCAAACAAGTGGACAGAAGGCTACGAATAGCTCGGACTGATGCTTCCAAGCTCAAAACTCCTACAGGCTTTACGATTAAAAACAGTAAAGACAAAAGATTGGTTTCCCTGAATGCTAAGACGTACTCTTATTTTGTAGGAGGTATATTTATGCTAGTGAAACAAAATCTTCATTTTTTTTTTTCTTTTTGCCTCTCTCTCCTGTTTTTCTTTCCAGTCTGCTGGAAAAGAGTTTTCAAGTTTTTCAGCCCTTCATCTTTCCCTTTCCTGCTCAAAGACTTGGCTCATTTTATGTTGTCTTCATCTTCTTCCCATGTTTCTCCCAATCATCTCAGCCTTGTACCTGCCTGAATTGCTTCCCTACCTTTAAAAGTGCTTCTGCTTTCAGGAAGAGCTCTCCTTACCCTGTTTGAAAGCCTCATGCTGCTGACCTTTGCATTGTTGATTCTCCACTGATCTCTGTCATTTATCCTTGCAGAATCCATGCACAAAGCAGAAGTGAGTCCATCAGATGTGCTAAATGAATGACAGTCGGAAAAAAAAAATAGAGGCTCTCTCACCTAGACCCTAGCAACACTGTGCATCTATCCAGTTTATCTGAAATAGTTCATCTAGCATGGTAAAGCAGGGAAGAAATCTGTAAGAGGGGAAAAGCCTACTGCAGTGTTCCAGACAGGTAACACCTAACACCAGGCTGCTCCACACAGCTCCAGAGTGTGGATTTTGTTATGCATCATGTTCCCACTTTTACCAAAGCCTTTCTTTCCACGCTACCCACTGGATATACTAGGCTCCCAACCACTCTGAATCGGCAGGATTTATTTAAAGCTTTCAGCTGAACCCATCATGTTCTCCCAAGTGGCAGCATCCCTCTCACTCTCAAGAACAAATTGCATGTAACCAATCCACTTGATGATGGAGAAGAGGCTTAACTCAATGTTGTACATTTAATACTCTTCAAGTAAGCTAAAGATGCTATGTGTGTTGATTCACTCACAGCTGAAACAATAATTGTGACCAACATCAGGTTCCAAGATGACAAGAGTCACTCATCCAAGCAACAGGACAGGAATTAAAAGTGCATATAGGAAAAAGTTGATTCTAAACACAACAACTTTCTGTGCATAACAACAATTTCTCTATAAAATGCCAGTGTTATAGAACACTGAGATCTACTAAACACTATGGTATCTTTTATTTTAAAACTTAGAAAAGAAGGGATCGTGATTATCCCCAAGTGACTGAAAAGACACCTAGTACCCACGGAAAGGGAGAAAGGAGGAAGCATCAAATAATTAACAACACAGCAGGATGTAAACAGGCTCACATGCCTCCAATGCAGACTTGGATATATCCTCTTCTAGTGCACGAGGGATTTATTTGTTCACGTATTTTCGCATTTTAAAACGTTGGTACACAACACAAAACTTATGCATAAACAACAGCAAAAAACCCCCCAGATTTTATTTTCAGATGAGAGGATGAGGCAGAGAATATTAGCATCTCCCTAATAATTAAATAACCCATACAGAGAGCATTTCATCTTTAGAATTCAGAACAGAAATCAGCTCATTAATCTTAACAATTCCTCTGTGAGGAATGAAAGAAAACATTTTACAACAAAAGCAATGAAGTTATGAGGTTTAAGCCAAACCTCTCCAAGAAGCTGGTAAAATAATAATGTGAGAATACTCTAAACAGCCTGATCTCAAGGGCAGCATGTCTTAGTATGCCATGAAAAATAGATTCCCATAAGGTATCTCACAGCTGTGGAGAAACAGGGACTCCATCAAAATCAAAAGATTAGTGTTTCAGAGGCGCTGGGGGAAAGAAGAGGAAAAAGGTGTTGAAGCTTCATCAACACAGGAACCCTCCTAACCCTCCATGTTCTTTGGAGGTCACTGCCCTGGGCAGATTCTGACACCTACCAGTAACAGAGCACTCAAAGTAAATGACACAACTCTAGGAATCAACATAACTGTTTGACTAACATCCTCACCACTAAGTTTCCAAACAAAAAAAATCTCATCCAGTGTGAAGTCAACCAGTACTTTTTATTAACGTCAAAGACATTTTCAAAGCCCAGCTGTTTATTTGGTGTGCAGACACCTTTAATTCCCTTTTGCATTAATTTTTAAAGGAGCTACAAAGATGATGTTCTTGTTCTGTTCCTTAAGTGATTACAGTAGTATGTTGATTTCATGCAAAATTTTCTCAATTTTAAATGTTTAGAGATGTTGGTAAGACACTTTTAGTGTTCTCTTACCACTTCTGACAGGCTGCCCCTTTTCATCATACATACTGTGTGATCTGTGAGCTCATTCTTCTCTCACACCCTGTATATTTAGAGAGCTTAGCAGTTTATCCCTACATGAAAGATCTAATTAAAACACTGAAGACTCAAATGATTTTTAGTACTTTTTTTTCCTGTCTTAATACACTGCCTTAATACTCATTAGGGATAAAAGATACTGAAGAGTACTTACTCTAGTCCATGCAGTTGTTTCCAAGCCAGCTTTCAGACAAACAGTGACTACAACATACTGCAAGGGAAAAAAAAAAAAAAGACAACTTCAGTAATAACATTCTCAAATTCAAAGGTGTTCACAGCCCAGTCTCGCCTCTACACCTCAATTGTCACTACCATCTAGGTACCAACTCAGGGTCTGGGCAGTGTGGAATGAGGAAAGGAGAAAGCAGAAGATACTGTTGGTGCACACCCAGAAAAAAAAAAAATTAAAAAAGAAAAGAAGGAGAAAGAACATGCACACAGTGTAACCTTGATATTATTTTACTCATACATTTTCTTCTGGTTTACATCATTTTCTGATGGCATAAAAGAAGTAAAGAAATTCTACCATTCAAAAATTGCTAGGATATGCAAACTTACAGTGTAAACTATGTTTCCAACAAATAAATAGTCAATTCCCTGGCCATTTGTGAATACTGCATCTGAAAGAAAGATAGAAAAATTATCACATTTGTTATCAATTTATCAACAGAATGGATGAAATAACAAGGACATTTACAGGAGAAAATAACTGGTCCCAACCTTGACTTTTAGAACATCTAAAAGCACTTTTAGAAGCTATGAGATAACAGTAATGCAGAAGTTGTGCTAAGCCAGGCCTCAGGTACGATGCTTGGATAGAGCACGTATCCATAGTCCAGGGTGCCAGCAGCCACCCTAGCAAAAAGGGGAGTGTTTGCCAGACCCTAATGTATAAATTGTATACAAGAGCTGAAGTACATCAGTGTCACTTTTTCTGTCTCTATCTGTCCTCTACTGCTTACTGACACCTCTAAAAAATCCCATTATTCGCTGTGCCTGTGAACAAAAAGCCTGTAAAACACCAGCTGATTTGTGGTGAAATTAAGAAAAAACACCAAAAGTTCATCTATAAAGGGCATATGGAACATCTAAAATATCTTACTGGAGGTGAATTCAGTATCCGAGCAGCATTCAGTCTCCACACACCCTTTCTCTAGTCGAGGGTGCACAAGGGTAAATACATGTTCATCTATCATCTGAAAGTGCCAACCCTGGCGATATTTCAAGTGTCTGTTTAGTCTTTCTTAGCCCTTGTTGAATAAAACCGGAACACCATGAAAGCACATTCGACAGCCAAGCTAATGCCAAATGAACTCGTACTCACAGGAGCTTTCAAGCATTACTCGAGCATGGTAAGTATTGCTATTTTCACAGGTTTTAAGACAACTGTTAGAGAAATACACAAACAGCAGGAATGAAAAAGGCTTAAGATAGAAACCTTGGACCTCTTCCTAAACACATATTTCCTAGAACAGTGCTTATACTACAAGGGTACTACTTTGCTAGATTTATTTGCAAAACTGGATCTGACGTTCTTAAACTAGTGTCAGTTAACTGCACTTGTATAACATAGGTCTCTAGGATCAGTAAATTTAAGTCTATAAAGAAAAGTCCCTGACACCCTGACCTCTGTGGTGAAGACTGTCCAATTTCTGGGCAAAACCACTATATATTTAGTCACTGCAGTTAACCCCAGCTACTTGTTATGATTTTCACCTACAATGGCTGCATATGGTCGTCTCTGACTTTTCCAGAAGTTGCTCATTCTATATCTCTGCTTTCTTTTCTCTTTTGAACTCCAACTGCTAAGAAACAACAGCAGATAGACTAGTCACTAACATTACAACAGGACCTAAAGCCTGAGACAGCTTAGTTAGGAATCGGTTTGCTTTCTAGCCACTGGCACCTCAGTGAGCACAGCTGCTCCCCAGGCATTGACCACATCATTCACAAATACATAGCAAGTTTTAACATTCACTCTGCNAAAGGAAAAAAAAAAAAAAGAAAACTTCAGTAATAACATTCTCAAATTCAAAGGTGTTCACAGCCCAGTCTCGCCTCTACACCTCAATTGTCACTACCATCTAGGTACCAACTCAGGGTCTGGGCAGTGTGGAATGAGGAAAGGAGAAAGCAGAAGATACTGTTGGTGCACACCCAGAAAAAAAAAAAATTAAAAAAGAAAAGAAGGAGAAAGATCATGCACACAGTGTAACCTTGATATTATTTTACTCATACATTTTCTTCTGGTTTACATCATTTTCTGATGGCATAAAAGAAGTAAAGAAATTCTACCATTCAAAAATTGCTAGGATATGCAAACTTACAGTGTAAACTATGTTTCCAACAAATAAATAGTCAATTCCCTGGCCATTTGTGAATACTGCATCTGAAAGAAAGATAGAAAAATTATCACATTTGTTATCAATTTATCAACAGAATGGATGAAATAACAAGGACATTTACAGGAGAAAATAACTGGTCCCAACCTTGACTTTTAGAACATCTAAAAGCACTTTTAGAAGCTATGAGATAACAGTAATGCAGAAGTTGTGCTAAGCCAGGCCTCAGGTACGATGCTTGGATAGAGCACGTATCCATAGTCCAGGGTGCCAGCAGCCACCCTAGCAAAAAGGGGAGTGTTTGCCAGACCCTAATGTATAAATTGTATACAAGAGCTGAAGTACATCAGTGTCACTTTTTCTGTCTCTATCTGTCCTCTACTGCTTACTGACACCTCTAAAAAATCCCATTATTCGCTGTGCCTGTGAACAAAAAGCCTGTAAAACACCAGCTGATTTGTGGTGAAATTAAGAAAAAACACCAAAAGTTCATCTATAAAGGGCATATGGAACATCTAAAATATCTTACTGGAGGTGAATTCAGTATCCGAGCAGCATTCAGTCTCCACACACCCTTTCTCTAGTCGAGGGTGCACAAGGGTAAATACATGTTCATCTATCATCTGAAAGTGCCAACCCTGGCGATATTTCAAGTGTCTGTTTAGTCTTTCTTAGCCCTTGTTGAATAAAACCGGAACACCATGAAAGCACATTCGACAGCCAAGCTAATGCCAAATGAACTCGTACTCACAGGAGCTTTCAAGCATTACTCGAGCATGGTAAGTATTGCTATTTTCACAGGTTTTAAGACAACTGTTAGAGAAATACACAAACAGCAGGAATGAAAAAGGCTTAAGATAGAAACCTTGGACCTCTTCCTAAACACATATTTCCTAGAACAGTGCTTATACTACAAGGGTACTACTTTGCTAGATTTATTTGCAAAACTGGATCTGACGTTCTTAAACTAGTGTCAGTTAACTGCACTTGTATAACATAGGTCTCTAGGATCAGTAAATTTAAGTCTATAAAGAAAAGTCCCTGACACCCTGACCTCTGTGGTGAAGACTGTCCAATTTCTGGGCAAAACCACTATATATTTAGTCACTGCAGTTAACCCCAGCTACTTGTTATGATTTTCACCTACAATGGCTGCATATGGTCGTCTCTGACTTTTCCAGAAGTTGCTCATTCTATATCTCTGCTTTCTTTTCTCTTTTGAACTCCAACTGCTAAGAAACAACAGCAGATAGACTAGTCACTAACATTACAACAGGACCTAAAGCCTGAGACAGCTTAGTTAGGAATCGGTTTGCTTTCTAGCCACTGGCACCTCAGTGAGCACAGCTGCTCCCCAGGCATTGACCACATCATTCACAAATACATAGCAAGTTTTAACATTCACTCTGCTCTTTCCTTTACTGTCCATTAAAAAAAAAAAGTGAAGAGCACTAGAGAACTGAGCCTTCCATGTCCAATGAACCTCGCTGATGCCAGAAGTCTCAGTTTATTAAGAAAAACCATGCCTGAATAATACATACCGTTTCTGACAGATCTAGAATAAACTGACCTAATGACTCTGACAGTATATTGCTCTAGTGAAACATCAGAGTGCACATTTGAGTAATTACATAATTTTTGGTGTAAGTTCCAATTTTTTTTTTTTTAAGTTACATTTTCATGCATTAAGTGATTTTTTTTTTTTTTTTCCCCAGTGATTTCCATGACCTTCCACTTTGGGAAGCGAGGCAGTCCTGAAAGGAATGATATTTCTGTTAATGACAACAGCAGGATGCTCAGTGAACATCCATTTCTAAAGCAATACAAGTGCCCATTCATGGTCTATATGCCCTTCACATTCTAAGGAATTTAAGAGGTTAAAAAACATCCCAGTGTGAATGGCACATTTTTTGTCTCTGGCACTGAAATCCCTTTTTTACTTGGAAATACACAGAAACTTGAAAATTCAATATTCATTCCTCTTTGGAAACCAAACTAAGCAACCTGTTCAAGCAAACTCAAAATTACCATTTCAGCAGGTGAGTATTCCAGTCTTACCATTTCAGTTGTTTAAATTAAAAGTACATTATCTATTTATGAATTAGTGAGAAAAACATTTATGGAAGACTAAAACAAAAACTGTATTTTTCTTTACCTATAACCACTACAGACAGCAGCCTAAATTTTATTTAGCTGGATTTAAAGAAGAGCTATTAGAGATCAACATTTCTCATAAAAATAGTGAAACAGAAAAACATCCCCACCCCCCCAAAAGCCAATCAGCCATAAAATCCCCACCCCTCTCCCCCAAAACTGAACCAAGCTCCCAGCCCACATACAGAGAAAAGGGAAATCCCCTTCTTGTATGGTCCATCTGACAGCACGTGAAGCTGCCACTAGGGATACGATACTGCCATCTTCCTCAGCCAGACACAGAAACATAAATTTGTCTTTCACAAGTATCTTTACCATTGTGCCTCTGATGTGAGTGTTCATCCTTCCTCCCTTTCCATTTTCTTTTACCTCCTCCCCAACTAATCCATCCTGGAGTTGAGAAGGTTTACTTCAAATTAGTGTTTTCCAGGAAAGTGTCAGTTTTGAAAAATCCAAGGGTTTAGATAAATACTACTCCCCCCCCTGCTACCACATCAAAATTACTCATCTGATCTAGTCCCATTTCTTTTGACAGTAAAAGAACAGATTTCCCATGATTTTTCCTGCCCACACAACTACATTGTAAAACTAGGTAGGAACCATATGGGATTTACTGTTCCCTGAAATACCATGTAGTTACATTACCTATCATGGAAAGCAAGACGTAATAAGCCTAATTCATAAAACAAAGTCTCATTTCCCCTATATCTGACTTAATCTGGTCTACTTCTATTCCAGCCAATTAATTTTTTTCCACAGTGGTGAAATTATTTTGTCCTAGCTTTTACAGTACTGTGCTATGGAATGGGAAAGATCTAATAAGACAAAGCAAATGGTTGTAACACAGCTGCTGGAAGAACATTATACAGCAAAAAGTTGAGATCTCAACCCAATACCAAAAAAAAAAAAAAGGCATTGTATAGAACATTATCCAGTATTCAAGTAAGACTTTTTGACAAAGCAGCAGTTGACTTTTTCATGTATCAAAGTCACTATATGAACAATAATTATGTTAAATTAGAGTAAGTCCCGAAAGCCACTGGATAACTAGCCAGGTTCAGCAGCTATAGCCTATTGAACCGTCAGCGTTATTTTCTTGGGACTTGTCACAACCTCCTGTTCTGCAAACACACTGGCTCTGTAAGACTGAACAGCAGTTACTGACATAAGAAACAATTCATCCCTCACCATGCTCCAGCACTTTCAGTGGAAACCAGAAGAGAATGATGGAATGGATCAGGGCATTGATGCAGTGACCCCAGAAAACCTGAGGGAAAACAAACCGAGTCGTCAGTAAAGTCCAAAACTCTTGACCTCTCTCTAACTCCTAACAAACCCTTCATTGTGTAGTTAGAGTCAGACAATATTTGTCCTGAACTGAAACACCTCAACTTCTGCAAGATCTATTTCCTCCTACAATTTCTGCTCTTTCACAAGAAAACATTGGTCCAGTTGGATGGTTTTATTCTAACAACTTAAAATATAACAGGCAAGCACGCTTGCAATTTAAGATCTTTATCAAAATACAACAAACAGATGGAGCTGCCCTTCTTTAATTACCTCAAAGAACAATTTCAAAAGACCGATTCAGTGCTATGAAATGTTCTACGTTCTTTTAATGGGTAAATATTTCATGCCCCACAATTTTTAACTTGCAGATGATGCCATTTTGCACAAACTAGGACTTGACATATTCTACGCTTCCTCTTTAAACAAAGCAATCATACAGCTTGCTTGATTCAGAAGTAGATTTAGATGTGTCTGTTAAGGAACAAAGATCATTCTAAATGCTGGCACCTTCCAACCTTTATATAGAAAAATGACGTCAAATGTGTTCCTCAAAACTCAAAGTCCAATTAAAACAAATTCAAATTTTATTTTCCAAAAAAAACAACTATGGGACTAGAGCTATACTAATTGTGAAAAAGCCCTCTAGTAGAAGAGAGCTTTATGACAACTTGTATATTGAATAAAATCCAGGCGATGTCATATAGTTCCTATGCAAGTGGTAAACTCACCCTTTATCAGTAGTTGTGAACTGGAAAATTATACTGGATACAAATCTTCCTTTGAATTAAAGTTTATAAATATTTCACTACTAGCCTCGGTTGAAGCCATACCAGAAAATCCTGATTTAAAAACCAGTACTTTAAAAAAAAAATTTAATCCCTTGAAAAGAACTGGGAGGCAGAACTACCTTATTCTCAATCTCAGGAGAAGTAACAATAGGGAATAAGTTATTTGCTATGAGAAAGACCTGGAAGGTAAAAATGCTTATAGTATTCTTAAAGAAACAGATTTTTCCTTACCCTTGTGTTGAACCCATCTGCATTTTGAGTAATTTTGTATAGCTGTGGAAATCTAAGCATGCTATCTTGAGTACATGATCGTTCAAAAATTCCCAGAGTAAAGGGTGGCAGCGCTGTGAAAATCTGCAACAAAAGCAAATATTAATTAAAAGCAGCTATTAGTTTTAGGTGAATCTCAGATAATATTTCAGTATCTACACAATAGCAAAATTCCCAGAGACTTCAGTGAAGACTTATTACCAACTAGACTGTTATTTGACGTAATTTTCAAATGCCCAGCAATTGAATTTCAGCAATTCCTAACTCTCAAATATTGACTCATGAACAAAAGAAGCATGAAAGAAAATTTGTACTATTAACCAAGTAGCTTAAACACAAGAAGCATCATTAGTTTCTGATGTACCAGCTAATCTAGCAAGGGTAAAACACAGCAGACTGCAAAGGAAACACATGTACTTTTTAAAAAAAGGCTTGTGAGAATGGGTTCAAACACAGCTGCAGTTGTAGCCACAATTAAATATGTAATGTGCTCAACCAAAGCTAAGTTCACAGACAAAGCAAATGTGGAAATCACATTAAAAAAAATCATCTACTGAAAAACAAAGACCATTCTGTATTATGGTACTTTGGGGATTCTGCAGGCAGGCATGAACTGATAGGAACAAATTAACTGCAGTACATGTCTCTGCCATGGGCAGATGCTTAGATGACCAAGCCTCGGAAGCCTTCCAGGAGAGGCAGCAGGAGCCTTTGCCAGAAGCAGAGTAAATTAGGCTCTGCTGAGTCCCACATTGCAGCTCTTAAAGTGTTTCCAGGATCTGAGGCAGCTCATTTCAAGGCAGCTTGGGTATCCACACTTCTTGCGGTCTGCAGTGCAGGCACAGAGTGCAAATGATACCAGTGTGCATGTCTGAATGCTTAACCTCATTCACTTTATTTTACATTAACAGTTTATATCAGAAAAATAATTTCTAATCCTATATGTACATATATTCTTAACAATTCGAGAAGTGTTCTTGAAGTTAAGAAGTAGCTTGAAGTTATGAACTGCTTCTAGTGTGTATGTACATCTGCAAAGGCTGGGCTCCCACCAGCAACGAGTTTGGCAGTGGGGGGAGCAGACAAAGAGAAACACAAGACTAGAGACTAGTGAGAATCAATAATTACATCTGTAGATCCAACCGGGAATGCGCTTCTTTTGCTCATAAAGTGATAAACCAGATGGTTTAAATGGCAACAGACTCGGGGTGGGGAACTGAAACTAAGACCACTGGTCCAACATATTCCAAAAAAGGGCATGCTCTTGTACAGCTTTAAGGTGTTTCCCCAGGTTTCCCATGTTTATTGGGGCATTTACAGTCTCACTTGAAATAAATCCAGTGTTTTCTTTACAGAAGTAAACCTCCAGTGTGAACCAGTGCAAAAGCAGGAATTACAATGGTACTGTGATTTCCTACACTTACTATTTTAATGAGACTAATAATGAAATAAAGGGTTAATCTGCACAGAAGAGAATGACAGAGCCAAAATCACTTTTAAATCTAATCTCTTCAGATTGTGGAAGTCCCTAACATCCTACCAGCACTTGATTCTTCATGAGTCTATATGATCAGTTCTAATTTTAGAAAATAGCGATCTTACAAAATAAGGGTTAATTTCTACTTAATTGATTCTAGAAGATGAGTTTCATCCATGAGTTTTTACGTAGGCAGACCCATCAAATCAGATTTAAAGATAATAGAAGCAAGTATCTAAACATGAATGACAAAGACTGAATAACAGTCAGGAAATTAGGGTGAAGAGCATCAAGGGAGTGGAAAATCCCTGAATAAATATCTTCCACGAAGAATACGAAATCTTATGGAATATGTGGGTTTGTCATTTTTAAGATTAATGTGACAGAAGTGTTTCCGTTAATACTACTCAGTGATAAAGATAATTTGCTTTTTCTGTACTACCATCTATTTGGAGTGAGTCTGTTAAAGAAAAAAAATATTCCTCCCTCTAAAGAGAAATGCAAAGAATTTTTCAACACTGACAAAGTATCCTGATGGCTTATAAATCCAGACACTGGACCACTCATCAGCAACATTACAAAGGTAACACGGTTGAAAACACTGGTACTGGTCTATGGTATGCTATAGGACTTGGTCCCGGAGATCGTCCAGGCTTTATTCAATGTTATTGATTACCCAAAATAAATTTATCTACCTTTGGGTAGATTCCAAGTGGCTTTTACAAATGAACACACCTTTCCTGACATACATCCAAGACAGTAACCTGTGAGAAACAGGTCACAACAAAATAACATACAAGTCCCAAGTGCTATCAATTCAAAACATTTAGCAACTTACCACATTATACAGACCAATGCACCATCGCTCAAATAAGATCTGCCCAGAAAATCCATTGACGAAAGCAAACCAAAGCTGAAACAAACAAAGACAAGTTACAAGAAGCTTTAGATTACTACTGCAGTACGTTTCCATTTACAGCAGAGGAGAAGGATGTGGAACACAGACCACCATCTGGAGACAGCTGCTTGTCATGCTCTAAAAATAATTATCAGCAGTGCCAGGCAGTTATTCTCTTCTAAAGTCTTACATTTTAAATATTGCCAGAGTACTGCTTATTTAAAATAAAATACTCAGGTGATGGAGCAATTTGCTGTATTTGCATCATTACTCTAAAAAAATACATGGTTTCCAACTATTTCAAAATCCTTATTGCTGGCAAATTAACATGCTTGAAGCAGAAGCCAAGCTAGTTTCCATCATGGTTGGCAAAGACCAGAATTTTCCAGGTAGGTGTGTTTTGATGGATGCTCTGCTTGATTTCTGTGTCCTATTTTTACAGCCCCAGAATTACAGTGATACCAACGTATGAGTTACGTAATTATACTTACACTGTGATTTTATTGTCTACCTGAGGTAAAAATTACTATTTATTAAACTATCAATTTAATAATTAAACATTGGAAGAGGTTGCCCAAAGAGACTCTGCAGTCTCCATCCTCTTAAAAGCCAAAACCCAGCTGGGCAAGCCCAGAACAACCTGGTTCAAATTTACTGCTCCACTTTAAGCAAGAGGTTGGATTAGGTGACCTCCACGTTGCCTTCCAACCGAGGGAATTCTGCAACGCTGTGATTCCAGCAGACTGCTGTAAGCAGCTGTGCATAGGTAAACTCTTCTCAGCATTTCCTTAGATCTAGCTTCCTTGAGCCTACTTCTTATCTTGTTTAAACAGCTTTTTGAAACAAGAACTGCTTCACTGGGTTGGAATAAATTTTCTTTCTCAGTTAGTGAGCATTGAAAGAAGCTCAGGAAAGAACACAAGAAGGGAAAGGATTATCTTTGAATTTGAAACTGGAAGAATAATCATCAGTTTAAGGGCATCCTGAAATATTTTGTATGTGAATCATTGCACTTAATAGATACCAAAGGATTTCTGTGAATTTGTGACTCTAGTCCCTTTTAAAATCCACAGTGCACCACGGCACTTTGTTCAAAATTAACTGAACATTGAATGTGGGAACACTCCCCCTCTCCACCCCCTTTTCAACATGTTTTGTCTTGCATTACTTTAGAAACTCACATTGCACTGGATGCATTAGGTATTGCAGAGCAGCCAAGCAATGCCCAGCTCTGTTCCCTTCTCACTGCCCGAACACCCACAGCTCTCACTGCCAGACATCGTCCTGGCACCATTCTGTCACTCACGTACAGCAGCACTCTCCTACTAACACAATTTATCCTCTGCTCACTTCTGAAATATTAGTGTTCTATCAAAGTATCTCAATTAGTTAACTGTGTCTCATCTGGCCTCTTCTCCGCTCCCATGCAAAATGGATATAGAATAACTAGGAAAGAGGAGAAGAGAAGATAACAAGACTGCATCAAGAGCTACAACTGTCGTCATGGGTGTAATATCTGAACAGGCTAGGGCTCTTCAGCATGGGACACAAACAATTTAGGGGAAGATCAAAATATTTACAAGATGGACAAGAATAAGAAAAGCTGTTCAAATCAACACTGTGTCAAGAAAAGATATTAGAAGGCTACACGAAGTGACATGTTTTCAGACAACATATGGCTGATCTATGGAAGTGCCTAACAGACAATGCTGTGTATGCAAAAAGAAATGAGAAAAAAATCACAGAAGGAAAGCTGGAGACCAGATGAGTCTGCCAGAGAACTACCACTGTCCACAGAAGATTACGAACCAAGGTTAGCTGGCTCTTTATGCTGATGCTCTACAGCTGTTCTTATATCAACATTTTTGTTTAAAATTAATCATCATTCTAAAGCACTCTCACTGTTCAGTGAGGAACAATGACACTGATCTCAACGCATTTGCTTATAGATACGCCGTGCACAGTAGGCCAGCTATTTAGACTTATTTCCTACTTTTTTTTTTTCTTTTTAACCTTCAGCTGCCCTTTCTAGCAGGGACTGTCTATTGATTTCACCCTACATTATTCTAAAGTTTGTGCTTTGCTATACCTGCTGCCCTTTTTGCAGCCTGCAGTTTAGAAATGCCCTTGTAAGCTTTCTTAAGGGCCAGCAGTTTTATTCCATTTCCATATAGTTGAAATGCATCAACTTAGTATAAACTGTAAAATATTTCTCCGGTTTCCTGAAAAAAAAATTCACCATGTCAATCATGCATTAATTTAAATTAAATACACATTTAAGTGTTCATCTCTCCAGCTCCATCCAGAAAAAAGACAGAAGGAATTCTACAGTTACACCCCAACTTTTTTCATTACTTCTACTGTATTAAAACCTTGAATGATCACTGCTCTCTGCTTCTCACTCTCAGGACTCAATTAATGGCCTAAAGTAGCACACTGACCAGTCTTACTCTCACGCTTGGAATGTTTCAACCAGCTGTATACCTGAGCTCTTCAAATGAAAGACATAGGAGATCTGGGTACAAAGCCTGAGGTCCCAAAAGGAAATTACAAGTAATTTAGGGCTGGCAGGTAAGGAACTTGAAGGTTTCTTCTCCTAGGAAGAAAGAGAGCTTTAAAGCAGCACACTCCCAGATATTTAGCAATGACTATCTAGGCATTTATAATCTCCAGGCTTTTTGCAATTAATTGCAACTACAAATGAGGGCATCAACCCTAGAAAACATAAATAGTTCACAGGTCAGAAGTCTGTCTGCCTAGCTGGCAACCTTAGCTTGTGCTCTGCTCAGTTTTCTTGATCCCACTGGACAAAGCAAACTTCAAAGGTTTGGTAGCAAATGCTGAATTCTTTTATGACATTGGCTCACGCTACTTAGGAAACCATTGCTTTCTGAAACCATAGCCTCCCACAACTAGTCCTCCTGCAACAGACATTTCTGATTTTCCATTAAGAGGGTAAAACAAAGCAGCCAAACTTTCTGTAGCTGTCCCATCGCTAGAAGAAAAGCCACAACCCAGGCAAACCTAACATCTTAGATTCACATTTCCCAACGAAGTATTAGCAATAAGGAAGATAGAATTGTGTAAAACTTGGAAAAAGCAAAGCTGTTGAGATGCCTTACATAGCAGCAAAGTGTCAAAGGAAAAATGAAAAATAACCCCTCAACAACAATTCTTTCTACTCAGTTCCCACCCTACCCCAACTGGGTGATACAGAATTCATTAAAGACCCTGCTAAAACCACCTTAAGATTAGTCCATCACTATAGGAGAATACTGAGAAAGATGTGTCTGTGGTAAATAGATATCTAGGTGTCACCATCTTTAGTCTTTTACAGCATCTTTCAACATGGAAAGAATTTTCTGCAGAGAAGTTTTCTCCTTATTTCAAGGTTGCTATGATTTAGGTGGCCAAGAACTAACATTCAGAAAGTTCAGTGTTCTGCTATTTCAAAAGCCAAATTTGAACTATTTTTCTTTTGGCAGGATCCATACAGGTAGGCAGAAGCGAGCACATCCCCAGTCCTTACGCAAGCCTGTGTGCACCATGTGCTCCAGAGGGCAAAAGCTGTTACAGTTATGATGTACCGAAAAATAACAGCTATGCTTGTCTTTTCCAAAGATTCAGATTATGAAATAACGATGGACAAAACCAATGTTGTATACTTTCTCAATATCTTAATGTCACGAGTAAATCAGACACTTCGCTTAAAATATACATTTACTTTGAACTTCACACAAGCTATAAATTGTCATGCGTGTTTTAAGGACCAGCTGTTTGTAAAGAGAAGATGGTATTCTTTAAGGTCAGCAAAGAAAAAAAAACCAACCCTCCACCTCAACGTTCCTGTTTAACAAAGTGTACGGAGTATATTTGAATTTGCAGTAACCCATGCCTGACTCAGACTTGGTAAGCTGGTAGGAAAACTTGCCAAGTCTGGCTGGCTTGCCAAGCTCCAGGGGTCTGCAGGGCTGAGCTCCAGTACTGCTATGAACAAATGGATCCAAAGTTATTAAACCTCTTTTCTGGCTGGAAAAAAAAAAAAAAAAAAAAAAA